>OX411773.1:20062842-20662842 GCA_948252455.1 Acleris cristana
TAGGCCCGTTTTCAGTGAATTAGCGACATTTTATAGTAATTCAAATGGTAATGTTATTAACATAAAAGTTCTACTTTGATTGACAAGTAGCAAGGTTTTATTCAGGATAGACAAGTGGCATTAAAAACCATGCATTAAATTGGCGCGAGCTGCTGATGCTATAGTTGCTTTAACACGTAATACATCCCTTACATCTACCCTCTTATTCATAAATGCACAATAGTTAAAGTGTGTTTGAAATATGCTTGGTCCTTATATGCCATTGTGACATTATTATCTGACGGAAAAGTGACACAACATACTTTAACTAAAATAAGTTAAAAGTTCGTTTATTAATTACGAGTAAGGGGGTTATCTCTAGACTGCCAAATAAACATATTTTGAATTGAGTCTTTGTCCGCGTAGATTTTTCTTTAACTATGATAAAATTGGGAATTAAAAATATCTGCCGTGCAAGTCTAGGACACGGTTCAAATTTCAAATATCTAAAGATCTATCCAACCAAATCTCAACAAAAAAAAAATACATTCATAATAATTAATAGGACACATTATCTTTAAACTCGCTTGATCTGCGACCCGCGCCCTTACCGCGGTGTAATCAACTAATTGCTATAAGATCCGACAATATTGCGAGACTTTTGTATTTATCGCAACATGACCGAACATGGTACCTTTGTGCGCTGTTATCGTTACAAACAGTTAACCAGTACTTCATGTTTCTTTAAGTGACTCGTTCGTCGAAGCACAGTTTGTCAGTTATTCCTAAATGGCGGTTGTTTTTAGTTGGGTTTTCGTGGAAATGGATTTGTAGTACCTGCACAGTGTAGGCCAAATTATTAGGAACGATAATCGGATTTTTTAGGCGCTAGTAAAAGTATGATGGCCGATGGGGTCAGAAGGTTCTTGAGTGGCGTCCGCGGATCGGGAAACGAGCTGTAGGTAGGCCTCCAACAAGATGGAGTGACGACCTTGTAAAGATCGCGGGAACGCGGTGGATGCGAAAAGCACAAGACCGGGTCTGAGTGGAGAGCCTTGGGGGAGGCCTATGTCCAGCAGTGAACGACTTTCGGCTGACATGATGATGATGAGTAAAATAATGATTTGAAGTTGTGTTAGAGCAGTTGCGCACTACGCCGATCCAAATCCGATCCGAACCCGTGAAAATTCGGATCTAGACCGGATACATAATAAAATCGAATGACGGAAGCCGGATCTAATGCGTAAACTACCATAGAAATAGTTCTCCGACTACTCCGGACCGTATTTTTACGGGTTCGGATCGGATTTGGATCGGACGTAGTGCGCAACCGCTCTTACTGTTATACCGCCGTATCAGAGTATAAGTAAAATGTCTTAAATCGGTTTGTTTTTGATAAACTCTTCGATTTCAAGCCAGTACTTTAGTTTTATTAGAAAACACAATAATATTGGACGGTGCAGTCTGGAAGCTTTTAATAAACCCGAGTAAGGTAAAAGCTCCTATTATGGACTGTGCTCCAGTTATGAACAGTCCCATAAATATAAGCTTCCGAGGTATGCTTTTAGCGTAACAATTCGATTATATTTAAATTATTCGGGATTACCATTATTAGAATGAAATGTTCGGTATTGCAATGCTTTCATTTAAGAAATGTAAATATTCATCACTTAAGCATTGTCCATAATAGGTGCTTTTACCTTAGTAGGTAAGAATCTTACCTACTAAGGTAAAAGCACCTATTATGGACACATATCTACGAATTATAAATGTTTGTATTCCCAACCGAACTTGTTTTATAAATTCCTATCCAATCCTCGCGCCATTTCCTCCCGAACCAACTCAGCGTGACATTCCAACCGGAGTCAACCGACTTGCATCGCACACATTCCTAAGGCTAGGTTCACACGGCGTATTTTTTCTCGTAAACCGTAAAAGATAAAAAAGATAAAAAAGATAAAAGATGTTTATACAGTAAGCAGGCCGCACGGGCACCCTTACACGTCAAAAATCTACCCGTATGTTTAAGTATGTATGTAAACACTTTATTGTACAAAAAAACATAAAATCAAATACAATAATTACAGAGTTGGAATGTACAAAGGCGAACTTATCCCTTTAAGGGATCTCTTCCAGCTAACCTTTGGGTGATTGAGGAAAATAAGAAAAGTAGAATGTGGCAGACATTAGTACAAAACAAAGTTTACGGAAATTGCGTTAACTAAATTTTAGACCTTAAGAAAGTTAAGAATAAATACTAACAATCAATATAATAATAAATACTAATCAAAATAATTAAATACACAACCTTACATATCTACACATTATACCTACCTAAATACAATAATATATTATATAAAATGTCTGACAACAAAATTTGGATGGCAACTTTGAAAATCATTCACATTGCGTCTATACGGGAAAATCTCGTGTTCGCAACATATTTTTTACCTTATACCGTAGGGTTTTGCCACCGAGGATGCGAGATTCTCGAAACAATTTTATCGAATGCGATATGTTCAGTGACGCTGCTTGTTTTACGTTGTTTCGTTCACACGTAAATGGTTTCTCGTACACTTGGCACGTATACGTGAAAACCGCAAACGTAAAAAAACTCGCGCCGTGTTTACAGTCGTCTCGTATACGGTAAAACCGGCAATACCGAATCAAATAGTCACCTCGTGAACCTAGCCTAACTCGTTCGCTGACTCCCCCGCCGAATTCTATTACGTGTCAAATGCCAGAGTCAGCATTCTCTCGTCTGGTCAGCGCAATTTTCCAAACAATATTCATCCAACCATCGTTGTCATATCGCTAGTTAAATCCAACAGTGATAATCTGGGTTCCGATGCACTTAAAAGTATACATTACATAACAAAGTATGTTGATTTTGAATAGATCTATCATATACAGATGTCCCAAAACTCAACGATAGCCTGGTACCGGGCTAGAGGTCAAGTTTATTTTTTTCCAGAACTGATATAACTAGTCCTCTCGCCCGGTACCAGGTTATCGTTGTTTTTTGGGACACCCTGTATGCCACTATAATTAAACCTTAAAATTACAAATGACAATGCTTTTACCCAAAACTTCTTCCTTAATACTACTTTAACTGTAGTTAAAACTACTAGTTAATATGTTAATGTTCACTTACAGCAAAAAGTGAACAAAACACCCTTCCTATTTCTCTATCCATTAAATCCTTAGCCCCATCTTTTCTATTCAACAATGCTCCTACAAAACAACCGCATGAAAAACAAATTGAACTAACTTCTAAATTGCTTCATTTCTTACTTAAGCTACCTCACTCCGAGGTATATGGAAAACTGTAAGTATTTTTCTAACTAAAACCACCCAGCTGTTTTGCAAAACAGAATCAATGCACCGTCTAAGTTGCACCGAGGGTCTTCAAGAAACTTTTGCACGATATCTCCTTTTTAGAGAAAAATAAAAAAGGAATAGAAACTCTGCCGTATCACACCTAGTTGGGAACTTTCAGGAATTTTCCGCGACGTGTGGGAAACTGGGAGTTTTTTTGTTGAAATATTTTGTGTTTTTCAGGTGGCGAGACGCTATAGCGCTGGGAACTTCTTTCTTCTGATAAAATGAAATTGGCTTTTAAAATACATTTTGCAACAAACTTTAGTTACTTTTTGCAACTTCGTTTGCTTGTTATTTAGTTAAAAAAAATTAAACAAATAGTTATTCTTCTTCTGATTCGTTGCTTTATTATACATTATTGGCAAATCTGTAAAATGGGGGATGAAAAACGCCCTGATTACAAAACTGAAAATCTTTATTTAGTAAATTGGGCAATAAGGGCTCTTTTACGCATATTACGTATGTAGTGAATGTAGGTAAATAACAAGAAATTTGCCAAAATATGTTTTGTTGTACATTATTTGCTAAGTACTCCGATGGATAGGCAAGAATTTAGAGTGAGTACCTAACTTGCAAAAGGTCGTTAATCCGCCATTTTTGGATATTATATGTTCTACAAATAGAACCCTTCAATTACAACCCATTTGCTCTTTAAGACAAATTTTAGGATTTATTGATTTATTGAATGGAAACTGAAAAAAAACGTATACAATTTCGATAACGAACATTCGCCGAATTTTGTCTCTGCTGCTACATTATTTGCAAAAAAACTGTCGTCACAGCAAACCAATTCTGTGCCGATTTGTAACATTTAAGACGCACCCAGCAGGGACCCGTTACTTTATCCCATACAACATCACGGCGGGTGGTAACAAGCTTGATTCGCTTCATCCCGCTTAAGCACTTGGAATATGACAAGGATTGTTGTAGATTTTCGACGGTGTTAATTTTTTTTATCTTATCTTATCTTACATATGGGCCCTTTTATAATAATATACGCTTTATTTATTTATTTAATTTTTAAATACAAATTAGAGTACTAAAGGTGAACTTAATGCCTAATGGCACTTTCTACCAGTTGACCTTGGGGCAAATCAGACTTTTTTTGTAGGCGGTGCAATATTGTATGAACGATAGCATCGACAAAATATATATACCTCTATATAAACGTAGGCATATGCAAATAAATACATATACACACAACATACACAATACATATACATATAGATACTTTGATTCTTAATGTTTTGTGCTTATACTCACACTAAGCTGTTCGAATACGCAAGTTTCCTCACGATGCTTTTCCTTCACCGTAAGAGCGCGGAGTAATGTATTCGTATTTAAATAGAAAAACTCATTGGCTCATGATAATGTACCGTACAGTCAACCAATTTGATTTCTAGGTCACTTTGGACTATGTTAAAGTGACGTTGTCAACCAAAACGTAAGAGACTTCCCATGATTTGGTTTACAACGTCACGTTGACAAAGTCCATAGTGGCCTAGGAATCAAATTGGTTGACTGTACATGTACAATACCTACACCTCGTACAATGGTTTGTTATCAAAGCTAAATGATGAATATATTTATAACATTATTTTCTACCATCAATTAGTTACTTTAATCTACAATTATTGTACATAATAGAGCTGTTACACACGGAAGACTATTAACATAAATACACATATCACGCGAGTCAGGTAAAACGTACCGCCTATAAAACTGAGTAATCGATAGTTATCGAGCCTAATGTAATCGAATAGCCAGTGGTATCCGCGGGTCATTGTGCTATATATAAATAAACAGCTGAGTTAAACGGCCTGGCCATGACTGGAGCGGCAGCGGCGGCGACAAACGACGGCGAACAAATGCGTGAAAATCTATGAAGCACGCCAATGAGTCAATTTCAGAGTATTTTTTCAGCCACCTCATTTATCATCGCGAAAAGGATTTTATTTTCTTTTGTAATCATATTGATAAAAAATTAATAAAAAATTACTTAATCAGCATATTTCATTTTTGAAGGCACGGCAATGTACATAGGTAGAAATATTATACGCTTTCGCATTCTCAAATCGCAAAACAGACTTTTCTTGTTTTTTTTTCGTTTTGTCACTAATTGGTTTGCCTTTGACCTCAGTCTCACCTGCTGTATTTTTTTCTACTGTAGCCTTTCTCATATTTCTGAGTCAACCAGCGCTTCTCATTTTTCCATGTTTGGATTGGTCACCCTGTATAGGTACTAAAGTCCAGTCGTCAGATTATACGTCAAACTTAAAAAACCGGCCAAGTGCGAGTTGAACTCGCATGGAGAAGGTTCCGTGCCGTACATATGTAATTGTTTTTTTAATTGTGTTATAGGTTTTTCTGTAATCTATAAGCAATGAACTACATATTGTTTTTTTTTTCAAAATTTCAGGCTCTGTAGTTATGGAGATCAGAGGGGGAATAGTCAATTTTCGTCTCCTTTTATGAATAAAATCAAAACTATTTAATTTACAATAATAACAAAAATATATTTGAAATCCAGGTTTGCAAAACTTTTTTTTTTAATTTCTTAATTTGACCCCCGAAAATGACTGTTATTTAAAACAAAAATTATATTTACTTTGCACATCTGTGTTTGGGTCATCAATTTACATAATATTATGTGTACCAAAGTTCGGAGCAAATTGGCTGTGACAGACGGACAGACAGACAGACGCACGAGTGATCCTATAAGGGTTCCGTTTTTTCATTTTTTGTACGGAACCCTAAAACCGACAAAGAGTAACGCCACAGGCGCTAATTACAAAAACTTGGCCAAGTCCATGACTCAAGTTAGTAACTAGGAATATAAAACAGATGGCGCTGCTTTTATAGCCGGGAGAAAGAAACATCAGAACCAAACAACCTTAACTCCAACCTCCACCATCATCATTGACAACATTACGCATCGAGACATAAGACTCCAAATAGCTTGGTCTGAATATGGAGTTGGTGTATTATGATTTCGTGGTACAGAATTTAAAACTCGAACGACCCGAGATCCTTTTATTGCGGCTAAGTGCGTCGTGGTTATAACTTGATCGTTTAACGAGGGTGTTGTAAAAATTTTATGCCGTTTCGACTCTGATTTTAAAATTTGTGGCACAAATGCGTTTTTGTATTATTAAAAAACTTTACAAAGGTAGTATTTTAATGGACTTCAAATGGTTTTTGGGCATTTTTTTCACCTAAATCCAATGAGGATCTATTTAATCAACAGTAGTGGGTTGATGTAGGCTAAAGAAGGACACTTTGAGCTGTTAGGCACCAATAATGGACACTTAATTCTTAATGCAAAGACCATACGATCATAAATTCACTGTAGCATAAATAATATTATGTTGCATATTTTGAAGACGACAAATATTAATGTACTTCTTCAAAATAAGAATCAAGTGTCTAAGATGAGTCCTTGCCCATTCTGGTGCCATTATTTTTAGCCAAAATACTGAACCTGAGTTTGACCACTAATATTTATCAATTTAGCACAAAATTAAACTAGAAAAATCTCTCATTTCGATGCGGATATTTTTTCGAGGAAGGCTTATACAAGGTGTTACAAAAATACTCAAAAAAAATCAGCCCTAGTAAGCTGTCATCTCAGTACACATCTAAGACTGAGGTGACAGCTTTCTAGGGTAGACATTATTTTTCATAATTCTCTTTGGGTATTTTTGTAAGACGTTGTATGTTATAATCCACATTTTTTAACCATTTTTTTATAAAGTCGCGAGTAAACTATAAAACTGCTCCTGAAGACACAAGTTTGTCTCTAGATGTGGAGTTTGTCTGAGTGTAGAAAAAATGAGGAAACATAAAGCGCAGGTGCAATAGTTAGCGCGGATGTAAACGGAACACACCGTATATCACCGGCTGAGCCGCGGACATGGCGGCAAAAACTAGGATTAAACTTTTACACGTTTATGAGCGGTTTCGTAAATGCTGACAAACGTATTTGTAGATTTAATTTTACTTTGTTCGGCATTTCGTTTATGGGAGTTTAGCGTTGGGTTCTGTTTGGGTATCACCTGGTATTTTCCAATTGTATAAAGGGCGTGAATTTGTTCTCATATACAGGGTGGTAATATTAGGAAAGCTTGCGTTTTTTCAATAGAATTTCCTACAAATAGTACTTGGCAATTTTGACAACCAATCAAATTCTTGACCAATTTTTTTGTTAAGTAGATACCCTTTCCTAAAAAAATTAGGTTTAAAATTATCTGTTAAAAAAACGTTTTTAGATTAGTCTGCAAATGAATTAAACATTACTTAAGCGGAACAAAGCTTAATCAAGATAACTTAAAGAACTGCTCATTATGCCCCCAGTGCAATTGCACCCCCATTATCACTCAGTTACACGTAAAGTGAACCGTAGTCCGATGGCGTGTTAACAACGCATCAGCCGCTATACAGGGTGATATATTTTACGAAGAGCCAAACATACTAGAAATTAACAAGTATGGCTAAATCTGTTTAAGTTTCCGTTTGCATATGAAATTTAAAAGTGTTAAGGAAATGGATATTGTAAATTTACACAAAGCTCTAATTATTTTGGTGCCTGTGTGCGTATTTTGCCTTTTCCACACCAACAAACAACAAAACAACAGTCGAATAGATCACTTTTAAACTATTTATAGAATACTCGCAATTTGTCAAAATTAGGGACCTTTGCATGGGCGAAATATGTTTGGCAAAATGTATCGTTTCCCAACCGTTTCATTTGCCAACCCGCTTTTATTTCTGTAACCGTAAATATTTTAGGGTTTTTATAAAAACTAACCTAACCTAACCTATAGGGTTCTACACGACGGCACTATAATACATGAATAAATAAAACAATACTGAAATAAATCCTGAAATATTTAGTCACAAAAAAATGGGTTGGCAAATGAAACGACAAACGACGAATGACAACGATAGTTTAAAGAAGCAATCAAAGCTCCTCGAGTCCATTAATTAACCACCCATCTAACGTGATTGTACACAAGCAACACGATGATATTGTGTTCTATTTATAATCAAAGTATGAAATATCCTTAATGGCTACTAAAATATGTATCACTCTATTTGCATTAAAGCCATTCATAACGTTGTTCCACTAGAATATATAATTATTTACACACATGCATGTGTCGCAGCAAAATTTATTTTCGCTTGAGGAAATTAAAAAGTGTAATTTATTAGTTCGCTATACTTTTACCTGTTTGCGGTAAAGCACAAAGGAAGTATTGTGTCTAGCCAGTTCGTAAGTATGCTTATTTTTTTAGCGGTAATTTATATGTCTTGTTTCGTAAAGGTAATAAAATACAGGGTATTAAATATAAAGTCATCACAAAGAACGTGATAAGGTTAGTCATGTATTTTTTTTATGAAATATCAAAAATATGGGTACCACTACATGTACAGTCACGATCCGGGATTGTTGAGCCACTTGCGATTGTTCGTAATTTAGCCGTGTATTCAATTACCGATTTGCATTACACGGCCAAGTTAGAAAATTGGGTAAGTGGCGCAACAATCCCGGTTCGCGACTGTACCTACACTAAATAATCCTGAAGTTATTCAAATGAATGTTTATTTTATTGTTAGGTAATTCCGAATGCAAGTTGTGATAGACCTTATGTTTTGATATCGCTCATAAATTAAATCTGATTTAACCTAGGTTATAACATTTTAATAATGCATCTAATCTGACATAGATCCAGCTTAACATACCTTACGGAGAACTGAAAATACAGACAAACTTACATTCGGAAAAAAATACGAATGCAAGTGTTTCCATAATTGAAGTAATTGTTTTTGTCATATATTTTCCGATGCCAACATTGGTTCACCCATTTTAATATAATATTTTTTTTAATGCTGGCGACTATAGATTTGATATTCAGCACAAAAAATTCAGCTGGTTGTATATAGGTCATGCCGCTTGCTTTGATCGCTCACATGGAACTCCTGAGCACTTTTTACGGCTTTTAACCGCTTTCAGCGGAGTCGGCCGGCACAAAACAACGTATTATTAGACGTTCTATATTTAGGCAATTATTTGGGGTCTTGAAATAATAACTGTTTCGTAACGATTTTTACCTTTTATAAGTTATTAACCTGATAAGTTTCAAGCAGACAAAAGAGATCAAATATAATTACGCTAGCTCTGTCCCTGTCGCTTACTAGAACTTGTTAGATTTTTATTAACAAAGTAATCAGGGGTTACATTCTACTCGGTAAAACTATATTGCTTCCAACATGTTATCGTATTGTTAATGTTATGATAGCCCTTATTTACTGGACGGTAATCGGACGAGTAAATACAACACGATAACAATCATGTCGAAAGCCCTGTCATTTTTCCTTGCCACTAAATTTACATAAATAAAAAAATTTTGCTGTTTTGTTTGCTTCAATAAAGAACTCTTCTTAGCCCCTTACTACTAATAAACGTTGAGTAACGGTGGTATAGCTATACAATGTTTTGTCCTTATCTGTCAAATCCAAATGTCACAATGATTGATAAGGACAAAACATTGTATAGCTATACCACCATTATTCACCGTTTATTAGTGTAAGGGGTAACATATTTAAAAGCAGTGCTCTTCTATTATGAATGATGCCATTTTTATCATCTCTCTCTATCATTGCTATTTCCTTAACTTCCTTATGTATGACCTCCGGGGTCCCTTCATCTGGCATTACTTTTTTTTGCATAATCATCATTTGGCATAATCCTCATTTAGCATACCGTCTTTTTTTCTGAAACCGTATACTTTTCAGGATTATTTTAAATATCATTGCATTGGTTAGGTTAGGTTTATTTTATAACAATCCTGAAAAGTATACGGTTTCAGAAAAAAAGACTGTATGCCAAATGATGATTATGCCAAAAAAAAAATGCCAGATGAATGCTACCCATGACCTCCGTTTCTATTTGATTCATGTAACTGTTAACAGTTGCTGTAATACATAAATAATTAAATTATTCATGATTTGAAACTCTCATTAAACTATCACAGCATTTATCTAGTCCCATACTAACATTCTTATAAAGGCAAGAAGTAAAATAGTGAGACTCGACGGCAAATTATGTAGCTCAGAGAATAACATGACAGAATAGAAACGCTGGTTAGCGTAATGCATCTTGTCTAGGGGCTCTGTACTAGCCAGAGTGAAAAAATAACAAAGAGGGTAAACAGATACGGCAATCCTGAACTCTCAACGTACCCGCATGCTTCACTTATTCGATAATACTGTAATTTCATGAAGGCTAGTTCAGACTACATCAGTAATTATTTAGTAGCGAGTACTTTAGTTTCTAAGTGGAGTAGATGAGTAAGTTATTAAGTCGAATAGATTACTTTTAATTAATTTTTAGAATACTCGCAATTTGTCAAAATTAGGGACCTTTGTATGGGCGAAATATATTTGCCAAATGTATCGTTTCCCAACCGTTTCATTTGCCAACCCGCTTTTATTTCTGTAACCGTAAATATTTGATCATTTGGCATAATCATCATTTGGCATACAGTCTGTTTTTCTGAAACCGTATACTTTTCAGGAATACTTTAAATATAATTGCATTAAAGCCATTAGGTTAGGTATGGTTTATTTTGTAACAATCCTGAAAAGAATACGGTTTCAGAAAAAAAGACTGTATGCCAAATGATGATTATGGCATGCCATGACCTCCGTTTCTATTTGATTCATGTAACTGTTAATAAATGCTGTAATACATATCTAATTAAACTATTCATGATTTGAAACTCTCATTAAACTATCACAGCATTTATCTAGTCCCATACTAACATACTTTAAAGGCAAGAAGTAAAATAGTGAGACTCGACGGCAAATTATGTCGCTCAGAGAATAACATGACAGAATTTAATTTAGTCATTTTTACTGGCTTCCTCCAGTGTGGAATGTTTATTACGAGGTCCTAACATTAGTTACTGGCTTCGCGTGGAGATTATTCATGGAAAGTTGTTTCCACCCTTATGCAACGGACAGTAGCTAAGGTTAAAGTATGTTTAAAAATATGGTTTGGTACAGTTCACTACAAGAGATCTATGTGCCTATGTATATTATACTCTTTATTTTAGAAGAATGAAAAAGAAATACAAAACACAGACAATAAAAGAAAAAATACATGTACAACATACAGTAGGCTCCAGCTAAACTTAAAAAAAAAGGTTAAATAATTAACCTCGTGACAAATAGTCATAAACAAAAAGAAAACTAGTAGTAAATTCATTAAAGACCGTACAAACCCTTCTTTATTATTTTGTCATATTCGACCAGTTTGATTCCCGGTTAAGGCAGACGAACTTCAAAAATAAAAGTATGTCTCCTTTGCGTAGAACTTGTTATTTCCAATATTTTAGGTAGTTGCCGTCCATGTGCCGTTAATTTTTTCCACCCTGTATATATATATGCATCCACTTTTAGACCTTATTACAACGCAATAAGGTGAAAAGTGAATGCGTCTCGTTGTTGACTATATTGAAGTTCTTGATAAGTTAGATTATTAAGTTTTGACAAGTTTTGTTAAACGATAACTTAATTGAAACTTGTTGTTGCAAGTTTTGAATGGAGGATTCTTGTACACATTGTAAAGCGAAGATTAGATAAGCAATCAAAGTAGAAGTGGTAGAAGTTGTCTGCTGTCTTACTTTAACATTTGCGGTAGATACATAGTTTAAGCAAGATAGCAACAGCAGTTTTTTTTTTAGATTCGCCAACACATACAACTCTACACTTAAAAAAATTAATGAATATAAATAATAAAAACTGCAGATGTGGATTGCTATCTTGCTTAAACTATCTACCACAAACTTAAATTACTATTCTGCACAATTTATTTATTAGCACCTTATTTAGACTATAAGACCCACTCCTGCATTGAATTGCTTTAAGCCCGCTTTACATTTGGCTAAATTCAGTGTGTTAAATTTAGACAGGCGGCGTGGAGGGGATAAGCGCGTCTTCTTGACTAACATGCTAACTGCCTTTACACTTGTCTTTTGTTAGAGTCTTTTTCATTCAGTACACTGAATTTAGCCAAATGTAAAGCGGGCATTCTTAGCAATATCGAACGATATAAACGTTTATTAACATTTTGTTTTATGCAATGGCATTCAATAACCTTATAGGAAGGAACATTTGAATTTGGATTTAAACGTGAAATTGAACCTTAACCCAAAAAACAAATATCACCAGAGGGGCTATTGCATAACGCACTCGCAATCACGATCGTTTTGATTTTGAAAATGGAAGGCTTGTCTGCATACAAAATGAAAACAATTATTGTTCCACTTTGAAGTCGATTGCGATTGCGAGTAGCCCCTCTGATCCCGAACCTTAACGCGAGGCTAATCCGAAAACAGAAATGAAACCGGAATCCGAACCGGAATCCGGACCAGACCCGTAACCGAAACCGGAACCGGAACTGAAACCGGAACTGGAACTAGAAACCGAAACCGGAAACCGAACCGAATTAAATTTAAATTACAACCTAGTACTCACCGAGCTTGTCCTGCTGCACAGTCTTCGTGTCCCCTCGCACGAGACACAGCAGCAGCAGCACCGCGAGCGGCGGCATGGCGGCGGCGCGTCACGGGCCCGCCCTAGCCTTGCGCGCGCGCATCATACACTGCAACAAACATGAAGCTTTATAAAACTACTTGCAGTATGAAACAGTGGTCGTACGGTCATAGACTTTAATTGATGAACGACTAAACCTTGTCGCATAAAACCAACGATTAATTCCTGTGTCATTTCTATATCATTACTTGACGCTGTCATTATGAAAAGGTTTTATGGTGGATTAACATTTAAAGTCTTTGATGGTACCTAGTAGTTATTTAGAATTTAGGTCATACCAACACCTTCCTTTAAAGAACGTAGTATCTTATCTTATCTTATCTTACTAATATTATACATGAGACAGTTTGGATGTTTGGATGTTTGTTACTCAATCATGCTTCAACCACTGAACGGATCGGAATGTTTTTTTTTTAAAGTTGGGTCCTAGAATAGGACAAAGAATAGTTTTACCCCGGAAAATTTAAAAGTTCCCAAGGGAATAACTATAATCGAAATCTACGCGGAGGGAGTCACGGGTAGAAGCTAGTAATAAATAAAGTTCAAAGTATATAATACGTAGTTCAAATATAATGGTTTAAAAAAACCATTATATTATTATGTTATGACCATTATGTTTTAAGATGACCCATAAGTATTTTAAACTTTTTTTATGATGCTTATAGCTATATACCTACGTGATACGATATTATAATGTTTTTTTTTCTGAATTCAGATTTAAATATATTTACTGCATAGCGACTTATTATTAGCATGAAAATTCTTATTCGAATTCAATATCCAATTCCTTAACTTAGGGCTGATTTTTCAATCCCCAGATAAAACTATACGTCAGTTAAATGTATTACTATCCTTTTCTGAAGTCATTATGAAAGAAAAGGACGGAGCTAAAATTTACCTTCCGGATAGCTTTATCTGGGGATTGAAAAATCAGCCCTTATTATTATGTTTTTTTTACAAAAGCATTCGAGTTTACAAAGCATGTTTAGTGTAAGTCTTGTTAGATTTAAGATACCGTAACAGCATAATAGTGTTAACACAGCATTATTGTAAGCCATTTAATGTTGTTTTAAGCACACTGGGCACAGTTAAGTCCCGGCTCGTATCGTTTGTGGGCATTAATGAACTTTCCTAATGCACTCTTAAAATTTCCGTAACAAAACAATGTAAATGCAGAAATAAACACTTTACGCTGTTTTAGTTTGCTATAAAGGTCAAAGCTGTTATAGAAATGTCATGATATTTTCAATCTTATAAGTTAGCTTAGAAGGTTAGATTTTCTTTTGTTATGATTGTAGGTGAGCCCTTTTGGAATAGTAGAGTAGTAGTAACGTTATGAAGTCTTAAGTGTAATGTAAGCTTGGCAGAGTTTCTAGTTTACATTATAAGGCTGGTTGTTTGAAGTTTTTAGTTTGCCAAGCGATTTTCAACCTTTTTACTTGGGCTTGACTGGCCAATGTAATATTAACAGTTTTTTTTAAATATCATATTTTCGACGTGGACTTTTGGCTTTTCGAGCCAACTACATTGACGTTTGAACATAACAAAATTTGTACTAACTAGAAAATAATGGTTATTCAAATTCCATTAGGGATTAAGTTCACCTTTTGTACTCGTATTTTTATGAAATAAAGTTAATATAAATAAATAAAATTTAGTGTTAAACTATTGTAGAAAAATATTAAATTACCAAATTCCTGTGTCATTATTATCGATTCTCGTATCTATTCATAAAAAAATCTATGAAATTAAAATGGCAGAAAGATATAGAAATGTATCTATAAAATAACACTTTTTTTACAATGGTGTTTTTAGGTGTATCCCAATTGAGCCGAACCACAAACAGATCTATATCCATAAAAATATACCATAAGAATGTAAGTCCTCTGCGTCGCTCCGAGACGGTCTATTTCCCAAACATCAATAGCGCTGATCCCTTCGGGCAGAAACTATCAATTTTCAATTTAACTTTTTCAATCGTTCCTTCACTTTATTGACTGAGGATTAAAGAAGCAAACAAAATGGAAACTTGGCGAGTTACACGCTACTCTGGCGCGTTTTGATCCGTACGATGTAAGATGATGGAAATTCAAATGGAAATAAACTAGTTACTTGCTTAAAAATAATAAGTTTTTTTTTAACTGTACTTTTTTACACAGTTGTTGCGGATAGGGAGGGAAATCAGAAAAGGCGATGTTTAAGAATTTTGAGTATATGAGCGATCTATAAAAAATTGTTCTATATTTCTCTTTTAAACGTTATTTCTAGTAATTACTCTACTGTTAATTATATTAAAATATTCAAGTAAACTTATGTAAGACTTTAGGTTAATTTTCTAGTGTTAAGTTTATTTAACAGGTAAGATCGTGACAACGACATCTAGCGCCAAAAAAGTCATCAACACCATAACAATATAAATATCCTTTAGGTATTATTTAAGATTCCAAATGATTAAAGATTCCGTTGATTTTTCATGGATCTCATGATCAGATCCTTTAACAATTAAATAGGACAACTCTTGAAAGATAACATATAAAATAAAAATATAAAAGAATCGTTTTCAAAAAAATATTACATAGTTAAGGGCTTTAATTAAAACAAAACTTAATCGATTCCTTTGTGTAACGAAAGTTACCCATATAGTTTGTATGACTATTAACTTTCGTTACACAAAGGATGCGATCGTGATTTTGTTTTAATTAAGCCTTTAATTATGTACTATATTTTTGAAAACAACTCAAAAATCGATCCACAATTGGTGGAGCTGTAGTAGACAAAAAAAATATGTTCTAATGTCGGAGCTCCATTAAAAAAAGTAATTAACAGAGTTCTTGTTTGGTTTCCATGTATTTATTCACTTCTTTTTACCCAACTTAAAACAAGCCAATTTAGTTCAATTTTTCTAATTTGATGTAAGTAAACTTACTTTTCTTCTTATTCACATAAACGTTTACGTTTGGTATTTGAGGATGCCTAACTACAGCTTCGTGGCAGTTAGAACGCAAACATAACTATAAAGCTGGGCATTCACGACCACTCCAACGAGCCGAATAGAGCAGCGCCGCGCCAAAATCGATCCGTGAATGTCAAAACTGTAGCGTTTAAAAGTACTTGGCGCGGTCCGTTGGATTTCCAAATGGACGGAAAGTCAGCGCGACGCGCCAACGCAACGCTGTCATGAATGTCGAAATTCAACGTAGGAAGACGCCACGCCTCCGCGCCAAGCCAAATGGCTCTGTCGTGAATGCGTTCTCTAGCTGCCATTTTCTAATTAGTCTGCTTCGTGATGTTGCACTGTTGTGGCGTGGCGCGCCCGTGAATGTGGTCAAAATATTACGCCCATCCAGTTGTATACTCTCCATCTGTTACCGAGACAAACGACGCGTCCGTGAATGCCCAGCTTAACAGTTCACATACACACGATGATTTGCCTAATCTTTACTTTGTTTTGTTTTATTTTTAGAAATTGCGCAAAACAGTGTAAATAAGGGGTAATAACAAAATATATTTTAATTTGTGAACTATTAAGCTATACATAATAATATTATTTTAAAACTAAGTGTTAAAAATGATTTATTGTAAAAATAAAAATACCGGTTAAGTGCAAGTCTGATTCGCGCACTGAAGTATCCGTGCCACCCAACTCTCATTTTACAGTTTTCTTATATTTGTGGACTTTCTCTAGTGTATGCGCTATAATCACATTTAATTTACTAAAACACCAACAAATTTCAAACCAAAACATTTAATATTTAAAAGCCACAACATTTTTTAAGTAAAATACAAGCTTATAAATAAAATCTCCCCTCGCTATCTAATTCAATGACAGTGACACAAAAATCAATGAACACCCCGTAGCTAGAGATAAGGCGATTTTTTACTTAAAAATAACACTTTCAGGGCTCCGTAACGGTGACTCCGCTGCAGAATTTCAAAAAGGAATTAACCTGCTCTCTGCCGTCACACGACAGATTTTATTACCACCATGAATAAATTCCGCCCGGGACATCGCCTCGCACCTCGTAAATCATAACGACATGGCTTTAACCGTCAACTCGATTTAGAACGCTGCCTCGCTTCTCGCTAACGTTAGTGTGGCTGGTTTTGAGGCGACGATGGATAGCGTGCTAAGTGAATTTTGGGGTGGTCGGTGAGTTGTGTGGTGGAGGTTAGTTTAGACGTTTACATTATACCGCGCAGTTTAGTGTTGTCCGCTGTATCATATTTTACGACGCTGTCCCGCTGATGTTTATCTGTTTGTTGCCTGTTTTTAATACTTTTTGGGCGTGTATGGAACTTATTTGGGCTTTTGGTATGAAATTTTGTTAATTAGCTTCTTTGTAGCCTACTTTTAATGTACTTCCTGCCTACATGTTATTTTTTTTTAATTAGACAAGACGGACAACATTATAAGGAGGTTTAGGAGTTTTGGTGGCGAACTGTGGTTCTAAAATCCATGGAGTCACTGTTTCCTAATTATTGTAACATATACCGCTTTCATTTTGACCTTCAGTTCTGTCATATTTCAAAATTTGTCTATCTATTTCATATGGAGGATAACTACACTTTAAAAGCGTGACAAACAAACAAAATATTAGTAGGTATGGATAACTGAACTAAAAATGTATTTAGTCTATTTTATAATATGACTAGAGGACGCCCGCGACTTCGTACGCGTAGAATAAGTTTCCCGCTACTCCCCCCATTTCTTCCCGTTGGGGGTCGATTTTCGGAAAATCCTTTCTTAGTGCTCACACTTACATCATGAAAGGAACCCCTGTACCAAATTTCAAGTTTCTAGGTACAGTAGTTTCGGCCGTGCGTTGATATATAAGTTAGTCAGGTTTGCCTTTTATATAATATAGATAGTACTGAAGGTCAAAATCAAAGCGAAATGTTTTACAATAATTAGGAAATAGCGACTCCATGGATTCTCGAACCACCATAATTTTATAAGCATCGCAAACCTCGCAATACTAGGTTTTTTGAGGTGTTTAACATGCGAAATCTGTCAATTTAACTGTGTGATTAAAATATTTATAAAAAAATATTAAATCATAGGTCACCAGATGTGGTTTTATAACAGTAGAAATGGAGCACCTTATAAGATGAGACACCCTAATAAGTAAGTATTTAACGAATCATCCGATGGAGTTTAGTCTTGCAGTTAATCGTTATTAATTACACTTTAAAAAGTTTTAAGCTTTGGATTAGAGCTTTATGTAACCAAAAGGTAAGTTCCTTTTATTATCGGCCTGCGACTAAGTAGACTTAATTTTAAGGCCATTATAAAACTCTTTCACAGAAGCCAACAATTAATTTTGAAGGCTTTTCTTTCTCGTGGCTTGATTATGTCATTGAGACAGGGTTCCATAGCGGGTAAGCAATAAACGCTGTGGGAGAACAACCACTTGGTTTTTGAGTACGGAATAATTACTACCAGAATATTCATGTTACATCCATACATACCTTCACGTCTGTTATCCCAGAGTGGGGTAGTCAGAGCTACAGAATTACCTACAACTTAAAGTAGTTTCCCGCTACTCCCCCCATTTCTTCCCGTAGGGGGTCGATTTTCGGAAAATCCTTTCTTAGTGCTCACTTACATCATGAAAGGAACTCTTGTACCAAATTTCAAGTTTCTACGTACATTAGTTTCGGCTGTGCGTTGATATATAAGTCAGTCGAGTTTGCCTTTTATATATATAGATATGTATAAGGTAGATTATGAAACTGAAACTGAAACTCTTAATTAAAAAAACATATTTTGCAATACTATAATCTTTTTAATTCAAAATATAAACATAATAATTTACTATCCACTTTTTCCAAAACCAATTTCAGCACCATCTCGTAAAAATTCAATCTCGAAACAGATTTTAGCCGACAATTACAGCTAGTAACCACATTCCTTTCATCCCCCTCCTTTTCCCCCCAATTTTAATTCTGCCACACAGGTGCCACGTTCAATGTATCTTTTTTGCCCGACAAACTTACACGTTCTGTTGAGGATATTACGCTTTTTAAACGGAATTGTAGAACTAGTGGGAAAAAGTAATGGTTTCCGCTTTAGTAAACTGCATTTCTAAATTTGTAGTGCACTATTGAATCGTTACCTAAATTGAATTGGAAAATTATAGCCTCGGGTTTTAGGTGTGTTGATGAATAAATGGTGTTTTTACGTATGTTCACAACTCATAACTTATAACATCCTTACTAATATATAAACGCGAAAGTTTGTATGTATGGATGTATGGATGTTTGTTACTCTTTCACGTTGCAACGGCTGGACGGATTTGGATGAAATTTGAAATGGAGATAGCTATACCCTGTATTAACACATAAGCTATATTTCATCCCGGAAAATTTAGGATTTCCCGAGGGAATAACGATATTCGAAATCAATGCGGACGAAGTCGCGGGCAGAAGTTAGTTATTTCATAACTGAATAGCAACATAATAGCAAAATATTCATTATACAGGGTGTCTCGGAACTTAACGTTAATATTAAGGTTTAAAAAGGCGCCTTATCAGGTCAGAATGTTGTTTTCACTTATATATCTAATAATTTGTAAAGAAGTTATTAAGGTTTTAATGATACTGTCAAAGAACGCTACCTTGCGGTACACCTTTGCCTCCCTTGGCTAAAATGGATATAATTCGTAATTCTAAAATTTGATACTAAATCCCAAATAACGTTACAATGTATTGAATTACACGTATTCAAAATAAATCCATACTTTCTAAGCCTTAAACTTATAGTGGATTTTCTTTCATGGGACCTAATTTCGGTTAAATTTTGCACACTCCCAAAATGCTCAGAGTTTGCATTAGACAGTTCTGGAAACACACTATTTATAATTGTTACTATTGTTACTGTTGATAAGGATTGTTACTATTTCACATTATAAGTTACTTAAAATTAATAATTCTAACAAAAAGATTTCAAAGTTTCTTAACTTTTTGTAAATATTAATGATTAAGTTTTGATAGTAATTCGAAAGGCAAAATTTTAAATATTTTCTCCGGTAACGTATATACCCATTTCAAATATTTTTTATTATAGATTTTTTCGATCGAGACTTCATTTATAATTACAACTAAAATTACAATTATTCAGAATGACAGTGCCTGTCAGTCAAAAATGTAACCGAAGCTGTATTCCACCACGTTTTAATTCATTTGCTAACAATTTTTTATTATACGTGACAATACAGATGACCGTACTGTAAAATAACATCATTTCAAAAGCAGCAAAGTTTTGTCATACGTAAAAACATTATTTGTCACAATTTTGACACCTTTCAACTCAATAACAAACAAGCGAAATTTACCCACAAATAACTGGGAAAATTACTGAAATCCCGGAATATTGACAGCGCTCCCGTATTCCCGTTATTGAATCCCGTCAGTCCCAGCACTACCGCGTAATTCCGGCGTTAATATATATTATTTGGAATACTTTTGATGTGACGTGAAGGGGTTTATTTGAGTAGAGTTATTGATGTCAAGATAGTTGGGGAATTTAATGTTTTTTCTTATTAAGGTAGACTTTTATTTCTTAGATAACTGACGAACAATAAAGTTTTTTTTTAGGTTTTTTTTTAAATCTGCCTCACAGGTGCCTTGCACGGCAAACTTACACGTTCTGTTGAGGATATTACGCTTTTTAAACGAGAAAGCTATAATCCATCACAACTAGGCCAAAGCGTCGTCAGGTCGACGCCGATGTTTGAAATAATAGAAATAGAGAAATATCTGCATTCTACTTTCGTCAAGCCTGTCTTGATCGTTATCATAAATTGTAAATGTCAATAAAACCATTACTAAATATTTTAAAACAACATTGGCTTGTATTTTAGTAATAAAGATGTAAACATTAAAGTATTTTAGTTAGAACGCGGCTGTGTTCGTAGCGGTACTACGCTGTAGCGAGATCTACGGGCGCTACGCCCCAACGCCTACGACGGTCTAATCGTCGGTGATACAAATACCTCGTAACTAACAAATTCGATAAGTTGCAAAATGTACCTTACAGATTAACATGCTAAGGTTTATTTTACGCCTTATTTAATTTGGTACTTACGCGGTATTGCAGTATAACCGACTTAATGCGATTATAATTAGCATGCGTTAATACCGTCTTACGCCACTTGTTTCTGGAAATCAATGTTAATTATAGAATTTTATAAGTTTTTGGTCAAAAATGTACTCTATTTACCTGACTGCGTCAGAAGAAGGAATTATGTTTTTACGTGTGTATGTATGTTTATTTCTTTGGCACGCTCTGCAGCCTAAACAGCGTGATGGATTTTAACATTATTAGATGTTTTTAGATTTGTCTTGCTTGTTGAAGTGAGTTAGGCTATATTTTTAGGGCTGATTTTTCAATCCCCAGATAAAACTATCCGTCAGTTAAATGTATTACAATCCTTTTCTGAAGTCATATGAAAGAAAAGGACAGAGCTAAAATTTACCTTCCGGATAGCTTTATCTGGGGATTGAAAAATCAGCCCTTAATCATATTACCAAGGTAAGATAATTTTCCGTATTCCGCGCAAAATCGATTCAAATTCATCGATTTTTTGGACTATTGCAGTTTATTATCACGCAACGAGAAATAAATACAGAAAACAATTTTTCATTATTACGTTTCATTAGACTTTATCATATACATTTTGTTTCGAGTTAAATGTTAAGCACCTAACTACCACAGAACAATAATGCAAAATAGCAAAAACAATAAACACAACGTGACACGATAAAGTAAAAAGCAATTTTAATCCTCTACCTTAATGTTTCGCTTTTATTAGCAACTGAAACTTAATTATGCATTTAAAGTAACCAAAGCGTCTTAATTTAATCAATTAAAAAGCCATTTGCTTAATTGCTTATCCTAAAATGATTTTTTTCATTAAAAAAATGCTAAAATTGAATAGTCTTGTATATTTTGCTGTAACTTTTATCTTTTTAAAGTTTCGTCGAATTTTTAATCTATATATATAAAAGGCAAACCTGACTGACTTATATATCAACGCACAGCCGAAACTACTGTACCTAGAAACTTGAAATTTCTACAAGGGTTCCTTTTATGATGTAAGTGAGCACTAAGAAAGGATTTTCCGAAAATCGACCCCCAACGGGAAGAAATGGGAGGAGTAGCGGGAAACTAATTCTACGCGTACGAAGTCGTGGGCGTCCTCTAGTCTATATAATTATATATAAGGCAAACCTGACTTACAGTAGCTTCGGCAGTGCGTTGATATATAAGTCAGTCAGGTTTTCTTTTTATTATATAGATCTGATAATATAAACAAAAATGAATCGTCGATCTATAAGTACACGCATAACTTCTGAAAAACTGCACCAAATCGTTTTTTTTGTGTACCTTAATGTCAGGACAAGTTTGTAAGACAGAAAAATCGAACCGAGAAAGTCGGTAATTTGCAGTGCTGCAGTGGGGCGAACCTGTTAGAGGGTTACTATTTATTAATATTAAATTAGCAGAAATACTACGAGTACAAAGTAAGTACCTAATTTCCTTTTTTTACTAGAAAACATGGAAATTTTACTACGTCAGCAATTAACATTCGTTTACGGCGAATTGAAAGCATGTCGAAAGTAGTGAAACCATACAGCAGTTATAAAATCTGATGTTATTTTTTATTATCATTTTAAATGTTTATTACGTAGAAGACTGCTGCAGGATTTTATGTCGTAGCGCCTCGGGAACGGTATTAAAAATAGAGTAATCATTGTTTTATATTTGCTTAGCAAGCGAGGTGTTCCAAATACGATGTGTATCGTAAAAAAATCAAATTATAAACTACATAAAGAAGACTAGATCTATTTTCTTTGTTTTAAAAATAAATAAATAAATATCGGGGGACTATGCCTCCGTCCACAAGGATCCATTGATAGAATCCATTAAAGGGTCAAGCGGACTTTTTGTATATGGGAAGATTCATGAATGGATTCAATTGAACTTTTTATATACCGGGATCCATTAATGGATTTTCGTATACTACAATGTCCACGAGTAGCCATCAATTGATAAATCCAAGAGTATTAAACGTTTAATAAACTCCATTGATGGATAGGTACTCGTATACAATAGTAAGTGTACTTAGATCCATTGATGGATCGAAGTGTAATTAAGAGTGCAAAAGAATCCATTGTTGGATCGCAGCTTATTACACTTTTGTAAACGACTTCAAGGGGATTTAAGTTGTAACGAGGTTGTTAGATCCTCCTTTTTACGTACCTGGCCACTCTTACATTTCGATCTAAATCTTTCCAAATTCAAAATAGTTTATGATCTATTCGGATATCGATCCTTAAGCTCATTCTCTAGAAAATTTCAATAGAACCAGACACGGGATCTCGTGTCTGAGTACCTTACCTTCATTAAAATAATTTAAACATGTATCATATATTTTTGCGCCCAATGTTGGATAATATTATATTATTGCTGGTGACTGTACATCCTTACTCATTAATTCCAAAGTTACCTGAAAAGATACCTTAAAGGGATAAATTTGCCTTGGTACAGTCACTAGCAATAATATATTATCCAACACAGGGCGCAAAAATATCTGACACGCTCTTATACCTCTAGTAATAAAGACGTGTCAGATATTTTTGCGGCCAAAGTTGGATAATATATTATTGCAGGTGACTAATACCTGCACTATCTTTGTATGCTTTAAAAAAAAAGTGAAACAAATACTTCATATACTTACTTAAGAATTAAATAGAAAATATGGTAAGTTCCTCGTGTTGAACGAGACACGACATGCCTTATTGTATTTGTTTGCAAACAATTGCTTGTATTGCTAATGAACAGGAACCTTCCCACTCACTGCTTAGTATTAACTTTGTGTTGTTTTTAGCCACAGAACAGAAAAAAACAGTAGAAGTGTCAAGTGGGCGTGTAACGTGTGGCATAGTTATGCCGCGATGGCTTATTTCGATATTTCGATATTTCTAAAATAGGAAATAAATCCAGAAGCATGCCTTTTTGTGCTATTTTGGAGTGTAAAAACGATAACTGCTCCAAAAACATTTTCCTAGGTGGCGTGTTGTTTTATGATATTTTGAGTATTGGCGACAACTGGTCTGATACTAAGCGAAGCTCATGCCACTTCCACTTTTTTTTCTATTCCGTGTTTTTAGCTAATAAAGATACGTATTAAAACATTATACAAACTATATTCCATGCTTCACATCGTAATGATATTGTTCATAAATGGGTATAAGTCAAAGAAATATATTATTGTCATCTTTACATAATAAGACACATAATAATGAAAATACACATAATATCTTAGGCAGCAATAAATAAATAATGAAATATATTTTTCTAAAATCAACCCTCGACGAGATGAGATAAAGGAAGTGGCGGCATACTAAACGTTGTGGCAGACATAACCGCTCGGCACCAGATCAACTTAAAGTGAGACATTGAATAGTGAGCTTTGATTTGTGTTAATACGATACATTTTTTAAAGTTTAAGTGAAAACAATAGCTTTCGTGTTTGTAGTAACGGCTACGGAACCCTACACTGAGCATGGTACGACATGCTCTTGCCCGGTTTTCATTTTCTTTGGCATCACAGAAGCCATGTCAATCCCAAAATTCCGTTATCTATTTAACCAACTAGATAACTTACTTATTTGATAAACAAAATAGGTAGTTCTCTGGCAGTAGCTAAACTTAAATTTAATTTACGTAAAATTCATAAAAGTTTTACGTAACTACCGTTTAAATTGCTCATTTTATAACTTAGTTAACTATTACCTCTTTTAATTCAAGCAAAGCTTTTTAGACTTGTTTGGCTCCTATAATTTTCTTAATTACGCTCGTCAGAGCTTCCAAAATGGCCGACACAAGTTCCATTCATAAGGCTATTTTATTTTTGCTATAGAGACCGAACTAATGACACCCTGTATAGGCTTTCTAAAGGCTGTGCGTATTTGTTGACGGAATGTGGTATTATTAGACTGGGCTTATTTTACTGGGTAAAATCATATTGCCTTTGACATGTTATCGTATTGGTAACGTTATGATAGCTTGGAATTAATGATGGCAGATTTAAAAACAATGTGATAATTAGGACTTAGGACTTTTGGTGGCATATCGTGGTTTTAGAATCCATGGAGTTGTTATTTTCTAATTATTATAAACATCCCACGTTTATTTTGATCTTCAGGATTGTTATTATTGTGGTTTAGGATTGATATTTCCATTTATCTTTGTAGACTTCATAGTATATTTAAATCCATTGATGGATCCCTGCGTATTAAAAAGTGTAAACGACTCCAAATGGATTTAAGTGTACATTAAAGGCCACTCTACTCTATTAATGGATTTGAATGTACAAGAAGCCCACTTGACCCTTTAATGGATCTTATCAATGGATTCAAGTGGACGGAGGCCCTATCCATAGCACGGATCCCTAATACAGCCTTACGTATGTACACATTATTTAAATACTCAATAGCGATATGAATGACAACGTATATGTCAATTTGTTTGAAATTCAACACAGCAAGTTCTACAGCAAGTCGAATGCTGTATCCCTCGCAGACCTTGCAGTTTTCTTATAGAGTGAAAGGGACAGAGCATTTGACTCGCTAGCGATTACAGTGATTGTAACATGCTAAGGATAGATATAGAAGGTGAAACTTCATGCTTGGGGTACAGGACCCTCAGAGCGCGAGTCTAACTCACACTTATCCGATTTTTTAATAGATCCCACTCATTATAATAAAGAACAGCTGTTGAAAACAAATATTGAAATACCAAGTTAAATGGAATTTTGATTTGATTTCTTCGCCGCGAATTATAATTTCAAATTAGGTGGAGATGAAAAATCAGGATGTTGTGAAAGTTCTGAACAAGATTATGGTAATTCTAATGTGCAATTTGTGGTTCTTTGATCAACTTCGCTTGATCAAGTTAGAACTTGCTAAGTAATCGGCTTTTAGGGATCTGTAGGTACTATTAACTAATGGAACCTCGACCCACCAAAGAACTGTGTAACAGTGACGTTATAAATCAAATCGTGCGAAGTATCAAACAAATTGTTTGATAATGTCACTGTGACACAGTTCTATAGTGGATCAGGATTCCATTTTGCTGACTTACCATGCTAAAAACGTATGCCTGTCTGCAGTTTGTAAATTTTAAAAGTAAAACTATACTATGTTTGTCTCCTATCGAACATTATATTTTAATGGCTGAAAGTATAAGGCTTAGGAACATAATTTGACATCTTTTGTTAACTAAAAACTTTTTTTTATTTCATATTAATTCGGCACGCAACGTACGGTTAACAAGTTAACAACTGATATTACTAAATAAGGTACGAACATTAAAATTGAATTGAAACTTACTGCCGCGCTCAGAGACGTCAATTAAATTTAATGCTTGTATAGTAACGTGTTGTCTTATTCTATTGCTGTAGCAAAGAAAGTGACAGCAGCAACTTTAATCAAGCATTAAATTAAATTGACGTCTCTGAGTGCGGCAGTTAGTCTGCTTCTCAGAAGTGACAAATGAAATTGCATGACATTGCTGCTCAATAAAACTTGAAAAGATACGCTCTGTTATCAAGGATAATTGATATATTTTCACTATAAAATCGTTAAGTTAGTGTTTGCATGGAAGATGTACCTATCTTTAAAAATGTGCAATGAAATCAAAAATCTAGTGATATTTTCACAATAAAAATACAGTAAAGAGTACATGTTTCACTGACTAAAAGTAGGTAACTAACCGTCTGTCGTTGATCGATATTGACCTGTCAGTGAATCATATTAAATAACAGACGATTAGCGTCTCCAAAGGTTTACGACTGACGTTTTCTTCGAACTGGAAATTGTGTAGCTTCAGCCTAGACCAATTTTGTCAGGTTTTGTTCGGACAATCTGACGCCTCAAGGCCAAATCAGCTGTACACTCAACCAATGTCAGACCGATTTCAAAAATTATTTCACCATTAAATTTTAATGCTACATTATCCCTGAGTAATGTAACGTTGCATAAACAAAACAATTCAAAGATTTCTTTTGGCAGTAATTGTACAAACAACAATTAAACAAACACATTTCTGTCAAAAGTTAGTTTAATGTAGTACTTTAATGTAGGTAATATATTAATTGGGTACCTAATTACCCAGACTACCTAAATTGTATGTTTTGATTAGCTTTCATCAAGATGTCCAAGATGATAGCCCATTATAAAATCAGACTTAAACTGAATAACAGCGGAGGAGCCATCCTCAACAATGTAACCAAGCACCTGCTGTGGAGATATAGTACTTACATACTTTCAGTCATATTTCGGTGAAAGGAACTAGTAAATAAGAATTAATAACATCTTGCTGATGGAGGCATTTGTTGCAATTTAATGTGCACAATTTAATAACATCTTGTATAGAGCTGCATAGGAATAAAGACTATGATATTTACTAACCAGAGGGCTTATTGTCTAACGCACTCGTAATCACAACCGGCTTCAAAATGGAGCAATTGTTTTCAATTTGTATGCAGACAAGCCTTCGATTTTCAAAATTAAAACGATCGTGATTGCGAGTGTGTTAGACAATAAGCCCTCTGTGTCATTGAGCACCTCATACGTTGACCAGGTAACTCCATTATTCAAGTATCTTATTCTACAAACTTTCTGTTACGTCCGTTAGCCAACGTGACAGTAACATAGGCTATGTTTTGTTTTTCTGCGCGGATGGAGTCCCGGGCAACAGCAACTTTATGATATACAGGGTGCTAACAAATTATTTTCACAATTTAGCCTAATTCTTTTGCCCCGATATTATTTGCGAGGCAGAGTCTCCCCAGACGTCGTTATCGGCCTGTCAGGGTCCGTTCTAGATTCTTATCTCCCCTCCGTTCCAAGTTTTGTGCTAATCGTTTTGTAATTAATATTTTGTAAACAAGTTTTTAATATAAAATATAAATTATGACATTATTTCTATCATATCTTTTTGGATTATTTAAGTCTGGAAGATATAATTTTCTGCTTGCTATTTTCTTGCTGATTGACATCAACAGTATTAATAACAGTAGTAACGCACAGTAGGTATATTCCGATTTGAATTAGATTTCGAATCGAATCAAAGCGAGCCTAACTCACACTTGATTATTTACTTGTATTTTTCGTTTTATTTCACAGTTTAATTAAACAATAATCGTACCAAATTTGACTCTTCTACATTTTACCGTTTTAAAACCCTCTATATATAATGCCCACTTTCCACTGCAAGCGGAGCGGGCTCCGTACGTACTCCGTTTGGCTTACAACTGTGACTTTAAACCTGGGTCCACCTTTGTATCATTTTACCGATCACGATCACGCGTATCGTATCAAGCTCGCGTATCCTAAGTATTGACGCTCACTTTGGGTACACTGTATCACTACTATCGTCAAGTGAAAAAATGCGTCCATAAAAGCCGTAGCGTAGCAGCGTATCGTATCATAACGCCGTATCATTAAGTGTGGACGGGGAAAAATCGCCTCCAGAGCGATCACGGCGTATCGCGTATCAAATCATAACTTCGTATCGTGATACAGTATCAAAACACGTCCATACTTACCAATATTGATACGCGTATCCGATCGCGAGTGTGCGGGTGTATAATAAACGCGTATCAACATGGATCCCGAGCGATCAGATACGGCGCGCCGCATGATCGCGCTGTTTGTGAGTCCACACTAGCGATCTTGATACGCGTCGGTGCAACGCGACGGAGATACGATACGACGAAATGATACAAATGTGGACCCAGCTTAAAGAGGTTAGTTCGCGTTGGAGACATTTGAAGTCACCGTTGTAAGCCAAGCGGAGTCCGTATGGAGCCCGCTCCGCTCGCAGTGAAAAGCGGGCATTAAGGTTCAAAAAATACTAGCTAGTATATTAATAGGGTCCCGTTGCGCTCCCTTCGGGTACAAAACCTTAAAAAAACAGTATTTATATTTAGTTTAATCAAGATTGTATGTTAATTAAATTATAAATTCAAATGGCATGATTAGCCGTTGCAGCGTAGCGTTGATTTTAGCCACAACTCACTATATAATATTAAATTAATTCAGTTTTCATGCATAGAGAAACAGCGTTAATTTAAACTAACGTTTTAATCAAAAATAGGTTACAGACGGTTTTAATTAAGTTAATAAAGAAGATAGGGTTATTAGTTTATTCTTAGATGTTAATCAAATTAGGATAATAATACATTTAAAGTAAGCTTTACCCGTGACTCTGTCGCGCGAAACTTGTTTATCACTATTCCCTCGGTAATATACAATTTTTCGGGATTAAAAGTATGTCTGTTTGCGGGCTATAAGATTACATAATTTCCTCAATTTAACGTTTCATCAAATTTAGCACCAACCTCTACTTGTCTCTGTTTGGCCCAATTTGGTTGACTGGTAGAGAATGCCTCAAGGCATTTAGTCCGCCATTTTTACTTACTTTCCGATTTCAAGACAATACTTTAGTTTATTATAAAACACAATAATAGTAATGAGGGCGCCACTACATCCGGCGTACGCTCGGCGCAGTCGTAAATACATAGAAAATATCCAAGACTCATGAACAAAATATTCACGCTTATCATACAAGTATTTGCCCTTTACCGTGCCCGGCATCAAAATCGGGACCGGTAGCTTCGTAGGCAGGGTCACTACCAACTAGATTTAACGCGGTTTTTAGGTCGTCTTCGTTGTTATAAACACCGACCTAAAAACCTAAAAACCGATATACATTTCCCGTTTTGCATACAAATAAGTAAGTGGAACAAAATATTATGAACCCATCCTTAAACCAAGATTTAAAATACAACAAGTATCTATAACATCGGGAATTTATTGATTTTACAAACCCGTGTTCTTTGCAAGGGTCAGTCCGAACGCGTCCCGTGAGTCGCGCGAAATAAATTGCACGCCTAATTGAGTTTTGTTGTCCCCTAACGGTTCTTTTTAGGCCTCCATTATTGTCTCATTAGCGTAATCATTCAACTTCGCGAGTACTGCTAAAGTTTTAAGAGCTAATTTGGCTGGAGGATTAAAATGAGGTTTGATTTTTTGGTAGGAGCTGCAGATGTGACATAATATTTACGAACAAAATAGTACGTGATTTCGTATTTTGAAATTGAATTTCTAAAATATTATCTATACTTCTATTTTCAAAAAAAGGTGCAAACCTTATAATGTTATCCGAAAGGTAATTTCCAGAACCACGGAAACTATTCGTTTTTGTAAAGGTACTTTATTCCGAATGGATAATTATATGTCTATTTTTGATTTGCTTAAGCCGGAACGAAGCGGGCGGGACGCTATAAAAAAAAACCTCTGAAAAAGAAACACTTGGAAAGCACTTTAATGTATAAGGAATTAAGGTATTTCATTAAACTGTTTAAAACAAATGAATACCTTTGATTGTCAAAACAACGAATCAGTACAATTTTTATGCTGAATATTTAAAACGTCTCAACAAAGTGAAACTAAGGGTTCACAGCCGTCAAAGCCCCAAACAAGGGACCTTAAACAATTTATGAATTCTCAGAGTTTTCGGCGGAATGGGTTGGTCAATCAATTTAGTTTGATCGACGTTAATTGCTGGTTTGTTCTACCGGCTCGGCCGCGGGCATTCTGGCTTTGCCAATTTTATCGTCGCGTTCCAATTTTAAATTAATAATTCCATTTACGAAAGAAAGCGGAGAATTCTTTGTGGCCTGAGTCATGGCGGTTTTAACTTTTTAATTATGGATGGCCAGCTACTGCGTTTTAAAATGGTGCTTGAAATTGATGTTGTGAAGTAAATTGACGTTTGGGCATCGTGTTCTTTTTTACCGTCTGTTGGTTTAAAGTAATTTTACTTAAAAGTAACTTTGTGTACATGACAGATTGCGAGCAAATTAAAAACAATCTTTATCTTGTCACTTAAAAGACGTTAACTGCTGAATATAGGCCTTCCGCAAGGATCTCCACGATCTCTACTTGGCCCACCTCGTCTACTCTGCCAACACTTCGTTTTCCAATTTACAGTCCCTACTACAACCTTTCTGGCCCAACGGCAATCATTTATCGTGCAGAATACTTAATCCATACCACTATTATAAATGCTTTCACGGCTAAACCACTTAATCGATTTAAATGATTTTTTATGGAGCTATCTTATGTCCCGGGGAAGGACAAAATATAATTTTAATCCCGGAAAATTTACTATTTTTCGACGGAATAGCAATAACCAACTTCTACGAGGACGGAGCCTAATTCAAAAATAACGATGAAAATTTTCGCTAACAATGTACATCAGCTTCAAAATTGTAATCTAATCTTATTCTGAATAGTTTTAATTTTCCGAACCGACAAGTGTACGTCAGCTGTTTTTCCCTTAAAGCCCTCAAGAGTAACATTCACCACAACTGACTCCGTCTCGAGCACGGTCTTTAATTTCCGCCTCAGACACGCAGGCCGACACACCAATGCCTAGGTGTTCGACTTGGGCTAAAAAGTAACATTGAGGTAAAACATCTAAAAATACAAGCAAAAAATAGGAATCCCTTTAAGGGCAGATATTTGTGTGATGAGCGCGAATATTTGATCCTGAGTCATGGATGCTCTCTACGTATTTAAGTACAATATTTTTCTAAATAAGTATTTATATCGTTGTCTAGTACCAATAGCACAAGCCTAGAGCTTAGTTTGGGACCAGAGGGGCTATTGTTTAACGCACTCGCAATAGCAACCGGCTTCAAAGTGGAGCAATTGTTTCCATTTTGTATGCAGACAAGCCTTCGATTTTCAAAATGAAAACGATTGTGAGTGCGTTAGACAATAGGCCCTCAAGTCAATTGGTGTGACATTGTCCCCTGGTACTTTAAAATTATTTTATTTAGCGTATACCAAAATACATAATATCCGTAAGATACCTATATATTTTCTATTTAACAAAAGATAAGAGATGTTTATTCAGTAAGTAGGCTCGGGTTCTTTTACATGTCAAAAATCTACCAACTCTTGCCAAGAGGAGACCACTCTGCTAAGAAGAAACGCCGCAAGAAACTCAGCAGTCAGTCATAGTCTATAAGTACATAATTGCCAACGATAATATTTAGCCTAGCATGATATAAAGGTATGAATAGGTACAAAAACAAAATACCATGCGTAGTTGAGCAAGAAAACGTGTCAAAACGCAGAATTATTACAAGAAAAAAAAATTAAAAATTTAAACGTGATCTATTGATCTATCTACTAACGCAACAAGGCTCAGAAACAAATAGGTACTCACGCATATCACACAAATATCTACTCCTACCGGGATTTGAACCCGGGACCGCTAGCTTCGAAGGCAGGGTCACTTCCAACTAGGTTAACGTATCGTCAAAATTAATAGACTCGATCGAGGATCTTTTATTTATTTATTCTCAATAATTACTAAGAACTTACCAAGAAATTGTTTCTTTAGAAATAATTTCGGTCACTACGTTACAAAAATAAAAATAAAAATCACGCTGTTGTGGGAACAATGAAACAAAGGCATAATAAAGCGAGACAAAAGAACGGCCCGCTTAATGAGCAATTAGCCGTCATTAATATCATTTTTAGCCAAATCTTTGAGCAAAATGGCGGTGTAGTGACGTCGAAAGATTTTTAACCGGCCGCTTTACAAACGTTTAATAAATATAAATGACTTATTTTAATTCAATGCACATTTAACTTTTCAAGGAAATAAAAGTATTGCCTAAATATTTTTGGCTTTAAAAATCGATTCATGCAAGTGAAAACGTCAGCGAATATGTTGCGTAATTTAATGTTTATGTACAAGATCTCAATGATAATCGGTTTTAGAAGAGTTAAAAATATTTCAATTAAATTACAATACATTTTTTACATAAATAATATTTAATGTTGGAAAATGTGTGTAGTTGGTTTATCAGTTGACAGTCAAAGCAATGTTGGTAAATACTTTTTATGTTGCTACTAAAAACCTACAGACCTAAAACTCCTAAATCGTTGCCTCAATGAAAAGGACCAACTAAAAGCCGCCTATAACCCAATGGATCAGTTATATTGTATGCCTTGCAACTGTACCTTTAAAAACTTTGCTATTGCCAGCCATCTCCTAACACACCACCGGAGCTAACTGCTGACGAATGTCAAGGACATTATGACAGTTCAATATTATAAATAGACTAGAGGACGCCCGCGACTTCGTACGCGTAGAATTAGTTCCCCGCTACTCCCCCCATTTCTTCCCGTTGGGGGTCGATTTTTGGAAAATCCGTTCTTAGTGCTCACTTACATCATGAAAGGAACCCCTGTACCAAATTTCAAGTTTCTAGGTACAGTAGTTTCGGCTGTGCGTTGATATATAAGTCAGTCAGTTTTGCCTTTTATATATATAGATAGACTAGAGGACGCCCGCGACTTCGTACGCATAGAAGTACAGTAGTTTCGGCTGTGCGTTGATAATTTATATAAGTCAGTCAGGTTTGCCTTTTATATATATAGATAATAATACAATTTGTGTCATGCCGTTTAGGAGTTTCTATTAGCTATTGCCAATTTGGCACTGGCGTTGCGTCGATGCTTAATGCGCTTGCAAACAATCATGGCGACGAAGCGGCCTTGTTTACTATACCGGCTCGGTCCGTCTTGTTGAGTTTGCTTGTGGTGGATCGCCGCGCGTACAGTCAATGCATGCAAACATGCAAGCTTGTTTGCAGATAAACAAGTGTTTACTCTGTGACAATACAAGCAAGTTTTGGCTTCGTTTCCTTCTAGTTATTTTGAACCGCAAAATCATATCGTGTGAGTCAGCCTAGCTTAATGCGCTCGAACCACTTCCGCCGCGGGTAATGGCGCCCGGAAGTACTTGTGCTCACCAGTAATTACGAGGACGTGACGGAGCCGGAACGGCGCGGGTTCCGTCAACTGTTACATTGGTGATTATGTGGTGCGAGTGGAGATGAAAATGGAATGATCGAAATTGGGATGCTTGAAACGGTTGAAAGGAGAAATGGGATAAGCGGCACTTTTATTGAGATTGCTTTATATTAAACGAGTAAGTAAGAAGGAAAAACGGTTTTTCGTATATCTAACTAAACGACACAAGACAAATTAGATTATCGATGGCAAATGGTAGCAGTCCCAGCCGCTAAGCTGGTATTGACGATGATGATGCCAACATGCTATTTTAGGCAACACGAACGATTCAGAGGACGCCCGCGACGTCGTACGCGTAGAATTAGTTTCCGCTACTCCCCCCATTTCTTCCTGTTGGGGGTCGATTTTAGGAAAATCCTTTCTTAGTGCTCATTTACATCATGAAAGGAACGCCTGTACCAAATTTTAAGTTTCAAGGTACAGTAGTTTCGGCTGTGCGTTGATATAATAAGGGCCGATTTCACCAATGAAATTATACGCGATCAATTCCTAACTCTGGTTAGTAAACGTCAGATTCATACGAAAACTGTCATTTTAGCGTCTTAAACCCAGTTTAAAAAATTTATCGCGTTTAATTTCATTGGTGAAATCGGCACTTAGTAAGTCAGGTTTGCTTTTTATATAAAACGATTTGATTCATTCCGTTAATTTGACAATCCATAGAGGCCCAGAATGCCTAACTACAGCATAAATCTTTCCTAGTACCTACTTTACTTTAATGAATTTTATTAAGTACAATAACATGCTAAATAAAATTAACATTTGCAATGTATGTCAATGATATTGAAGTCTAGCCACGGCAGAATTAAGTAATTTTTAGTGCTCAATGTCACGAACGTTATATTAATATGAATTATGAATTAAAGGCCATAAAATTATAGAGACTGCTACATATATTAACACAATTTATGAGTACATTATACGCTTTGCCAATGGAAAAGTAGGTAAGTAATAAACAAAAATAATATAATTGGTGTTTTAGTAGTATCATTTTTACCCGACTGCGTTATGCGAAGAAGGGTTATGTTTTATGTATGTCTGCAGCTTAAAACGGACTTTAACATATATTTTATGATTTGTGGTTAGATTCGTCTTGGTTGTAGGAGTGATATAGGTTATAATATTTTAATAAAAATTTAATGAGAGGGGTTGAGTTGAACAAATACTGCAAAAAATAAAGAAAAATGGGATACTTTGGAGTAGGCTTATACCCGAAGGGGGTCCATGCAATAATGTTAAAAAATATTAATTTTAAAACTGCTTTTAATTTTATAGTTTATTTTTTGTGTGGAATAAATAAAGCCTTATTATTATTGTTATGTAGATATTTATTTAAGTTTCTGTACATTAGGTTTTATTATTATTATTATTAATGAGAGGGGTGGTTAATGTTTTTAAACGTATATTGACGACTTTATGACAAATTGCAGTCGGGTTTTAAAGAAAACATTTTATTAAAAAAAATAGATAATTACTTGCCACTTAGTGTTTTTTGTTGATAAGGTTCATAATCTGAATTACCTGCAAAAATAAAAGTAAATTAGTATGAAACAAACAAGCTAGCGGGTTACCTGACAGGAAGTTTTCAATTTGAAATGTATATATCCTTGAACAGAACACACGCCTAGTTGGTAGAAGTCCTATCTACAAAGCTAGCGGCCCCAGGATCTATTCCCAAAAAAGGCGATTTTTTTATGATCAGCTCTTGTATTTATCTTTAGTCTTGGATATTATCTAACCACACGGTAACGACCGTTAATTTATGACCCATTTAAAAAATCTCTTTCGCTTCTTCAACATTCATACATAGATTTATGCAAATTTTTCAATGTATTTTACCATTTAATTATCTCTACATAAGTATGTATATCGTTATAAACCCATAAAACAGCGTAGTTCCTAAGAAAACCAAAGGCTGCATAACACCGTCCTACTTCGCATTCTGTACACTCGGCCACATCAGCTGGAGTGAGCCGGCGAACATCTGGATGCAGCTCGCGCGCGCGAGATTACTCCGAGCGCGACACGAGCGCATGTGGCTTTAATTACTACTATACCCTTACCATGAGTTACAATTACCGTACTCGCTAGCGAGTCGAATCTTCTGTCCCTTGCACTCTATAAAATTAGGTACTGACTGTGAGGGACAGAGCATTCGACTTGCTAGCGAGTACGGTAATTGTAACTCATGGTAAAGGTATCTACTATGTAGTTGCAAACTCGCGCTCTTGTACCAAATTGGTTCAACTGGTTTTGAAAATTGTATAGGGAGCGTATTTTTTAAACTTTTTCCAGTTTTTGTACATTTATAAGAACTCGCATCCCGCTATTTGTAGTGCTTTGTTTCGGTTTAACAATAAAAAATAGCCTAAGTCCAACTGGAATAATGTACGCTCAACAAACTTTCATTGTTAAGCCTATATAGAACCACGGAAATGAAGTGGCATTAAATAATTGTCCACTATTTATATTATTTAAGAACTTTCACAAACAATGTAAAATATTAATTTTACATTATGTTGTTTCGTATTTTTTATGATTTAATTGTATTTTCATGTCCATGGCATACTTATTAAGGTGGATAAAGTTTTTCTATTTTATTCTAATCTAACCCTGTCGCAGACAGCCAATGATTAATTTGATGTTACTGATTTATTTCTCGTGACTTGATGCTGATATTATGACAGGGTTCTATAGAGGCTCAATAATTAAAGTTGTTGACTGTAGCTTTCAAAAGGCGACATATTTTTTCGGATAGGGACCGTGGTTTCGGAGATTAACTGCCGCACTCAGAGACGTCAATTAATTTTAATGCTTGTTTAGTGACGTGTTTTCTTATTCTATTACTGTAGCAAAGAAAGTGACAGCAGCAACTTTAATCAAGCATTAAATTAAATTGACGTCTCTGAGTGCGGCAGTAACTGTTGGATAGATAGAAACTCACGAAATTCGTACTCTTTCTTTATAAATTACTTATTATAGTAAAGATTAGTTTAAAATAGTATAGATGACAATATTATATCTTTAATATTGATTATTTATTTTGCACCACCTGCGCATTTATTTTGTTTATCTTTTAACTTATTCGAAATTCTAAATATTTATTTGTTAAATCGGCCACATGAGGGCTTACATGTTTTACACGTCATTAATTTATAGTGAATCTACTAGCGCTTCGGACAAGACCATTATAGCGCCAGAAACTTCGTAATATCACTTTGTGACACTTCTTTTGCATTTACTTTACGTGCTGTTATTGTATGTGGTGTTTAATAAACAGTATTTGTGTTGTATTGTATTGTAATAAGGTGTACACTTGTACAGTCAAAATCAGAGGTAGCTGTACATTTCAATACCTTGTCGCAGTAACGTTTTAAAGCAAGAGTAGTTTGAATTAAGTATATCAGTAGCTGCAACAAGGTAATTGCTACCTACTTCTTAGTCTTTGTACTATGGGTCTACAAAACGATTTAGGGCCTGTTTCACAATCGTCAAGTAAAGCGTATCTGACACATAAATTTAGCCCTTTCCTTTTCTTACACTTGAACATAGACAAGGAGAGAGCTAACTTTAACTGGCACATAGATTTACTTGTCAATTGTGAAACAGGCCCTTAATACTTAAAAACAGAACACATACAAGACTCAAGAACAAATAATCGCATTCATCATTCAAATATTTGCTTTTACCAGGAATCAAACCCAACGCCCTTACTGCAACTTAATTGTATAAAATATAATAATTACATGTTGATATTGCAATTACTTAACTAAAAAAAAAACTGAACTGCAAACATATTTTGACATGTTGACAGAGTGCCACTTATTTCCTCAACAAGTTCCCAATAGCCGTTAAACCAAACGTCATTTTGAATTTAAATTTAGAACCACGCGTCACGTGAACCACACGATTGTTATCGCAAACTAGAGCTCGTTCGTTACCAGATAAGGTCTAAATTAAATGCAACACGTGGAGTTAAATATGAGCCAAGTCAAAACTTAATTTCTCCACAAGCCGGCTAATTGGACTTGTCACAGCGAATTACTCCTTTCTTTCCGGATAAAAGACCCTTTTAAATTAATTAGAACGAAACCAATTTCGACTTTGTTTAGTTAGATTTAAGATTGAGATTGTGTTGTGATGTAAAAAGGTATTTTGTTGTTCCATTATAATGGGTTAGTGTTGGTTTTTACACGTCACATGTAAGCCGATTGGGGACGTGAACCGTGTGGTAATGGGACTGCCACAATGGAGCGTGATTCGAGAGAAATATAATGGAGGGCATCAAGAATTTTGTGTATCATTCGAGGTACAAAGGTACTATTTGTCCGTGGGATTATCGTAAGCCTTCGTTGTATAAATGAAAATATGTTTCGACGTTTGTTTGTTTAATTTTCAATTTTAATATTTTGTCCCATTCAAAAATGTTAAAAATATACCAACGGGAAATCACTTATCAGAAGCCGGATATTTGTTTTTACATTTTTTTTTATTAATTATTCATTTATTATGCGACTCTGTCCACGTAGAACTAGTTCATTGTTTTTTCCTTGGAAACTATCATATTTTCCGAAACAAACAGTATCTCATGGCCATGGACTAAATTCAACTCTCAAAACACCATAACACACTTTGTCAATTTATGTTCACATTTTAAAGTCAATCGGACAACGAACAAGAGCTTTATTCTACATTGTATCTACCCCTATTGCGATCGTATTTCCAAAGTTACAAAAACTCACATTAACTTTCTAGTGAAGACAGCCAAGTAACCAACTGTAAACCAAATAACAATGTTAAATTAAGGCCCAAGAGCTAGAAATGAAAATTAAACCATACCCGATACTAAAATTCAAATCGTCATGAATGTGATTTAACAAAACACTGCAGAGACTACACTAACGGGTAATAAACACAGAATATTACCACCAACCGCACGTGTTACACGGACGTTCACGGCTATCTCCTCAGCATTGCAAATGCAATCTTTTCGCCCGCTGCACCACAATGCAAGTGCATTGTGACCGAAATACGAGATGTCAGAAGCTTGTAGTTGCAGTCGTATTTTGTGACCGTGTTTCTACGTCTTGTCGTTTATGTGTAGACTTAGGAGATCATAATGTATGTATGAAAACTGTTTACTGTACGTCAAGAATAACAAAGTTTTTTTTTAATAATCCAATCTATTTTTATTTTTATTTAATTTGGAATAAATGCAGTCCGCATCTTAATACTACGTTTTAATACTACGGTGCCCACACAGGTCACATCACGAAATGTTGAATGATGCAGCGTTTTATACGTTACTTCATTGTGATACAAATTCTACGCTTTTATTCAATTTTTGAGTCATTATGTAATCATTTCATAATGATTGCGTTAAGTCACGATGAATAAATATAAAGTAAAAATTATTCATTGACATTATGCGATATTATAATGTTTGTTACCATAGTATTTACAAATTGTATGTGAAATAATATTTAGTACATAAGGGCCACTAGCACCAAAAATTTCTAGACTAACTCGAGTTAAAATGACATTTTCGTATTAATCTGACGTTTACTAACTCAAGTTAGTGCAGTGTTCACCAACAATTAAACGGTCGGTTAGTGGTTTAACGGTTGTCAAATGTATTGACTAACAGCTGATTAAGACTTAACCGTCTGTTAAATTGGTTGGTGAACTCGGCCTAGTGTCTTAACCCAGTGTTACGTTTTTGTTGCAAGTGGCCCTAATAAAACTCACTTCACTTTGATTTATTCCATCTTGCTTTTATATAATCACATAGGGCCTCTATTCTCGGAAAAAACACAATGTCTTTGACAGAACGTCAAAACACAATGTGAAATAAAGGCCCTTGACGTGCTACGACATGCGCTATAAAAATATTGTTGTGCTACGAGTGCTACAATGTAGTACTTTGTGAAGCAATTAGTGCCTTGTTTTTAGCATTTATAGGTCAGTTCTTATCGGTTAGAGTTCAAGTTGAAAGGTCAGCGACGCCGGCGCTTCTCAAATATTAATGGCAGCTAAGCTAGCGGTCGTCGTGGACTTATGAACATAATAACATAATAACGGAACCTTTTAAAAGGATTAAGAGACATTTACTTTGTTATTCTAAAATGTAAAGGATGCATAATCTAGATCTTTGGCGGTAGGTTAAATGGTTAATAATAAACAATTATCAAGGGACGATCTCTCACAAATTGACCTAGTCACAAACTAAGCTTTAGGCTTGTACTAGACCACGATATAAATACTTACATAGATAAATAAATACTTAGATACATAGAAATCATCCAAGACTAAGAAACAAATACTCGTGCTCTAAATATTTGCCCATACCGGGAATCGAACCCGGGACCGCTAGCTTTGTAGGCAGGGTCACTACCAACTAGGCTATCGCGTAGTTAAGGATAAGATGGTGGTAGCAATCTTACCACCAATAAGTTTAGTGAAATACTTAAAAGTCCGCTTACCATCATTATACACTTGATATTTCATCGCATAAATTATATTTAGTTGCTTTCTTAGGGCCGGCGCACATATAGCGAAGCGCAGCGAAGCTTGACCTGACAAAGCATTGTCTTCTTTGGGTGTGTTGAAATAAGATCGAAATTAATTATTACCACAAATTATTCGCAAGCCTCTTCTCATATTTTGACGTATTTTGACGATGCGATAACCTAGTTGGTAGTGATATTGCTTACGAATCTAGCACTCTCGGGTGAAGCGCTGGTAGATTCACTCCATATTACCGACGAGTAAAGAGCCCTCATGTGGCCAATTTACTGAATAAATATTTTGAATTTTAATGTGTGATGAGAACTAGTATTTGTTTCTTGAATGCTTTCTACGTATTTATGTATTTATTTATCCATATAAGTATTAATAGTCTAGTCCCCACCATACCCATACCCATATTACAAGCCTAGAGCTTAGTTTGGGACTAGGTTAATTTGTGTGAGATTGTCCCTTGATATTTATTTATAATGTTAATTAATTGCGATCCATTTCAACCCTTTCAAAGACGATGATGCTTTGGCAGTGAAATAATCTGCGCTACGCTTTGCTGTATGTGCGTCGGCCCTTATAATTTTAATACAAATTTGCGGCAACACCATCATAAAACTGAAGCATATAAACTGTTTCATCGCTTTCTCTGTGTCGATAAGGGCCAAAATACCTTGGCCAGATCCTGCTCCCGCCGCTATCGGCCAATCTATCTGCTTACGATAACGGAACGCGTCAAAATCGAGTTTACTTCGAACCAATTTCTATAATCTGATGAGAGCGTTCGTAAACCTTAAAAAAATGGATGCGTATTTATTTATTTGATGAGGGAGAAGATTAACTCAAGTTGTTATAGACGCGTTGTTTGTGAGAAGTTAATTGAATAAGGGTTTATATACAACATAGAAAATTACGTGCCAAGCTAACATCGACTATTAGTTAATGAAATAAGAATCATAATAGATAATAAATAATACAATATATGATATCGTGGTGACCCCTATTGTAAGAGCTGATAACTCTGAAATAACTGAACCTATTTTTATTTAAAGCATTTACTTAAAAAAAATTGTTTATGATTTAAGATGACATAGACTCATACACACATAAACAAACGTTAAACTGACAACGCCCCTCTGTTTACATCGTGGGCCTAGCTAGAGATCTGAGACAGACAGATAGACAGCAGAGTGTCCTTTAGACCTGGGCCGGTATTCTAGGCGGGAAAAACGATATCGTATTTGACCTGTTACGGTATTGTTTTGACGTCAGCCGTTATTACTGACAAGTAAATAAGAGCTATCAAAACGGTGACAATACGATAGCAGATCAAAAACGATATTGTTTTTACCGTGTTGGATAGATACCCTGTAAACGTTCTTAATTATTCTAAAGGGCAATGGGTAAATTTTTATGAACATTATTGTCATATTTTTTTTAGCGGCCTTGGATGATTTTGTTATAATGGTATAGATATAAGAACTCTAAATACACATAAATGTATAAAATCTAATGCGTAAAATAATATCGGTGTGGAGACATCTAGGTATTAAGTTTTTGGTACTAAGGTATAAATATTTAAATATCTCGGCTCCGATGCCACCCATTACATAAAAAATATGTTTATTTAGAATAGATCTACCATAATTTACCACCTTTAAAAATGGCCGCTCACCTTAAAAATTATGACTTATACAAGTGACAACACTATTACCCAAACCCATTTATATCTAATAATAGTTAGAAACGATTGATAAACAAATAACAACATTGATACAAAGCAATACCAAAATACCATCAGCACAATCGACATGAAACCTCACATAGAATCGTCAAACGATCCAAACAATTTAATTTCCTAACAGCTATTCCAGTAACGGTATGCAACCGTTGCATTTGAACTAAAGCTGAAATTGCATTCACGTATCGCGATCGCAGCTCGTCCGTCAGTCGTAATCGACTCGAGTCGAGTCACGTATGGCATCTTTCGATAATCGATGCCGTTCGTTGACCTGTGATTAACTGATTACGGCTCGGTATAGAAAATTGATGGATCAGGTTACGAGTTATTGGATTAGTAATTTGATAGCAATTGGAATAACTTAGTTGTTGAGTTGAGATGTTTTTCATTGCTTCTTTTTAACTTTTGACAATCACTTTACTCTCTACAGAAATACTTACCTATCAAGTTCTATCGAGTTTCTTTAATGTAGTAGCTAATATAAAATATGTTACTGCAGCGTCCCCTGGTAAGTTACTACCGTAACACCTATTTAAGAACCCACACTAATCAACCACAAACCCATTTCTGAAAACCGCATCAAAATCGGACTAGTAGTTTTGGTTTTGCACAAACAAATATACTGCAGCGTCCCCTGGTGAGTTATCACCGTAACACATATCTAAGAACATGCACCAATCAGACCCAAACCTATCACTGAAAAACGCATCAAAATCGGACTAGCAGTTTTGGAGATAAATGGCAACATAGGTTTGCACAAACAAACATCCTCTCATCCTAAACGCATATTCCGTCTCCGTACCGTGTCTTGGGTAAAAAATTATGGGTGTATTAAGATTAACCTGTGCGTGTGCGTATGTCTGTGTATCTATTTGTTAGTCTAAGGCATAGTAGCTCTCAACCTGATGGACCAATTAGGCACGGTTTGAATAAAACAAAGTTCTAGTTATATTTCATTCATCAGCTACACATCGGTAACTCGTGGCACTTAGGTAGCACTTAAAATATTAGTGATGAGACACGTTTTCTAACTGCCGCACTCAGAGACGTCAATTAAATTTAATGTTTGATTAAAGTAGCTGCTGTCACTTTCTTTGTTATAGCAACAGAATAAGACAACATGTCACTAAACACGCGTTAAATTAAATTGACGTCTCTGAGTGCGGCAGTAAGTGTCTTTTCAGATAAGATAAAAGTAATATCGTATTTAAAATTGAAAAGTCACTTTCATTACTGATACTGCACCAAAAAGGTAGACTTGTATATCAAAAGCTGAAAATGGTGTTATCAAAAAATCCAGGATATCTTACAATAAAAAATATCAATAATTTATTATAAAATAAAGAAGTTGAAATCAAAGAGAATATCAATAAAAATACGCTAACTTTACAACAAAATGCTTTTTTTACCCATTACGTCAGTTGAGGTTAAAAGATCGTTTTCTTATACAAAGTGGATTTTCTCAAGTAGAAGACGTAGACTGACAAGTGAAAATTTAGAAGAAATATTAATTGTTTATCACGAATGTCATATTATATTAAATGATTAAAATTCCTTTTTTTAGTGGTTTCTTTTTCTCGACTCGTATAGGAAGAACACTGTCACATCACTAGTCAGTTAGAAACTGTCAAGTGCTACCTAAATGCCACGAGTTACCGATGTGTGCATCACTTAGACTGTAATTTGTAAATTGATTTATCCACTAAGTAATTGTATCTTCGAAGAATAGACGTTACACATTGGTTGCTGTCGCACACGATCTGGGCTTCACGGAATACCAGTGTTGCAGCACTAATAAGTGTCGCAATACAATGCTGAGTCAAAGACCCATTATAGATGTCACACTACCGCACCCTAAATGTTAAGATTAAATATCTTCTATATATATAAAAGGCAAACCTGACTGATTATATATCAACGCACAGCCGAAACTACCTGACCTATAAACTTGAAATTTTGTTACAACTCACCTTTCTTAATGCTCACTAACATCATGCAAGGAGCCCCTCTTTGCATGATGTTAGTGAGCATTAAGAAAGGATTTTCCGAAAATCCACCCCCAACGGGAAGAAATGGGGGAGTAGCGGGAAACTAATTCTACGCGTACGAAGTCGCGGGCGTCCTCTAGTTTAATTATAAGTTTAAGTTAGTGATGGTGCTATGTGTGAGATTGATTTAATACCTTTTCATTTTTAGGGTTCCGTACCCAAAGGGTAAAAACAGGACCCTATTAATAAGACTGCACTGTCCGTCCGTCCGTCTGTCTGTCACCAGGCTGTATCTCACGAACCGTTATAGTCAGACAGTTGAAATCTTCACAAATGATGTATTAATTTCTGTTGCTACTATAACAATATAATTATACTAAAAACAGAACAAAATTAATATTTAAGGAGGGAGGACATACAAAGAACGTGATTTTTGAAAGATAATGGTACGGAACTCTTCGTGCGCGAGTCCAACTCGCACTTGGCCGGTTTTTCATTTTCATCATTGCTTTTGAGTGTATCTGCGGCATTATCTTAGAAATAGTACATATTCTTCGAAGAAATAGTAAAATTACTAAAGCCCAGTCACAATAGCTTTCTGTTTGGGCAGAGATCTGTAAACTGCTCGCTGTTAATCGGATTGGGAACACAAATAATAAAGAAAAAATCTGTTTTGTTAGAAATTGTTCCGATGCCCGTAAACTACAGTGTGTGGTGCAAGATTATATTTCAAGCGGGAAAACTTACTGAACAGTTGAAAAAATAATGCTTATATGTGTTTTTAACATCAGGAAATACCACAGAACAGAAAAAAACAGTAGAAGTGTCAAGTGGGCGTGTAACGTGTGTACCTAGTTGCGGAACTCCGCATAACCTACCATACTTTTGCCGCGATCGCTAATTTCGATATTTCGATATTTCTAAAATAGGAAATAAATCCAAAAGCATGCCTTATTGTGCTATTTTGGAATGTAAAAACGTAAGCCGCACCAAAAACATTTTCCATGGTGGCGTGTTGTTTTTATGATAGTTTGAGTATTGGCGACAACAGGTCTGATACTAAGCGAAGCTCATGCCACTTCCACTGTTTTTTCTATTCCGTGGGAAATACCTAACTAGTCCTTTTTTACGGAGAAGGTAAAGGCTACCTCATGGTAAGGTTACCGACACGGCGTGATTGCAAGATAAAAGATAAAATGGTGATTTGATTGCGGTTCACAGGGTTGTGTCTTGCCACCTCCAAGAAATGGTTATTTTTATCGCTTCTTGTTGTTTACTTCAAGATATCTTTGGTGAAATTTTAATTCTAATGAATATGCAAATGAAAATTATAATCAATCTCACTCACAGCACCATCACCAACTTAAACTAATTGTATTCATACTCGTAGTCATAATTTATATTTTTATTATTTTATCTTATTACATTGTGTTATGCCTTATCTTATCTTATCTTACTTAATATTATAAATGAAAAAGTTTAAATGTTTGTATGTTTAGATGTTTGTTACTCAATCACCCTTTAACCACTGACCGGATCGGGATGAAACTTGGCCCATATATACATATTGGTCCTGGAATAGGACATTCTATTAGGATAGTTTTTATCTCGAAAAATTCCTCATTCCTATGGGAAATCGATAATCAAAATCTACGCGGAAGAATTCGCGGACAGAAGCTAGTATTTTATAAACATTTCACATTTTTACTCAATTAGTTTTTTTATGACCATTCCGTTTTTAAAAATGTTAAAAGTAAGAATATTCTCCCAATCAAACATTGTAATGACGACGTAAATTCAAGTTTTTCATAAAAATCGCCACCTCTTGTTACTTGGACCTATTAACCAGACCTTTTTTATCAGGTCAGTAGTTTAGCAGAAGCGGGGCACGCAACATGCGTTCGCTAGTCGACCCATTCCGAATTATGGAGGTTTCATATTAAATCCACCCGACCTTACTTTTCTTAGATAAAAAACTTATAGAACAGAACCTTTTTTTGAATATTTTTGATTTGTGTATTGGTGAAATAATGAAATATTTTATCCGGCCTTTTAAGGTGATTAAAAGCTAAAAAAAAGCCCTAACTATTTAACCATAAAGAAGGTTTACGTTATGGAATGGTTCTCCCAGCGTCTCAAATAAGGGTCACCCTTTTCTACCTTCATTTTCAAAAACGTTTTCCTTTTCGGAGGATGGATCAGAATCAAGAGAAATGTATTTCAGTTCTTATATATACAACGTTATACTTTTAATATATCGACTTTATAAAAAAAACACTAAAAAAACACTGGGAGAGAAGTATAATAAGGAATAATTCCGTTTCCATTAAATTTTGGCAAGTAAATTGTTTGCCTCGTTAATTGATTAGTATAATAACATTTTACAGATCCATTAACTCAATATAAAGAAAGACCTGGAGGGTCATTATGGCATTGCTATGCAGTTCATTTTACGGCAAGCGTAAAGGACATAATCAAGACACACGATAGTGTGTCCGGCCAAGTTCAATAACATTTTACAGATCCGTTAACTCAATATGAAGGGATAACCAATCGATGTTTCGAAAAACTTTTGTCCGAATTTTAATTTGTCCGAAAATCATTTTTTACCTGTAGGTTAGGTCAGGTTAGTCTTATAACAATCCAAGAAAGTTAACCGGGTCCAGAGAAAAAGGATTATCGGATAAGTGGAAATTCGGACAAATGGAACAGCGGACAAAAGTTTTTCAACCCTAAGATAGGTAAACGCTCTGCAGTGATAACGGATTTGCGCAGCGGCTACTGTCTTAAAATCGCCCCAATGCCATGCTTCATACGTTTCTGTTCATTTCTTAATCCCGCCGCCAGCCGCTTATCGCCACCGCTTATGCCGTGGCCAGGCTGTAACAACCTTTACTTCCTGCTTGATTTATTTACTTAGTACTTTGGTAGTAATTTTCTTGAGTGTTTGTGTATAAAAATAAATTTAATAACGATCGAAACGGACATTAATTCTCAAACAACGTGTATCGATCTAAAGCCAAATTTCGAGTTCAAATCTAGCCAAGTTCAGATGGTGAGTGGGACAGAGATTGTAACTGCTATTACATCACTTTCTGGAACATGGCACGTCTGACAGTTAGGCTGTCTTAGCCTAATTGTGCAAAATGTGGTTAAAGAATTATCAACAAGTTTTTAAAGTTGTAGGTAATTCTGTAGCTCTGCCTACCCCTCTCTGGGAACGAAGACGTGAGTTTATGTATGTATGTTGTATAGACCAATCTTGGAGTAAGTCTTCTTCCAAGTGTTTGCAATACTGTATAGTGGAAAAATATTTTTTGTCAATGTGCGATCTGCGACCTTGGTCGGATCGCGATCTGGATTAACCGTGTAATACCGTAGCTATAAAATCAACCTCCATTAAAGTCTATCCATTAAACTTCGACATTTTCCATAAGGCCGCTCATAATCCACCTGAAAGCATTTTGTTTTTATCCAATTAGAGTACCTACAGTTCTTAATTTCATTTCCATTAATTTTAATTGTTTGGAAAGCGCTTTATTCTTTTACGAACCCTTTTGAGGGCTTCAACGCGTTTCTTGCCAGGGTGTATTGTTTTGATACAAAAGTGGTTTGAGTATTGAGGTTTGGGCCTCGAATGGATTAATGGATTTTGTTTTTCTACCTGCCTGGGTAATCGGTGTTCTTTTAATGTGTTATTGAGGCAATGGCTTATACAGGCCCTTTTGTGTGAGAGAAGGGCAAACAAATGTATTTTTGTTACGCATTATGGCTTACGTTCATGGATTTTTGATGTGACGGCGTTTGACTAAAAGGAATTGTATTATGTGTATAAAATACTTTATTGTACAAACATAGAAATACAAACAACAAAATAGACAGAAATAAAATATGATATTATGTACAAAGGCGAACTCATCCCTTTAAGGGATCCAGTCCAGTCAACTTTTGAGCTTTAATTAATATCCTCCTGTATTTGGAATATACATTATTTGTATCAACAAGTTTTCCCGAAAACGGCATTATGACAGAACGATGACTTAGGCTGAAAAAAACATATTCAGATCATCGAAAATTGTATCCAAGAAACTAGAGTAGGTATATGTATACCTATTTAAAAGAATTGCACACTAAAACTATTTGTTTGTCATAAGGGTACTTCTTATACTATTATTTCAAGGGTTTGCTGCAAGAAATTATCAAAAAAGATATTATATTCGCATTTATACTGATTTTTTTCTGTATTTTTTATTTTCTTTTTTATTATTCTTTAATAAAGGGTATACATACAAACATAAAACTAAAAATGTGGCGTTATCTATGAAAAGGGACGTTATTGTCGATGGCGCTTACGCCGCATTGCGTCACGCGACGTTGTATTTATATCGGAGCAAATCGTTGATAACGACGGAAGCGCCATCGACAATAAGGTCCCTTTTCATAGATAACGCCACAAATATAAATATTTGCCTGCGAGTTTTTTGCACTCGGTATCTATATTTTTAAATACACGTTTGCTGCCTCGTAGCGCTACGGGCTACACTGCTGACCGATTCCAGGGTTTTTCCGTTTTGTACTGAAAACTGCCTACGAAAAGAGAACCCGCCTAGCAGGTTGCTAGCAACGAAAGGAATGGATGGATTGGGAAGATAATTAATATTTTCAATAATACTTTAACAATTGTTTAATTTTAGTGCAAAATTAAACATACATGCTTAATTTACTTTAGATTTTAAACTGTGAATAGTAGATAAGAAAGATATTAAAATAATATAAGATTTCAATATCTTAAAAGCATCCGACCATGAACGTCAAGTTGGACTTTTAATAAAAAGTTCTTATAAAAAACAAGATTTGCTAATTGTATTGTTGTGAAGAAAAACGGTAAAATTACTAGCATTAAGGCATTTCATTATAGCTGTAAGTCTTAGCAACGCATCTGCGGTCTTAGGATTACAGTCTTCAGATTGAGAATACAATTGGCTATAGCCACAGATCCCACTTCTCTAAGCCATAAAAAAATATCATTCGATTTCAAGAAAATTAAAGTTACACAATTATTCGTTACACTTAGCTATCTTATTGTTATTAAGCTATGTTAAAAATTCATTTTACACCGCACAACACAAAAAAGAGCAAATTAAAACCGATATTTTTATGCTAAATATGTGAATAATAAATCAAAAACATTGTGTGTGAATAAAGTCATCCATAAAGACCGTTCTTTCATACACGAAATATTCGTGGCAACCCGCCATTACTGCTGAAACGGGGAAGTAAAAACTGAAAATGCTCATGCAACAAAGTAGAGGGTAGATTACAAAATATACAGTTCAGTCAGTCGTTTGACCTCGTACGGCCCACCATACTATAAACAGAGTTTTTTGGAAGGGGGACTTTGAATATACCATCAAGGCAATAATAGTAGATTGTACGCCGAGGGGATAAAGCACTGTTTTATGTCACGGGCACGATATTGAATCCTGAGAAAATGAGGGACTCCAGATTTAGCTCCCGAGACTAGCGAGGGTGTGACGAGTTAATTCCTGAGCGAAGAGAGGGACTTAAAACGGAGTCCTGAGTGTAGCGAGGGATTCAAACTCGCCCACGACGAAAACAGCTTTATCCCAAAGGAGAATACTCTACTTTTCTCACCTTTTGCGAGACAATAAAAAGCAAGGCTATTTACTAGAAACAACGTTTTATTAAATCTTAAAGTACCGTATTTAAAAAAAACGTACATATTATAATTTTTCATAGGAATTCAAATCTCATTATTAACCAGCGGGTTTTAATGAGATTCAGTACCATAATATTATAATACGGCTGGGTCATAATATTATGGTACTGAATCTCATTATATCCCGCTGGTTAGCCGATGGCTATAATGATTTACTTTAGATGAGGTTTGCATGATATATAATTATCAATTTCGAGCATGTGGTGTGAAACATTCATTTACGTTTGTTAGATAATGCCATTTTCAGTATAAAGATAGGAAAATAAACCTTATTATTATTGCAACACGGTTAAATTAAATGGCCTTGATTATATACATCCTATTGCACACTAGGCCTTACGAAGACAATGAATGTAATAGTATGACGGCTATTTACATCGATCAGAACTGTCTAATTCAAGCTCTGAGCATTTTAAGATGAATGTGAAATTTAACCAAAATGAGTACACATGGAAGAAAATCAGCTGTTACTAAATTTTTTGCCCAAAACTAAGTTGTTCATGCTGCACAATTTCAAAATTTTGATTAACTGCACTAACTGTTGATATGTTTTGCTACCTTAGTCTAAATCATTTTTTTTTCAGTACGTAGGGTCAAAGTTGTTGAATGAAAAACGAAAAATACTTTACGTGCGCGCACGGTAAAACTCGCATTGTGGCCAGGTGAAGACGTAAAATTGCGTACTCATCACGGGCAGTAAAAAAGAAAGCCCTCTATCGCATATTTACAACCCTCGCCTACGACTCGGGTCTCAAATACCTGCGATTTCGGGCTTTCTTTCTTTTACAGCCCTTGTTAAGTAATGTACTATTAGTGGCCTATGAAGTATGAATTTATTTTAAATGCGTTAATACTTTGAAATTATGGTTTAATCCAATACATTAAAGATTGAAGGTCATGTTTTAGAATTACAATTTATAGCTATTTTTGGCCAAGGGAGACAAAAGTGTACCGCAAGGAAGCATTCTGTACCAGTATCATTAAAACATAAATAATTATTTTGGACCGGTAATAAGGGGCTTTCTTATCATTTAATATTTACGTCAAGTTTTGGGACGCCCTGTGTGTATCAATATGTTTATATTTGTTCAAAACACACAAAGTAATACCTATCTATTTGTGTAGCAAGTGTTTGTTGGTCACTTGTTTGTTTAGTTTAAGTTAGTTTTAATCAGGGTCCCTCTGAATACCAGCGTCGCGGCTTGCCGCGGCAAAATGCTGAGACCGCTTTGAAACATTTTGTCCTTGCTAGTGTTTCTTTTTCTGTTTAAAACTTGTTTTTGAATGTACTAATGTTTAATAAATGTATTTTTCTTTTGTTTTTCGTTTTTTTTACTTAATTTAAAAGATAATACACCCCAAAATAATGGCGAACCTTCTAAAGAATGGCTATTTTTGCCGTTGGCCGAGCAATGAGCCACCCCTTCGATCTCCTGAGGCACAGATAAGATTATTTTTGAACTGGGAAATAAGCTTCCGTTCTGACGGTATAGGGTAGTATTGCTGAGACCCACAGAGAGGAGTAGAATTGAAGTTGATAATAAATGAATCACTTTTTAGTAATTAATGTGCTGTAATATTTATTTTCGAAAATAAAGTTACAAGAAGATAACTGAATAATAATAAAATAATAAATTATTTTAATGAAGCAACTCAGACACGAGATCCGTTAAAACCATTGAAAACCTTTGTTTTAATTAAAAAATCGGACAAGTGCCAGTCGGACTCACCCACCGACGGTTCCGCACATGACACGGTTAACTCAGTTCAACTCAGTTCTTTGCATAAAGATCCTGTTTTTTTGTGATTTAATTAAAAATGTTCAGATTTCAGATTTTTTCCTGTATTAACTTCATAGTTTTAGGTCAATGGGAAATACCCTATACATTTTGATTCCCTCGAGAGTGTCGAAATACACGTTTTTGCGACATAAATGGCCTTACCTTTTTTTTACGTTAATGTAGAAGTTTGATTTTTTCACAGCTTCAAGGGACTGTAGACCGGAGTATATGGTTTGGTATGGTTTTAATTACGTTACGATACCTTCATGCGTTCCCGAGATAAAGGGTCTTGACAGACAGACAGACGGACAGACGGACAGACGGACAGACAGACAGACGGACAACAAAGTGATCTTATAAGGGTTCCGTTTTTTTCTTTCGAGGTACGGAACCCTAAAAAATACTTTAAAAACCACTTTTAAGACCATCCCTGTTCCTGTTTATTTCACATTGATGTAGCATTTTGCGGGGCGCGGTAAACTGGTATGCACTTAATTGCAATCAAAGAAAACTTAATTATTACTTAATGGCTTACGGCACGGCATACAACAGTCCCGTTTGGAAAACTTTTTTCTATAAAGGAAACAGTTGACAAAAACATGGTTAAAGTTATGCCCGATTAAAAAAGTTCGAGACTAAAGAGTGTAGTTTGAACAAGCAAGTTAAATTCAATTGTTTTACAAAAACTATTCTTACTTTATGCCCCTAAATATTAAAGCCTACTTAGACTTACCAATAAATATTACATTGACAAATTAAAAAGAGCGTTGTTTAAGTAAAACAGAACTGAGCCCTAGACAAGGTGCTCAACGTAATCGATTTTCGAAAACTATCAACCCACCGGCAGCTTACGTCAATCGTATACATTTTCGATAACTATTAACGATCTCGCAATGCTTGTCTGAGACTACGTCTGAAGCCTGAAGACGTGATGCATTCGGCATTCGTAGAGACCTCGTCGTGTTGTTCTCTCAGTCATTATTTTTAGTTTAATGTATTTGACCTTACATTTATTTGTAATGTTTTTATTTGTGCTAGTTTTAATAATTAATATTTGTTATATGATTACCTTGTAACTTAGTTTTAAGTATTATTGTATTTTATGTTTGAAAAAAATATCTTCTGCTGGAGTTTCTTGCGGCGCTTCTTCTCCACTATGATGGTCTTGTCCGAAGCGCTAGTGGTCACTCTATATTACCGCCGTGTAAAAGAGCCCGTTGTAACAATGCAGTTGTTACGTTCCTTACCTGTGTGCATTTTATAGACGAAATAGCCTTTTTTTTTTTTTTTTTTTTTTTCTCTTTATTAAAGAGCTTGATCATAACATGATCATGTCGCTCCATTGTTACAGCAAACAGATGTAAAATCAACTTAAAAAAAAAAAACATCTTAAGGCCTATTGCTTATCGCTAGTTTAGCCAGCTTCAATAGCGCCCGGGCCTCATCCGACAAGGGGAAGGCTAAGGCGCTATTACAGCCACCCATAACATAAAACAAGTCTGTAGTGATGCGAAGTTGGCTTCTAAATGACTCGTTTCGGACACACTCCATTAAAATATGGTACACATCTTCAGGTACATCACACTCTGAGCAATTTGGGGAAGGTATTTTTCGCATCATATGACCAAATTTATTTAATGGAATGTGTCCGGAGCGCAGTCTCATGGCTGTTACAATATCCTGTCGGTTTAACGGACAGTCAATCCATGGATTGGTAGGTGGTTGTGGCTGGATCGTTTTATACCAAATACCTTTTTGTTTGGATCTTTCGTCAAAGTACTCTTTCCACATCTGGCAAGTGCGTTGTTTAACTAATTTAATGCAATCCGAGTAGAAAGGAAAAGTACAACACAGAATACCGTCATAGCACGCCTGTTTAGCCAAACTGTCTGCTTTTTCATTGCCGGCTATTCCAATGTGGGATGGGATCCACTGAAGGATTAGTGTTTTACCTTCATTTGTTAATTTCCAAATAAGTTCTAGAATGCTATAGGCAATCGGGAGACCTCGAATATTCGAGGTACACCGAGCCAAGTGTTGTAGTGCACTTTTGGAATCTGACAATATGATAAACTTATTGAAATCAACTGAAGTTATATAAGACAATGCCTCAGCAATGGCTATTAGCTCTGCGTGCATAATTGAGAGATCAAATTTTATTTTTAACTGTACACAAATATCAGTTTGTGGGTCGAAAAGCGCCGCCCCCATAGCGAACTCCTCTTTCGATCCATCGGTAAAAATGCTGTAATAATCAGCATAGTTGTCATGTATCTCTTTGAGAACTGACGTCTTTAAATTTAGTGTATTGTAATTGCGTTTTGCTAGTGATATCTGTTTTATATTAAATTTAATAATGTCAGAAAGATTGATTCTACTGACCCAATAAGGTAATGAAAACATTTCTAAGATTTTACTGGAATGTATAGGAGTGTCCTTAAATAAGTCGTGAGATGTCAGCAAGAGTGGTTTGTTTCTTCTCTGCAGATAATTTGTATGACGGAGACCATCCATCTCTTCTAACAGTTTTATAGTTATGTTCTCGTCAAATGATCTTGATTTTAAATAAAACTTACCGGCTAAAAAGTTACGACGAATGTGTAATGGGTGAATGCAAAGTTCGCTTTCCATCACGTGGATAGGAGTAGATTTAATAAATCCACCTATCACACGAAGACACTGATTTTGTATTTTTTCTAATTTATATAGATGAGCGCGGCAACTTGTATCATATAAAAAACACGAGTAATCAATTCGGCTACGTACAATTGCAATGTATAGGCGACGTAAAAATTTGGGGTGTACTCCCCACCCTGGACCCACTAAAACCTTAAAAATGTTGATATATTTCTGAATTTTTTGTGTTATTTCATTTATGTGTTTTCCCCATCTTAGGGAGCGATCCAGCCACAACCCCAAATATTTTACATTTTCGACTAATTCTAAGTTTCTACCGTTTAAATTTAAATTTAAACTATTTCTATTTACGCCTTTTTTAAACACACATACCTTGGTTTTGTTGATAGATATTTCCAAACCAAGATCACACAAACTATCATAAAAAATATCAAGTGAATTTTGTAAGATTAATTCAGCCTCGCGGATATTTCGGTTTGACACGTACAAAACATAATCATCAGCGTACTGCGACACAAATACATCCCGAAGCTGTTGTTGGATATTAATGGTTGCTACATTAAATAGAAGTGGAGACAAGGGGTCACCTTGAGCCAGGCCGCGACCTGTTATACGACACATTACAAAATCATCAACACAAATTTTGAGATGTCTTTCTCCTAAAAAACACCAAAGGTACATACATAATCTTGTACCACTGCCTAAACGATCAAGAGTGGTTAGTAGTCTAGTGATATCGATGTTATTGTATGCGTTGTCTATGTCTACAAAACATCCTACCGTTACCATGTTCTTTGCAAATCCGCATTGTATCCTACTGACCAGTCGGCTAAGATTGTCAAGACATGACCTAGATTTTCTAAAGCCCACTGTCTCTTCTGCGAACATAGAACTCTTTTCTAAGTACCATTCCAATCTTTTATTTAAAATAGCATGAAAGATCTTACATATAACCGATATTAGAGAAATTGGCCGCAATGCTGAGTCCGACATAGGGTCTCTGCCCGGTTTAGGTATAGGAACGATACTTATATCCCTCCATTGCGAGGGCACAAAGTTTAAACAGTAAAATGTATTATAAAGATTTAACAATGTCGTCTTAGCATTAGAAGGTAGATACTTTATCATAGAAAACGAAATACCATCACAGCCAGGTGCAGTATCTTTAGATTTTATGCACGACTGCAGCTCCTCAATACTAATTTGCTCGTCCAGGATATTATTGTGAGACGTAAATATTGGCTTAGGTGGTGATACGTAATCGGGAGTTAGTTCACACAGGAGGCGGTTTGCACCATCTTTAGTAACGTGAGACCTGGGGGACCTGTATCCTTTTAACCACTTCATACGGGACCACATATCACTGGCAGAAGAAACCTCGCTCATGGAATTACAAAATTTATGCCAACTTTCAGTCCTCCGGTTTCGGATTAATCTCTGTGCAAGTCTAGTCTTTTCTTGAAGGTAATCAAGGTTCCGCGGAGTTGCGTTACGTCTGAAGTTGCCCAATGCTAAACGACGTTCAGCAACAGCTTTAGAAAGAGCTGGGGTCCAGTATGGTTTTGGCACGAATGCCGTATTGGGATTGTTACTAAATTTATAAAATGGGATGTTATCATTGGCAGCTTTATTAATAATTTTCAAAAAGCAGTTATAGGCCTCCTGAGGGTCCATAGGTAAAACTAAATGAGAAAATACTCCCTCCAAATCTGATTTATACGAATCCCATCGTGCTTTCTTAAAATTCCTTTTTTTAATTGGTTTTATATTTAATTTTAATTGTGTGGAGATTTTAATAATGAAGTGGTCACTTCCCAGTGTTTCATTAAACACAGACCAAGCCAAAGAGAGGGAAATGTCGGACGATACCACTGAAACGTCAGGAGAAGATTTTTGTAATACACCATTCACAAGCCGAATTCTAGTATGGGAACCATCATTTAAAGTAACAAAATGGTTATCCAATAAAGCATCAAAAATTTGGCTACCCCGTGCGTCAGTCTTGTATGACCAGTTAGTGTGGTGACCATTCAAATCACCAATGATTAATGTTTTTGCGGATAAATAAGAAAACAAAAAATCCCAATCATTCTGAGTTGTATGGACTTGTGAGGGACAATAGACAGAAATAATATTTTGAATCTCATCGCAATTAAATAATTGAACGTGAATTAATTCAATCCCCGAGTTGGGATGTTGTAATCGACACTGTTGGGCCTTTATAGATTTGTAAGTAAGAATAGCAACACCTCCATATCCATCACTCCTGTCCTGTCGAAATATAGTGTAGTTGGGTATATTAAATTCACTATCAGGTTGTAGCCAGGTCTCACTCAAGGCCGCTATGTGGACTTTCTCCTGTATGAGTAATTGTTCAAATACTAAACGTTTAGGTCTTAAACTTTGTGCGTTCCATTGCACGATGTTAAATTTACATTTTTCTACGTTATTAGCCAACGAACACATTAAATATTGATTTTAACAAAGGTACATCACAAATATGTTTAGTAAGCCATGACCTACACCATTCCAAAACTATTTGTACCACATTTTTAATCTTTTCGGTCATCACGAGATTTTTTAAAAACATAGTTTCTTTTAACTTACGTAGTAAATCACTAAATGTTGAATCCTCATGTTTTTCGGGGGTATTCTTACATGGCGCTGACTGTTCTTCCGTATCCGTGTTCAGGTTGTTGTCATCCCAAAAGTGCTCGTAGACAAATTTGCGAGGCGGATGTTCTTGCTTATGAGTTTTGCTTGCTTGTTTGTTAGTTCGCACCGAACTTTCCTTGTGTACTACTGCAGTTGTAGTCAAAATGTTTGCGTATGACTTTTCAGGGTTGTTAGTCGATGGTAATACTGTGGGCTCTTTTGGAACAGGAGCCTTTGTGGACAGCTGCGGGAAACTTTTTTCTTCAAACGTCGTAAAAACACTCGGAACGAACATATCAAGGGCCTGTCTATAAGTACAGTTAAATTCGGCCATGATATTTCTGACTTTTTTTTCTTTCAGATACATAGGACAGCTCTTGTCTAGCGCCATATGGCGTCCGCCACAATTGCGACACGTAAAAGATGTTACTTCACAGTTGGCGTGGCTGCCGCTGCATTTCGGACATACTATTTTCTTTGGACATAGTTTGTGGGTGTGTCCAAATCTCCAACAGTTGGAACATTGTGATACCGGGAATACGTAGGGCTCCACTTTTATACGTAAATCGTGTACAAAAACATATGGCGGTAACGACGACCCCTTAAAGCATATTCTTACAGTCTCGCTTTCGGTCCAGCCTGGCTCTTCAAAATTTCTACGACTTAACCGCTTCAATGATATTATTTCAATGTCGCTTTTTATATTATCCAAAATATGGTTCTCATCTAAGCCTAAGTCAATATCTTTTATAATACCGTAAGATAGCCCGACTTCGTATGTTTTTTGGCACCTCCATCCCAAATCGGTCGAAAACTCTTCAACAGCAAGTAACCGTGCAGCACTAATTTCATCCTCAAACCGTATTAGTACCTTATATGGATTAACATACTTCACTCTGGTGATCTCATTTATATGGTGATTTTTAAATAATTTGGCTAGTGAAAATTGTTTAGGAAGCTTGTCTTTAGAGGTTACGCAGATTTCAACATATTGGCGGCTTTTCGTTTTTTTCTTCACCACCGTAAAATCTGAATCGCTGGACTCCATCTCCAAATTTCTTTTACTTGTTCTGGTCTTCTCGTTATTTGTTATTTCATCGTCTTCGTTTATTTCTTCTAATGAATTTTGTTCGCTAGATAAATCATCAACAAACCTTGTTGGTTCCAAGTCTCCATTCTGAATTGAACTCTCAGCCATAAGTAGTACGACTCATAATCACCGCGTCCTTAATTAGCCTGTAGACGGTATGCAGCGCTCCGATAGTCGACCGATTTACTGATAAGAAACGCTTTGTGCAGGTAAACAACTAGTGTGACTCACAATAGACGCGTCTTACTCGTACGATGTACTCGGCAAAACTCTACATAGCCTTAATATCACTTCATTTTCACTTAAATTCACTGTAATACAACAGATCTTATAATTGTTGTTTACTAATAACTGATAACTGTCAAACAGACAGGTTAAAGACGTTTTTCATCAATCTCGACGTCTGTCATATGTTAGCGGCAGTAAGCCGACAGATGGCGTTACTAGTCATTCTTTATTAACTTCACTAATATTTAAATCTTTTATTAATTAACAGTCCACTTTAATGTAAATAATCTTCTCATAATTTATTCATTGTAGTTGTAAATAAATATCGTATTTTATTATTTTCATACAGCGCATGAGGAAATAATTGAGGGTATGTTGGTGTCTCACGTACACGACTCCAGTTATTTTCCACTCGTGACGCGAGTTGCTATGTGCATTTCTTTGTTCGCCCTACTCAGATTCGAAATTAACAGTAAGGGGTGAAAGCTTATATATAGGCCACGCACCCTTCATTCGGTCTCTTTGCCGCCTCAACTTCTACTTTCTAACAACTTGACGTGTTGTTTTTAATAGGTACTAAATACCTAAGTTTTATTATATTCGGTGCATTTCCCCAAATCGGGTAAGTTCAGTGCAACGAACTAATTATCTATCCTATCTCTATTTTGCTGTGTACTGTGTTTGTGTTCTATACTTATTGTGTTCTTCTAGATTATTCCAAATTGTTCTTTTAACCTTTTTATTTCAAATAACCGACCGTTACTTCATAACGGTCGTTAGTAACTATTAATTGTTCTTTTGATTTAGCTTCTTCTTGTTTTAAATTGTAACTCTGTTCCGGTAGTTCTTACCACCGCCAATAATTAAACCTTGCACTATTCTGGCATGGACTATCCCAATGCTGGATACCAGGCTCACACAGCCAATGCTTGGGTTTTCCAGGGTCCACCGCTGGGAGTATTTCACCGCTTGGAGCTTTCCACCGCTAGGAGCATATCACGGCTTGGAGCATTTCACCGCACCGCTAGGAGCACTGCACCGCTAGGAGCACTACCGCTGGGACAACACTACTCGCTCGTGGGATCGGGCTCTAAACCCTGTTCACCTCTCTTCTTGGCCGGAGCGGCCTCTAACCACGGTGAAAAGGATCGTCGTGTGGGTTCCGGTGCTACACACCGGGTGCTGCCCCCGTCGCCAGGATCCTGTCACCGCACACCGTCGGGCTGCCGTCGGTTTCTTCACCGCCGCTCCACGTCACCTACTGCGAGGGAAGTGCTAGCTCGCTTCGCAGAACCAGACCACACCCTACGGACCTACCTACCCTGTTCTGTTCACTCTACCGGCGTTCTTTTATATTAAACTACTTAAACTTCTCCTGAGTTTTTACTTGCCACCCGGTAGGACGTGACACCGTATGTGGCCAATTTACTAAATAAATATTTTGATTTTGATTTTGTTTTGTTATCGTTATCAAAAATGTACAGGATTGACGTAAGCAGCTGTCAAACGGTCGCATCAAGCGCCTACGTAAATTCCATACACATTGTCACTTTTCGAAAATCGTTTACGTTAAAGTTACGCAACTTGTCTAGCCTTCCTGCTTTGGAAACGTCTAATAAATTAGAATATCACTCAATTTGGTCTGTCGCCCACACAGACATTGGAGAAATCTCCGTCTTAACGGATTGGCTGGTCGAGGGTGTATTGTCTAAGGCCGCGGCCGAGGAATTATGTCGTCGATGGAGAGCCCTCGCCGCTGATTCGATTTGCCGACCCTGGATACTGGCGGAGAGGACAAACTATTTACGTTGATACTTGAATAATACGGTATCCTGCCTTTTGACCAAATCATCATTTGACAAACTATCATTTTACAAACTTTCATTTCGCAAAAACGTACGTACGTGTTAAATAAGTTAGGCTAGGTTAGACTTTTGACCACATGAAGTTGTAAAATAATACGGCGGGAAGTATCTCTTTGCGAAGTGACAGTTCGTATACTTAATGATATAGTTTGTCAAATAATGATTTGGTAAAAAAATTGTGAACCGAATAATACATTAAGAGACAAAGTATTTTTTATGGCATTGGAAAGAAGGCATGAAGGCGACCTGATGGTGGGATCTGTGACCACTAGACATTTGCATTCTCAGAACTACAATCTGACTGCGCATGCGTTACCAACCTTCAAGGACTAACATGGAATAAAGTTCTTATCATTATAATTTTTGATATCGCAGGGTCTTTTACGCGCCTACCCTTCTAAAGCCGCGTATCCACCAAGCGCACGCGCTCGCGCGGCAGCCTCGCGAGCCAAATGCTCGGTCCGTGTGGACGTGCCTCAGGACTGTTCGGGCGCACGTTGCCGAGGCAACGAGTCCTGAGGCACGTCCACACGGACCGAGCATTTGGCTCGCGAGGCTGCCGCGCGAGCGCGTGCGCTTGGTGGATACGCGGCTTTACACACTCAGTTGTTCGTTTTACAATTCGATCATCCGTCAGCTGCTGTCTTTTTGAAGGATGGTAAGTATGTATCTATCAATGTATGGTTTTTTAGTTACTTGTCGAGTCTAAACAGATGGACCAATTTCGATGAACGGGATATCATTCGGTATTCGTCTTACTTCTAATCGTTTCGCGAGTGTCACTGGAAACTTTAATGATGAAAAAATTTGATTTTTAAAAGTATTAGCTAGGCTATGTACCTTTTACTATAGACAGGCGTACAATTTAATGAAGAGTACGGGTATGCATGAGGTGCGGGGAGAGTTCAATGGTGACTGGTCGACATTTTTTGTACCCCTTGCTTACCCTGGCTCTCAATTATAGTTACCTAGTAAAAAAATTAAAACTTGCTCTTTGTTAGGCTTATTAAGTAAGTAGTTGGTGCTATCTGGCGCCAAGCGAGGGTCCACACGAGTGTTTTAGACCCATCCCTAACTAAGGGCTTGTCTACTTGAATATGCAATCACGCTGTCACTAAAGATGGACTTTGATCGCTAAGGATTCTTTGCTATGTAAACACGCCTTGATTTACATCGGTCGAATGCTCTCGAATAGTCTCGAATGTTTATACAGTGTCCAGGATGTCCAGTGACGTGAGAGCAAATAATGAATAAGCTCTCGTTTAAAGGCATGGCTCGCAAACATTTTCATTTCCTAGTTTCTGTATGTGTTGAAATAGTGGTTATGATTATATTATGTATGTACTATTTATTAATATTTATATAGTTACCTATCTAAATTACCTCGTGTTATTAAAGTTTTTTTTCTCCTTTGTGACTAAAAATTTATTTTTATTATTTCCTTCTCAGCACCAACCTAAAATAGTTTCTGATGAGTCCATTAGTTGACTGGTCAAGAATGTCTTAAGGCTAATGACTTAATAGTCAGCCATTTGTTCCAACTTTGTGTATTGTGCAATAAAATTTAAATAAATAAATAATGTTTCTTGTAGTTTAGTTTTAGTTCTGAATGAATTAGTTTACACCGCCTGCCATGTATTTTTGTCTTATAATTTCTCTGTCCAAGGTTATTTGGAAGAGATCGCTATTTAGCGGCCAGACCGCCTGTTGTATACATATAGTTCAAATGTACTGTTCCGTGTCTTGTTTTTCTGGTGTTCAATGAAGAGTATTTGTATTGTATTGTATTGTATAATGAAGATAGCCAAAAGCAGATTAGGGTAAAAACGTAATTAAATTACTAAGGCTTTGCTGTCCGTCCGTCTGTCACAGGGCTGTAAATTTTGAACCGATAAAGCTAGACACAAGTCGCAAAGTGTGTATAACTTTAAAAAAATAATGGGGGTCTCCATACAAGACGCGTGTTATTTCCGGCGTTTTTTGCTTGATAATTATTATTGTACGGTAGTACGGAACCTTTTGCGTGAGTCCGACTAGCACTTGGCCGATTTCTAATTACTCTAATACTCGTCCATTTAAGTTGAATAGAGAAATCCGTTTCGAAACAATTATACCTCAATTACTTCACAATTTCAAATGTAACTAATAAATTAACGCTCCAATTATGATCTAGGGTTTTGGCTGGATTTCTGATCTTTCAATAATTAACCACAAGGCTGAGGCAAAGGGCCGACCCATCGACGCTGACCGACGGAATCTGTGTTAGAGTTTAAATCACAGACGATTGACTAAATACTTCTTAAACTAATTAAAACAAACTTTTATTAACGGACAAATACACAGCAAAAGTAAAAAACTGAACATAGTTACGTAGGCATTTGAAAAAACGTAAAATGCAAACCCCTTATGCATAAACGTACTATAAACTTATTATAGCATAAGTATGCTTCAAGAATTTTTAAAATCAGTCGTCATTTGACGGAGAAATCGATAAATATACATACTGGTAGATTCTTGACGTATACAAGTGCCCGTGCGGCCTACTTACTGAATAAATGTCTTTTATCTTTTTTTTACCAAAGCACTTCCTCCTTTTTGAAAGTCGGTTATAAATACGTTATGGCTTTGCATTTATTATAATCTACAGTAAATTAACACAAAACAACAGACAATAAAGACCCGCAGGCAACAGCAAGTATAATCAAATCGAAAACATGACAGTCAAATATTTAATTTTCCACACGTTTTCTTTGTTCTGAATTATGGTTAAGGCTTTATACATATAGGTATATATATTTTATACATTTTATACATTTTATACATTTATTTATACTTATAGGTACTACACGTCACCTAACCGCTTCCCTCAAGCAAACTTCTACTTAGTATATTGCCTGTACTTGCCTGTAAGAAACGGTTCTTGGCAGTAGCTTAGAGAGCCAACGAGTTGCTGCAGGCAACGAGGCAAAACATAAGCAGTGTGGCACGTAGAAAAAAATAAAGCAGGGTCCATCCTGATCGCTACCACTAACTTATCCTTTAACCGGGTATTCCCACTTGTCCACACCCGACGTTTTTATGTTGCCGCTTTCAAACACTTTATTCCACTGTAATAAGCTAGCAAAAGTGTGCTAGTGTGGACAACTGGGTACCTTTAACCTACAGCCAAGATAAGAGAGCTAAATGACCATCATAGACTTTTCCATTTCAGCCCTTAGGGCAGGCCACTCATTTGCAGTCTTAGGATTGCAGTCTTAATTGATGCAAGGAACGGCGGTACAAATTTTGAATTGAGTTAACCGTGTCATGTTCGGAACCCTCGGTGGGCGAGTTCGACTCGCACTTGTCCGGTTTTTTTCGAATATGTATGACCCATTAACAGGGTCCCGATGGACTCGCTTTGGGTACGGAACCATGTAAACTTTTAGATTCTCATCCTATAGACGGTCCCCACCATCGCACATCTCCTGTGCACTAAACCACACCTTAATCGTAAGTTATTCCGCCTAAACTTGAAATAACACGATCGATGCCCCCGGCCCGGACCGCCATGTTATTCCTGTGATGTAGACTATGAAAATTTATCAAAATATTAAACTTCCAACGCTCCAGCTATAATTAAAATAACAACCGAGATATTCGAGGAAAATTTCGACGTTAGAAATGTTTAATTCGAGATAAACAAGACATTAAAGGTATTCTGCTTGACCAGCGCTAAGTGAGACGGAGACAAGGCACTTCATGTCAGCGTCTAACTATCTGTTGTTAGAAGTGGACGAAAGGCTTTTGCAACAATAATAGAGAAGCGTTCATTTTGGTGCATTTGGAAGTTTGCTTTGATTCTGACAGTTATAATAAAGGATACGACTGAATTAGATTGTTTAACTTTAAGTTTCATTTGTATTAAAATATGTCCTGGCCAGTTTTCTCCTATCTTTACATAGTATAATATTAAAACAAAGTCTGTCCCTCTGTATGTACGCTTAGATCTTTCAAACTACGCAACTGATTTTAATACGGTTTTCATTAATAGATCGAGTGATTCAAAAGGAAGGTTTTTATGTATAATATATTCTGGATAATATACGCGTGTAACAGAAAACTCACATAAAATGAAGCGAAGCGGGGCGGATTGCTAGTACCTACAGTCAAGTATTCCAATTTTTAAGCCACTATGGTCAACCTAACCCTGTCACATAACATTAATCATTAATTTTGGCATAATTTCTTTCATATGGCTTGACGCTGTCATTATGACAGGGTTCCATAGTGGCTCAACAATTAAAGTCCTTGACTGTACAATACATAACTCTTCCCTAGGGCTACACTATTAAAGCATTTTCGGAAAATCGACCCGTAACTAGAAGAAATAGGGAAAAAAGCGAGAAATAACACAAAACAAGACGGGACGGTGATCCTCTAGTAATATAATATGAATGGTTAGAACATACACATTCAGCAAAAATATTGCGCAACTAAAATAAAAATAAGAATATCAAAAGACGCACGAATAAACAAGATCTGCGTAATACGGACCGCATCTCGCCATCTTTATAAACATGGAAATGAGGTTCAAACTTCACATTACGCTATCAGATTGTCTCGGAACATACCAACGTAGGTATTTTATGCGTATTCTCCTAAATAAACAGAGGGAAAGGTTTGCGATCCGCGGGCCGAAGGTTGGCCGCGCCTCTTTTTGCGCTATAATGCGTGTTTATCTCGTTACGTTTTGTCGTGATTCCAGAGATAAAACAGAGGGAAAGGTTGCCGATCCACGCCTGAGATGATTTTTAACATACAAGCCCATTGCCGCCGGGTTTTGTGATTGGTGTGCTCCGCTTGTAACTCACGAGCTTTCTGAATTGAAATTGTTCCGCATTTTTAGGGCCTCTGTTACGTGACGTCGTTATGTAGCGTGTTCTCCTCGCGTCTTTACGTTTATTAGTCGTAATTCCTGTTGCTTTATAAGTCAGGTCTTGTTTGTAATGTAATTCTACAAGGTCATGTCATGTTTTGTCTCTTGTTAAAATGGGCAATTTATTGCAGGGCCTGTGATAGTGTGATAAAATGTTGAGATTGAACTGTATCATTTCTACTGAACTACAAGATAGACTCAACTACATTTTAAAACCATCTTGCAAACGTAACTGATGAAAAACAACCTACCAACCAAACCGATATACACTCGGTTTTTCTCAGTGAATAAATTTGTTTTGATGTTCGGCAAAAAGCGGGATAAGTATATGCTATTTGCATCCCGACGTGCGAGCCGGCCGAGAACTGCGCCCTGATTGATAGAGGTATTATGCCGGGCTCCGTTTTTTTACTCGGATAACGAGAAGCAGTTCCAAAATAATAAAAGGGACGAGCGACGGGATCAATGTGGAGGAAATTTGTTGGCGAAATGACTATTAAATCTCTTGTAAGTGAGGATTCAATTTGGAAATCAGAGCGAGTGGGAACGTCGGAGTTACAAGCTGCGATTGTGTTGTTGTTTCACTAAGTAGTCAAGAAATTGTTGAAATTGTGAAATTTTGTTTGCACCGCCTGCCTATTTCTATTGTATATTTTTAACCATCTCGTCTTTGTTATATTGTCTGGAAGAGATCGCTATTTAGCGATAAGACAACCAGTTGACTCGCGATGTAGTTAGTCTTTATTTTATTTTCCTGTATATAATGTTACTTGATGTATGTGGTGTTTCAATAAAGCGTTTTGTATTGTATTGTATTGTATTGTTCTTTTTTATGAATGGAGCAGGCACACGAGCTCTCAGATTACCTGATGATAAGTTGAATCTGAGAACCATAGACATATTATGAATTTTCAATACTAAAATTTCTAGACTACTTACAATCCCGAGACCTCAAATGCGTTGCCAACCCTGGCTAAGATGAAATGCCTCTATGTGCCGCAATCAGAGACGTCAATTTAATTTAATGCTTGATTAAAGTAGCTGCTGTCACTTTCTTTGCTAAAGCAATAGAATAAGACAGCACGTCACTAAACAAGCATAAATTTAATTAACGTCTTTGAGTGCGACAGTATGCTAGTAATTTTAACGGTTGTCTTATCTCCATACCGGATCATAACAATGCGAACACTGTTTATTAGCGGTGGGTTAATTAAATTAATTTGAAAGAATATGCAATTTTAGGAAAAGTATCAATTTATTTTCATATTTTTAAAAAGATCGATTGATTCAATTTTAATATCAAAATTGTTAAGCATGCGTTTTATGGGTGAATGCAAACAAAAAATGCAATCTCGTGATAAGAAGAGATTTATATGGGCCATTTTAGATAAATCTGACCCAAAAGAGACACCTACGAAGGTACCGGAGGTACTGATATGACAAGGGCGAACCTTTTCATTATATCAAGTAAGTAATGTAAACGTAACGTCATCGATTGAATTTGAATAGCGATTGGAACAGCACCCCCGTGTCCATATTAAGTACTAACAAAATATTATCTTGTTGACTTTCGTATCGTCAGCGAGTACTAAAGATTAAATTGATAGTTTTGGTTCCTACAGAAAAAAGGCACATCTACTATTATGAATTGCATTGCACTTCCAACCTTATTATAACCATTGAGAGTTCAATATGCTTCTATGAATTCATTGCACTTGTGCTTTTTGTACGTAGGAGGGCAGAATAAACGTTTTCGAATAGTTAAGGCAATTCGAAAACCTGACGTAGGTTTAAAATTAAATAATGTTCGTAATAGTTTAATATTCTCAAAGCGCAAAAGAGAATGAAATTGGATTTAAGGTTTTTTTTATGGACGCTTTTTGAGGTACAGTAGTCAACAAGATACCCTTACTTTCGCTTTGTCTGTCTGTTTGTCTGTCCGTCTGGCCGCGGTTTAACTCGAACTTTGTTACTAAAAAGCTGTAATATGGTATAGTTATAAATAACCCTTCTTATTCATAAACTTGCAATAAATAGTGTGCTTGAAATAAGTATGTCATTATGACATTTTAGTTAGACAGAAAATGTCAAAGAATACTTTAACTAAAACAGGTATTTTCGGGTTCCTCTTATACAAGAATATTTAATTTTATTTTATTATGACATCGAGAGAGGAATCATTTAATAGCTCTTAAAATTGTTGTTATATTTTTTTAAGAATATTGATCTCAAAAAGTGTAATTTTAGTTAGATTACGTGTCCTTGGCGGTAGGTTAAATGTTTTGTACCATATGGTAAATAACAATTCTTATCAATCATGTTCTAGCCATAGGACCTTAAATTGAAATTGTGACACCAAGCTATTAAGGAGAACTCAGGGCGAGCGTGAGTCATGGATACAGTCGACAATGTGTTTTCGATGATGATAAATACTCATGACACGTGCTTGGAACCTCGCCAACGACCTGGTACCTCTTTTACACTATGGCTCTGATAACCGACTTTTGAATAAGGCACAGACGACAGGTCTTGATAGCGCAATAATTGGACATTGGAAGTTTTGGAGCATTATTTGACGAGTAGTGATTTTGTACATCGATTAACTCTCTTATCGATACTTAATAATGTTGACTAGTTATAATGGCGAGTTTCGTTTGTAAAATCTGTACCATCTTACAATAATTAAGATCAAGTAAAAAGAGGATAACTTTTTTTTTTCCATGGGAACCCCCTTTAATTATTTTTTTATTATTATTTACATACATACATTAAATCACGCCTGTTTCCCAGAGGGGTAGGCAGTAGGGAATGCAATTTAACCGGTTATTAACCGATCTTGTATGAAAATAACCGGTTAAAACCGGTTATAACCGGTTAAAACCGGTTATAACCGGTTATTTGCATTCCCTAGTAGGCAGAGACCACTTCTTTCCACCTGCTACGATCTTGACAAATCTCTTTCGCTTCTTTCACATTCATTCATCGAGTCATGCACGCACGTCGGCTTCGGGTACTTAAAATTTGGCCCTTTTCCATTATTTCTCCGATTTGATTCGAAAAAGTACGCCTAGGGCGGCCCCTTCCGACCTTTCCACTCACTTTTGCTTTGTATATCTGAATAATGTTTACTTTTTTAATTTTATGAATTATGAATGTGAAAGAATCGAAAGAGATTTATCAGGATCGTAGCAAGTGGAAAGAAGTGATCTCTGCCTACGCCTCTGGGAAACAGGCATGATTTAATCTATATATGTTTAAATTAAATGTTAAAGCGGCTATAGAAATAAACACTGAAAATTTCAACTGTCTACCTATGAGATATAGCCTGTAGTTCGTGAGATATAGCTGCGACAGACAGACAGACGGACGGACAGTGGAGGCTTAATAATAAGCTCCCGTTGGCCCCCTTTTCTTACGGAACCCTAAATCGCAAAACCTGTTGCAATAGAGTACTGGGACATAATTTTCACCCTAACTTTTCTAATATAAAATAGGTTTGACGGTTCCTTGCCCTAAAATAGAATATTCAGTCGAGCAGCTCAGTAATAATAGACTAAACTGACAATTGAAATGATTTTTATTTAATGCTACGGAAATCCGTAGATATTTTTAGTCTAAAACTAGTTTAGTCGGGGTGTTTTTTAACTAGATTTTATGAAAATCGTTTGGGCCGTACAAGAGATATCAGCTCTAAAAGCCACTTACTCCATTTTATTGAGGGGTTTTATCTATTTGATATGATTTATAAGGCAAATGCGCACATAGGCCTTAAAACCTACTTAATATAAGTACCCTTACCATGAGTTACAATTTCCGTACTCGCTAGCGAGGTGCGAGCAGGGACCGGAAAACCCGTTCGTTTGCTTAAGCCGTTCGAATCGATATCCCCTTCATACGATAACCCAAACGTTTCGGTAAGCCTTTCATCGGCTTAACCGTTCATTACGATAGCCCGTTCAAGCCGGGTAACCCGATCCGTAACAACCGGTAACCGCTTACCGAATCAGATAGGTTTTCAAACTAACCGCTTATCGTTCGGGTTACGGTAACCCGTTCCATCCCCTCTTTTCTCGCACCGCACGCGACGTGGTATGTGTAAAAACTAAAATATCTTGACAGGTTCAATCAGCGCAACAAGGGGTAACCCGTTCGCGGGTTATAGATACCGGTAAGCGGTAAGCCGAATTAATTCAATCGAAGCGATAGCCTTTATAGCGGGTAAGCTGATTAGAGGGTTACCGAAACAGGGGGGTTTTTAAAAACCAGCTTAATAAAAACCCGTTCAAAAACCCAGGTTACGGTAAGCGGGTCCGGTCCCTGGGTGCGAGGGACAGAGCTTCCACTCGCTAACGAGTACGTTAATTGTAACTCATGCTAAGGGTACAGATGGGCTATTACCTTACGCACTCGCTAATCTAAGGCTTGTGTGCGTACAAAATGAAAACAATAGTTCTACATTATAGTCGATTGTGATTACGAGTGCGTTAGGCAATAGGTCAGCAGGGCTCTGATGCCTAGACATATTAAGACTGAAATCTCAAGACAGCTAATGCGTTGCTGATTCTTTACGACAAAGATTGATTCCTTCTATGCTAGTAATTTTACCCTCACACAAGATGACCACAAGGCTCCTCTTCACAAGATTAAAAAAGGTAAATTTTCAAATATAGATTATTCTGCTAGTCAAATGCTTCCATCAGGCTTCCACAATTCCCTATCCAGTGACTCCTGAGACCAGTTTTTACAGAACAAGGCCGAGATTCTAGGCGATAAAAACCATATCGTCTTTGACCTGTTATCGTATTGCCAACGTTTTGATAGGTCTTATTTACATGACAGCAATGGCGGTAGAGTTAAAAGCAATACCATAATAGATCAAAGACGTTTTTACTACCTATAATAGAGACCCGTGTGGTGCCGGGTTTAGAATGTTGCCACTCCATGTCTTCCCGTGGATGTCGTAAGAGACGACTAACTAAGGGACTAAAGGCTGTGTAGTGCTGTTAGGCGATGGGTTTGCAACCTGTCACTAATACACTGGATAACATCTTAGCCTGGCTGTGCAAAATGTGGTCACAGAATTATCAACTAGTTTTTGGAGTTGTTGGTGAGTCTGTGGCTCTGCCTACCCCACTCTGGGAATGAAGGCGTGAGTTTATGTTGTTGTTGTTGTTGTAATAGAGACCCTGCTCCAGTTGGTCCTACAATCCCCTTGGTCTACCTCTTCTAATGCATTGCATAATTCATCGAATCGTTTGAGAAACAAAAGACAGTCTATCTTCAATACCACTTCTCTCATAACGCGCACCAATAAATTATAGATAAATACCCGTCTTTACAAAACCCAGGACAAATTAGCATTAAAAGAGAAACTTAAGGCGTCCATAGAATTAGCAGCAGCGTTAATAACTTTCCGGCTGTCCAGGTATTCTTAATTAAACCGTTTGAAGGACCCGGGATAAGCCGGTCTTATTCGACTTTTATTTTACAAAGTCCTTTCATAACTTCTTTAATTTCACCTTAAGGATTATGCCTAAGTTTTCTGGAAACTTCTTCAAGTGCTAAGGCGGTCAGCTTGGCACAATGCAACTAAAAAAAACACCGTTAAAAACTGTTTAAGTACAGCGATTTCGTGATGATACTTAGAATTGTGATACAAATAATCCATACTAATATTATAAATGTGAAAGTGTGTATGTTTGTACGTCTTTCACGCTTCAACCACTGAACGGATCGAGATGAAACTTGGCACATATATTGTTAAGGTCCTGAAATAGGACATAATATCGTTTTTATCTTTTACTGTTTCTTTTATAATATTTCACCTCTGTCATAAAACAATTTAGAGAAATGTATTTTAATCGACCATTTATAACAGAACAACCAGAATATAATGGTTTGAGGTTATCTTTATTTAATGGTCAATGCGCAAGTCTTTACGCAGCGTTGTAGCCCGACCGCTGATTTGCATTGGAGGCCCGGAACAAAACTTCCAGTTTCGACTCAACGAGTTTACTTTACGTCGTTTTGGGAGATCGGCCGGGTCGCTTGTACGTAATGCGTGTTGAAGAAACTTTGGGGATGGGAGTAATTAAAAATATATTTTTTCGTAACAAAACAACGATTAATCGAAACTTTATCCGAGGACTGAGGAAAGTCGTAATTAATTACTTTTAGAGTTTAATAACCGTTTTACGAACATTGTTTTATTGAACATCATATATTTTTTTATTGTACCTATAATAAAGTTGTTGTTATAATGAAGTTGGAGTGCCACTCCATGTCTTCCCGTGGGAGTCGTAAGAGGCGACTACGGGAATGAAGGCTTGTAGTATTGCTAGGCGATGGGCTTGTAACCTGTCACTAATATTCACTGGTAAAAACATCTATTCTTAGTCTGATTGTGCAAAATGTGGTTACAGAACCAACAACAATTTTTATACTTATTTGTAATTCTGTAGCTCTGCCTACCCCACTTTGGGAATGAAAGCGTGAGTTTATGTATGTGTGTATGTAAGTTGTATGAGTCCTTAGAATCATTGCAATGTTAATTAGCCGCTATCATTAAATACCGTAGAATGATCAAATCGCAGATATTGATTTATTAAAAGAATATGTGATGGCAAAAACAATACCATAAAGTCAAAAGCAATTTGGGTTTATCCCTCTTGCAATCTCAGAGTCCATATTATTAGGGTGATGGAACCAGTAATTGACAAGGCACCAATAATGGACACTTGATTCTTATTTAACAGAAGATAAGGGTTATTCATTTGTTTTGCAACAATCAAATTTAGGACCGTATGAAATTTGAATTAAGAGTGTAGTGTTAATTTCTGGTGCCTGTCAGCTAAAAGTGTCCATTATTGGTGCAGTTACCCTACTATGAAATATCTATTTAACAACTACCGCTAGCGGTAAGCTCGCTATATCAAGCAAGGTGTTAGTCAAGAGCAAACTCTACCTTTTTCTCTAACAAACTTGGCAGGTATATAAGAGTTCGTAATACGGCCCAGGTCGAACGCCTACGCGAATTTATGCAAGGAGCTACTCGAGGCGTTTAAAAATCGCTGACGAGTCGCCGAGTCAGTTATCCGTGAGACCCCGTTCACCTATCGAGATCGGACTTGAGCGCTGCATTTTAATATGGTTATTGACCAGCAGACTAAATTAATAGGTTATCTGGTTACCTAGAGCAACGCCGTGGATTTAACAAGTTCCAAAGACAAAAATATTTTTATAAACTAGGCCTTAATTACAAATACTTTACATTCATTTCATTTTAGTCCTTAGAGTTAGCAACGCAATTGCGGTCTTAGGATTGCAGTCTTTAGATTTTTGTCTTGAGAATGCCAATGTCTATGGGTATCAGAGCCCACTTACCATCAGGTGGCCTGTGTGCTCAGTTTGCCTTCTCTATGCCATAAAAAAACATAACCCCCTTTTTGGGCAGTTGGATAACTAACACGGAGTTGACAAAACATCGTGGCCTGATTTGCCAAATTTTGTTACTAGGGTGACGGAACCAGTAATGGACAAGGACCAATGATGGACACTAAACTTGATTCTTATTTTACAGAAGATAATGGTTATTCATTTGTTTTGCAACAATCGATTTTGGACCGTATGAAATTTAAATTAAGAGTGAAGTGTCCATTACTGGTGCCTGTCAGCTAAAAGTGTCCATCATTGGTGCCGTCACCAAGTTTGTGTATGTGTTTCCATTTACTTGCTAGGAATAAACTCGGTGACGGCACCGGCACATGCTAAGTGGTTTATGGTCATTTAGAAAGGATGGATGAAAGAAAATTTACGAAAGAGGCATGCCGAGCGAGAATGAGTGGAGATGTCGGAAGGGGACGCCCTAGACGCACAAACAGTTATCAGATTTAGGATCTAGTGAATAAGGGCCAAATCAGAAGGACCCGAAACCGAGGTAAGTCTCATTTTCTACCTTTTTAGGGTTCCGTAGTCAATAAAAAACCCATATTTTAAATAGTTTCACCATGTCCGTCTATCCATCGGTCCGCGTGATTTAACTCAGAAACTTTTAGTACTTTAAGGGCTGATTTTTGAATCCCCAGATAAAACTATCCGTCAGTTAAATGTATTACTACCCTTTTCTGAAATCATATGAAAGAAAATGACAGAGCTAAAATTTACCTTCCGGATAGATTTATCTGGGTATTGAAAAAAAAGCCCTAAAGCTGTTATTTGGCATAGTTAGACATATTAATCAGGTCAATGAAGTTGTATTTTTTAATACACACACATAATACGGTGTGAAAATTCAAAATGATATTGGTTAATTCAAGAGCTCCAAGCTGTTGCTGGATCACATTGCCCAATACGGCCCAAACTAGGCCAAACTGGATATTATAAGTTTCTGAACGGGGGCGATTTAACGCACATGGTGTTGTTGTTTTTTTCGCACGTTTACTGCTTTTAATTGATGTCTTGTTACATTGTTACCTAAGTTAAAATGTTACTATCCATTAGATTAACAAGTTAGATTTACTATGTTATGCCATGAAAAAGGTAAATAAATAAGCACACAGAAAACTGTCATCTGTCTGTCTGTGTCATTTTTGATTCATATTGATCTGTCTATTTTGTTGTTTATTATTTTCCTGTTTGTACAATAAAGTATTAACATGCATACATACATACAAGCATTATAGTCGAGATCAGATTATTAGTGCGGTCCTTGGATTCAAGGACATTTTTAATCTCGAGATTATTTGTGTTGCCAGGTCCAAAGACTGGGATAAAATGCCGAAATGGGAAACAATGCGTTGGGACAAACGTCACTAGGGATTGCGAAGGACATCCATTAAAACACATACAGCCTTGGCCAAAGGTGTTGAGCCCCCATCCGTTTCATATAAAAGTCTTTAAACGGTGCTTTTATATTATTTATTATTAAAGGTTGTATATCTATCGGAAATAATAGTCATATTTATTGACGGTAACAAAAATTTCGTGAAAAAAAACAATTAATAATTTTATTGTAAAACCCGACTATTTCTAGCTTCAGTTTTCAGCGGAGTTTTTCAACCTCGCCAAAGACCGAGAGAAAATATGCGGAACTGACTTCACTAGTTGGACATGCACTATAAGAAGAAGAAGAGTTTTCACACACAAATAGCTTCATCGAAACTATAGCTACTAATGATTTGCACATGTTAAAACACTTTTTTTATATTTTATGTCTTTGTGTACTTTTTTAATTGAAAAATAATACTTTGTTTATAAGTTACAAAGGAAAACGTGGGGTGCTCAACACCTTTGGCCAAGGCTGTAGGTTACACCCGTATTCACAAACAATACTTAAGGGATCCTTCACTGAGTAAACGCACTGCGTTCACCTCAGCTTTGTGATTGGTCCTTTTTGACCGACCTCTTGATTATGAGACGATTTGAACCACCCTGTGCGTTCGTGAGCACTGTGAGACCTCATAGTGACGTTTGTGAATACGGGTGTAAGTTTATTACCTATCCAAAGTGACCATGAATTACGTATCACAAGTTTCCGGGCATTAAATAAAAACTATAGCCAATTTCTATAAAACAAATCATTTTAAAGAGGAACGACAATATTTATAGTCAATTATCCTCACTATATAACTTGAATCCTGCAATGTGTTCATCCAGGTATTGATTTCTGTGGGAAAATGTATAACTTAATCGGCTTACCCCAGCTGTCTATAATTCTCTTTTTATACCACAACTGATAATTAACAAGTAAAAATTTGTTAGCTTGACAGTATCGTGTTTTTACGTGCCGACAACCAAGTTAATAATGGTAATTAATATTGCTTCTTTGTAATAATTTATTCACTTTATAGCTACATTTTGGGAGACTTCGGTATGTGTAAGTTTTGGTTCCTCTATGGAATCCCTAATTGTCATTTGTCCTAATGCATCGTTTGTCCGAATTCTCTTTTTTCCTAAAGCCATTTCTAATAAAATTATAAAACTTTTAAGTGTTGTTATAACTTATAATACAACCCTAACCTAACCGAACCGCAGATATAATTGTAAACCCTAAAAAGTTGCCTGACTTATTTGAAAACCAGTTTAGGGCAAATGAAAATTCGGACAAACGTTGTTAGGGATTCCGAGGGACACCCCCGTAAGTTTTCTGTAACATCCGTTCAGTCGAGAGCACTAATATCTATAGGGCCATCGCGCCAAATATATGAATACATAGACCTTATTAACAATAGCATAGAGGCGTGTAGATATTTTAGTCGCCATTTTAGGTGTTTGTTGTATGGATCAGATAAAAGAAAAAGTAGACGTCGAGTCGTATCAGGCCCTAAAAGAAATACTAGAAAGAGAGTCATGGAAATTGCTCTATCGACAAGAGCCCGAGAAAAATTAAATTAAGAAATTTTCTGTCTTTCAGTACGTCATTAGAGAGTTTTATAAATTCGAAGGTTGGAATTAAATTCTAATTTATGGAATTGGTTGATGAATTTTTTACTGTACTAAAAACTGGTTACCTTTTTGATCGCGACTGTAATTGGATGATTGAACCTAACTATTAGACTACCTAAAAAACTAAAATCGTAATTGTCGTCGACTTAATTGGACCTCAATTTCAACCATCTACACTATTTGGTATTGTTTTTAACTCGATCGCCCTTACTGTCAAATAAATAAAAGATATCGTTACGTTAACGATATGATAACATGTCTCAAGCAATATGGTTTTAACGAGAAAAATTCAGGCCCTGTATAATTTTTACTAGCGACGTTGCTTGGCAATACAAGGTGTTAGTAATATTTAACAAAACTTAAATTATCTTTATCGGTTGAAAATCGCTGAACATACCTATACATGGTGTAAAGTAAAATCGATAGGCCTTAATGAGCTCTACGGATCTGCTTTGTTCTTGATTCTGCTTTGATTGACACTTCTAGTAAACATCCTGTACTTTTTAATCTTATTGTTATTAATAAAAATATTTAGATTTTTTTAAAGGTGTCTTGCCGTTTTTATTTGTATCGTTATTCCATTTTTTTAAAAGAATATAACTTGATCAACAATTTTTTGTAATTAATAAAAAAAAGTTATTTTTATTGTACAGTCAAGCACTTTAATTGCTATGCCACTATGGAACCCTGTCGCATAAGGTTAACCATTAATTTTGGCGTAATTTCTTTCATGTGGTTTGACGCTGTCATTATGACAGGGTTCCATAGTGGCATAACAATTAAAGTCCTTGATGTTAGTAAATCTATCTTTCTATCACATTTTTGTAAACCCAAATAATAATTAATGCATTTAAGCGTTAATCTGATTATTACATAACATAATTATTCAATCTAAATCACATCGTTAACATCAATTCACACAGAACATGCAGAAATCTACAAAAATATAATATATGTTTCGACATAACAAACCCGGTTGAGGCCACAAGAGCCGGTTAATGCATCATTGAAATTTGGGCATTCCTCGTTATGTTCCGGGGGGGAAAGGGGTGAAAGGGGGCAAAAGGGGAGGGTCTGGGGGGTCGTGAGAAAACGTGTTAGTATGCCCAACGCGTGCACAGTCCGTTGGCATTTGACGCTTTCCTGGGCTCCTCTCGCTGAGCCATATAAGTCCAGGGATGTTGAGAACCGTATTTTTAAAACCTTTGGGATTTTGTTAAAAAGAGCAATAAGTATGTGAGGACGGGCAGAATGCATAAAAAGGCGCGCGTGTTGCGCGAAATAATTATTTTCCTTTTTCGGGTGTTGGGTTTTTGTGTGAAACTTGGAGTTTTGAAGGGATTTGTGTTTTTTTATAAGTTTAAGAATGCGTTGTAAGTCAAAATAACTTTCTGTTATTTTTGTACGTATTCCAACAATTTTATGGTTTATCTGGCTTTTTGAACGATTTATATAATTTAAATGTTTTGGTGTTAATTTAATTTATTATTATTTTTTGTTTTATTTTTTTAATGATTAAACCTATGTCTATTTTGTCTTTATTTAGTAAATAATAAATACAATACCTACGTATTTAAAAATACATTATTTTTCTAACCAACGATTGGTGATGTCACTGAATCTTTTAGTTTCAGCCCTAGTTTTAGCTAACGGACCGTCAAAATACGCAAACATCTACGCAAATACAAAATCATTAATTAATTAAGTATGTCTAAAATATAGAAGTCAAAAATGTTTTAATACATTTTGAAGTCACAAAAGATTGGCTTATTTACCCTTGTCAGTAATATTTCACAAAATGTATAATGAATTTGTAACATAATGACTGTACTTTTAAATTTTTAATGAGATCTCTCTGATGCCGCTTTAATTAAAAGCATCGAAGATAAATTAAGAAATCAATCCGTTCTTATAAAATGAGATAAATACCTTTAAAAAATATTTCTTGAAAAATCTTTACTTGGTAGAAAAACTTGGTTTGCTTTCTGTAAGGATAAATTTATCTTGTTGAAGAGAATTTAACGGAGTTCGAATCTAATTAGTATGTTTAGAATATTTAAGGAAAAATAAATCAATCGATTTCAATCACTCAATCAATTCCGTCAATTAATTTCGTGCGAGACTGTCCTCATTTGTCATTGTTTTTAGTAAGTATGAAGATTTTTAGTGATTTAAATCATATGTACCAAAATCATGCTGAAATAGCTTAGAATAATATATGAATTGATTACGAACATAACATTGATGTTAGAAATTAATTTTGTTAACTGGTAAATTGTTACCATAACAAGTATTTTTTGAAATACTCCTAAACTAACGGACATATCGAAAGTGAAATACATATTCTGAACAATATTATTATAAACAGAATCTTGTTCAGGGTAGACATTCTTTCAAAATCGAAGGTGAGCGAACGCAGGAGTGAATGTCCAACCGGCGAGTTTCAGTAGTCCCGTCAAAGCGAACAAAACACATTTCAGCGCGTGTATTAAATTTGGCAGCATGGCTTCTCGAACGTGTAAGGCTGCCTAATTGAGAATGCATGCGCTAAAATGTATTTTGCTCGGTCTGACGGGAATACTTAAACTCGCCGCTTGGACATTCACTCCTGCATTCGCTCACCTTTGTTTTTGAGAGAACCACTACCCTGGGAACACTCTGTATAACATGTTGCATTACTATCTTAATATGTCATGAACTCATGTCTACTTTACATGAGCCATCAGCTTTTTTGTACTAATGTAACCAAGTTAAGTGAAAAAGCAGCAAAATAACTGAAATAACTTAATTTATCTTTGATAAAATAAATAACAAATACTAAGCGACAAGTTAGCTGAGCCTAAAACGAGAAAATGTCATTAAGCTCCCAACAAAATCCAGGAAAAGTGCGACCTGAAATAGATCTTAAATTTCAAGCTAAAAGTTTGCGTTATTTTTAGAGCTACCTGAACTTTTTCCTTCATGTAGACAAACATGGCGACGAATTTACCGTCGCACCAAAGTTGAGGACGATTTTAGGCGGTCACTAGCTTAAGAAAACCGGTCAAGTGCGAGTCGGACTCGCGCACCGAGGGTTCCGTATTTAAGATAATTTGGTAGGACAACGCAAAAGAAAGTACTCATTTTGTCAGGAACTTTTTTTTTTGTAATAAGATTCATTTTGACAAGCCTAATTTGTAATACAGATTTTTAAAGTTTTTTGATATCTCTTCGGGAATTGTAAAATTTTACAACTTCATTTTATTTTTTTCGTTAAATATAAATAATTATCCTTAAATCATGAATTTCTCAGATTTTTTGTCCATAAACTTCGGAGATAAGATTCATTTTTTGTACATTTTTGTCCATAAATAGAAAAGTACGTAGTAGAAAGTCATAGCATGCTAAAACCGTTAAGGCCAAACGGTCTATATGTAGGACATTTGCCAAAATGACTTTAATCTTAACGTATCTGATACAAGATTAATTTCTGACCTATCGAACTTTATCCTAGGCCATACTAGGTAAACTCAAGCTTAGATTTACAAGTTTGTGCAACTGTTTATGAGATTTAATCAGAACAGAATCATCACCCTAATCTCGTTTCTCCTATTAATGTAATTTCATGCATAATCTCTGCTTTTTCCTCAAAATAATTATGTTCAAAAGACTTAATTATGTCCTAATTAATTTTGTACAACAGTTTATTTTCATCACAAAGGCTTGGGCTAAAACGTTGACGGTTTGGACTTTAACGTATTAAAAAGTATTTTATGAATGTGTTTTCCATTTTAATGAGGTTTATAATTGGACAAAACGGATTTACGTTTTCAAAGATATTTCTTAGAATGACAGACAAATAAATCTTATACCTACACATTGCCGTGATCCCAAATTAAGTTGTAGTTATGTACTATAAATAGTCAAACGATATAAATAGGTACTTAAATTAGGCCTGTTGAATAAAAATAGTGACAAAAAATTTAAATCTCGTACTACAAACAGAGAGTTTTTTTGTGAGTGGGACTTTGAATCTACCATCAAGGCAATAAAATTCAATAACGTTTGTTCGATATTGCCATTTTCAGTTTATGAATATAAGAAAATAAACTTTGTTATTATTGCAATACAGTTCATCCTATTGCACACTGGGCCTTACGAGGATAAATTTACTTACTAGCGACCCGTCCTCGCTTCGCTTCGGTTTATGTAAGTTTGCTGTAATGTACGTTCATAAACCAGAATTTATTATACATATACCTTTCGTGAAAAATTATCTAACTGATAGAGAAATGAAACCAGAAACCACATGAGAACCCGTTCAGTAGTTATTGAGATCATTGCGAACATACATACAGACAGACAGACGCGGCGAGGAGCTTTGTTTTATAATAAAGTAGGTAGTGAATTATTTATGTAATTTAAAAATTATCAGGAAATTGTAACTAAAATTGATTTTAAATACAATTAGTTTAATTATCGATCTGTTCCAAAGCATTTCAAAATATTTATTCATACACGTTAGTAATATGGACTAAATCAAGCGGTACTAATAACGGCTATTATTTAACAGATGCAAACTACAGTAAAACCAGTTGCATATTATAACGTCAGGCGTGTCAACCTCACAACACTGCCCTGTTAAAACAAAAGGCAGTAACTCAGACAAAACTCCTGTAGCAAATGCAACCTTATTATATACGGAGGGGGATCGAATCTGCTTTGGCTATTGTATTTGAGATACCGCCCATTCATAGGCTTATGAGGGTAGAATACTGGCCATGCATTAATAATTGCATACACATTGTTGTGAACACTGCCTTACACTGTATTGTACTTTGAACTTCGTATTGTAATGCGTCAGCTATATTGCTATAGACATGTTATCGTATGGTCATCGTTACGATAGCTCTTATTTACTTGACAGTAATGGCGGCCGAGTTAAAAGCAATACGAAATCGTGTCAAAGGCAGTAGAATATAAGTAGGTGGACAGGCGAAGAGCTCAAAATTATCTACAAAATTAAACGGTCTTATTTTCTTGACAATAGAATCGTGTATAGATAATTTTGAGCTCTTCAATTGTACACCTACTTGTACTGCTAGCTGACTGAACAAATAAAAAGATTGATAAATGCCTATTTAAAGTCTCATTAGTACAACTATGAGACTATTAGCATTTTTCTTCATCACAATTTGCCATAGCTTAGCAAAAAATTCACTTGGCCGTCTAATGAAAAGCTGTTTAAAAATGAAGTGCATAAACGTGTAATGTATTTTGCAACGTCAAGTAGAATATTATGTTATCCCTTAATGTATTTACACTGAACATAAGATTTTTCTTTAACTATTCAGTCAAACCTTTCTAAAATTGTAAGATTAATACTACCTTATTGCAACAGCAAATCTAGCAGCAGAAAATCTGTCTTTTCTCCTTATGTATTTCCATCTTTTAACATTGAGGCGAAACCTTTCTAAAAATGCGAAAATAAAATACTGTTTTTGTTTATGTCAAATTTATTTCGTTTTCATATCAGCCGACACTCTCATAAAACACACATAGTTTATATACTTCGATCCGCACTAAAAACGCTGAATGTGAAAAAGTAACGCATGAAAAGTGGACTCTTGCCCGTGATATATTAGCCTCCCTGCACCCTTCCGCGGCCGAATATTTCCGAGGTTCAATTTCATTATTTATAGCGCCCTATGAATTTAACCTAGAAAAAGCCTAAAATCACTGGCATTCCCGGCAGTCCTCAAAAGGCTAACATCCTGTCCATTGAAGCCAAAAAAATATGGTCATACTTCTTCATACATTATGCGGTTCATTTTCCTCAATGTGCCACTAGGGCGACCAATCCCTTCTTAATTTTCGCGAATCTCCCCCTAAACCGCGCAGCTCAGGAACCCTTAAAAAACTTGACGTAACTTGTTGAGAATTTCGCAAGTGTCTAACAGTCGGGAAATTACGAGGAAATCTCGTTTTGAGACGGAAATTTACTGTTTAACAATATAAGGTAATTTCTTGAAAGTTCTATTGAAATAAACAATGGGGCCGTTAAGTTGAGAAGCTCAGAAGGGTTGAGTTTGAGGACGTTGCTTGAATAAATGCGTTAGAAACATTATTAATAAGTACTAGACATCAGATTATTAACTTTTCACCCTTTCACTATTTCTTCTTCCTCTCGTAGCTACACCCATCTATCTTTTACTTATAATTTAAAAACTAGCTCTAACTAGGGAAATCTGAGGGCTTATTGTCTAACGCACTCGCAATCGCAACCAGCTTCAAAGTGGAGCAATTGTTTTCGTTTTGTATGCAGACAAGCCTTCGATTTTCAAAATAAAAACGATCGTGATTGCGAGTGCGTTAGACAATAAGGCCTCTGTTCAGTCATTCTAAAGTGAACCAACCAACCAACGAAGCAGAAAGTGAATTTGCGCTACACCATAAAAATTACATGTATAATTTTACGTGTTACATTGTCCCTTGTGTAAACTTTATAATTTACACCAATTGCGTAATTAACTCTACGTCATTGCTACCTAAAACACGTTGAAACCAGTTCAAACTCGCAGAAACCATAGGAAAAACCGCATAAAAATGCTAATATCAAACTGGCCACCCTGACGCTCGTACTTACGTAAGTGTAGCGACGGCCCAAAATGCCCATAAGCCATAACTTGCCGGGGCAATAAAACGCCCCGGCCGGACAGCGAGCCGGGAAATAATCTATATTTACCAAAACATTTCTCAACGTATTTCATGCATGTGGGAGTCTAGGTTTCCGTGAAATTAGAAAACTACTGCGGTTTGCATCAGATTTTTGATGCAATTTTGCTGTGCTGGTTTTCGAGCGAGTTTGTTATAAAAAAAACTGAATTTGTAATATTTGATATGATAAATATCTGAGTGTGAGTAGGGAAAAATCTACAGTCTACAAGCCTGTTATTTTTAGTTTGAATTATTAATTCCAATTTCGTAAGGTTTGTAGAAAAAAACGCTACTAAAAAACGTTATAAGCTATCGTACATACTTATATCAAAGCGCACAAAATTGTATTAAATTACCGGTAAAACACAGACAAAACACACAAGAAAGAGGATACTTATATTTGTACAAAACCCCGGAAAACGCCTACTCATTAAAGGTCTGCCTTTGAAGTCCCGGCTATAGGTATGCCCCCCAGCCCAAGTTTTAATGAACGAAACACTTTTTATGCCGAAATTTCATGTTAAATAATCATTTTCACGTATGAAATGAGATAAATTCAACAATGGGTTATTTTCATAATAAAAGTATCGTGCTGGAGCAGCGTAAATTATTTAAATTAAATTATACGCTAGCTTTGTTAACCTTGTTAGAAAGAAAACTTCACCGTTACCCAAAACGTTATACGTCCCTAAAATTCTGGAAATTGACCTAAAACAGACGCAAAACGAGATGAAATTCAGAGTTTGCTCCTAAGAATTTATAGTCCCCACGCGAGAAGTCTTAAATTTAAATTTTTCCAATTCGATTTGTTCTCAAACGAAATTCATTGAGAAATTACGTGCGATGCCTCCTGGCTGGAATATGATTTACCGCGCGGCCTGCCCCCTGACCGATGGCTTTAATCCCCGAGAACGGCCGACCACTTCCGATCTTTATAGTCCGTCGCTACAAAAACTCTCGTTATTCCTACCTAGACCCTTCCTAGCTGCGGGGAAATCGTCTATGAAAAATAAGTAAATAATTCAAGCCCTGCAACGACCTTCGTGGCTGAGCTGTTTCATCGTCACTTAGTTACAACAAGTTAAATATTTGAACACTTTAAACACATGAATGAATAATAAACATTGTTAAACTGTGAACAAAGCAAACTTTTAATCAGCCCTTGAATATTGTATGAATTATACGTTTAAAGCGAGTTGAAATGTCCTCGAGCGAAGTCATAAAGCAATGTCCAAAAGACACGTCCGACACTCGGGAGAAGTTGACGATTTTTCTTATAGAGGAGCCGAAATTTTGTAGCTAAAGCGGGGGATTCTGCTCACGTCGTGCCTGAAGATTTGCTTGGTAATAGTAGCATATCTTGTGATATGGCGTAGCGGCCTCTGCTGTTTTATTATGTGTTTATCGCTGCCCTCGGCTTCTATCTGATCGCTCGACGTCGAGGTCAAGAGGTGGAAATGGCCCGGTCGTTTACAGGCAATAAATGATATCTGGGAGATTTGTGCGAATGAAGTCGCTACTATCTGTATCAGGAAGTTTAACGAGAGTATTTTGTTTGATAAACTTCGTAGAGAGTAGTTTCAAGTAGATTGTTTTTTACAAAGTTAGTACATATTTTTTTCCAGAAATGATAAATGCATATTACTTTCAGCGACAAAAACGTAATGTTCACAGTAAGTACAGCATTAGGACCTAAGAGTTTGAACTTGATATTTACTAAAGTTTTGCTTTAATATCTTTCAAACAAAATCAAAGCAAACTTATTATACGCGTACATAGCTAATACCTCTTTCATCATCATAGCCATCATGCATCAAAGCCGTTTACAGATCACAAAAACACACACATGTGAAACACAAAATACACTCGAAAAATATGTCCCTCATTCTCAGACTGATGGGTAATTACTCTAACTAATAACAAAAAACAGACTTTAACAAACCCGACAGTTGCTAAGCAACTTTAAATCATTATAAATCCTAAATGATCATTCAAAATAAAAAATGATGAAAGAAACCTAAAGATGATTTTTAAATACCTATTCAATGATACCCTACTTTTCATAGATCGTCGACTTATTTTTTTCTTTTTTATAATATGGCGTCTAGTTACTGCCATATTGAATTTTGATTACTGTGATATTTTTAATGACACTCACAAGATTAAGACAAATCGATTGACATAAGAATCATCAAAATCGGTCCACGCGTTCAGTTTCTAGAGCGCCACAAAGGAAACAAACATTTACCTATATACTTACATACATACATACATAAACTCACGCCTTTATTCCCAGAGTGGGGTAGGCAGAGCCACAGACTCACCAACAACTCCAAAAACTTGTTGATAATTCTGTGACCACATTTTGAACAACCAGGCTAAGATGTTATCCAGTGTATCAGTGACAGGTTGCAAACCCATCGCCTAACAGCACTACACAGCCCCTTAGTCCCTTAGTCCCTTAGTCGTCTCTTACGACATCCACGGGAAGACATGGCTGATAAACAAGTTACCCTCTTCTTTCGGCAATCGGGTCAAAATATGACTGAACCTTTCAAGAACAATTCTCAAACCAAGAAGAATTACAAGAGCACCGTTCCATTTGTCTGCCGTCAAACTCGCGCTCTCTAATGACACAACCGTAATCCCTTCCATTGTGTATGACGTATATCCGGGGCATATTCTAAATCGGCCCAAAGCGAAGGGCTTGCGAACAACTATCCGAAAACACTTAAGGGTAATTAATGTTCCGCCGCGTATACGTATTATGAGTCGTTGGCGAGGTCCGAGTCAGAAGAGGATGAAGATTAGGTTCTAATATTTAGGGACACTCTTGTGTAAATTGGCCTAGACCTGAATTAGCCTATGTTTTCATTTAAGCAGTATGATTTCGTAATGGATTAATGAAACTAATTCGTGGAACCATATTTTTAAATAGTTATTCAGATTAGAGCTTTACTTTAAATTTCAAAGGCAAAATATTGTCAAAAATGACCGGTAATAAAGCAAGTTAATAAAAATGCAACAAACATTACCAGTATTGCGATTATGTAAATAAAGGGTCCCTAGAAATGGCAAAATGTATAGCTAAATTCGTACTGTTTGACACTTTATACTCTTATAGCTTTAAACTTTTAACAAACGAGTTAATTTTAAAAAGCCTTTCCTAATTAACACAATATGTAAGTAACAGAATATGTAAGTAATCAAGTGCGTAAATCATTAAAAGCGTAGGTTTTGATAACACCTTTTGCCATTCCTATTGACTCTGACGGTAAACAAGATGGACTTAAAGACAATAAAATAGAGACCCAAGAATTGATTATAAAATACAAACTCGTAAACTGAATTCATAGTTTGGAGTGTGTGGAGTAGATGAGGCATTATTTTACCACGGTTACATATTTTACTATAGTTAAACATCCATTAAAGGCATAATTTATTCATGCTTATATAACCAAAACGTTGAATAGAAGTATAAATTATTGTTTTTTACGCTTTCAATGTTGAATCGATTTAAAGGAAGCTTTATTTGGGGATCAGGAAAATACAGTTGAAGACGTTATAGCGATACACAATTTCTAGTAGGTATAAATTTGTCGTTTTATATAGTTACACTCCATAATACCTATTTATTTTAGTGTGGTTTAAAAACAACGTAAAAATACACAAGGGACTAAAAACAATGAAAGTAAGATAAGTAGACGTCTATTCAGGTATAATGGATAAAAAGCTTGACTTGTATAAGCAGTCGCTTAAACCCAGGCACGCTAATCGGATTATGTAACAAAATGACGAGTCAAAAGAGAAAAATAACTCATAGCACGCCTAGCTACGTGATATAAAGTAATAAGAAACCGTATTTTGCAACAAAAAAAACCTAGTCGGGTTACTTACTACAACTCGCACCTTCGGTAAAACAAGGGCACAATGTACAATATGATTATAGGGGCAATTGTGCCCTTGTCTTACCGAAGGTGCGAACTACTACACCCAACTTCAACTATATTCAACTGAAATCTTTAATTTAGTTACCACAGTGAGCATAAACTAAATTACCTCATGCAACTCTACGATCTGTTAATAATACCATATTTCATTGAAAATGCATTTAACTTGTGCTCCGCTCTTCTCTTTGATTTAATACAATACTGGCCGCACTCATAGTTAGTTAATGACGGTTAAATTGTTACATACTGACGATTTTTCATAAAACAATTTGAAAAATTTAGAATTTAATGGATCTAAAATGTCTCCGAGTAAGACGGTACCATTTTAAAAATTCACACAGCAGAGCTCTCTCTACAACAAATGCACCAGAATCTCATTTTGAATTAAGGTGAAAAAAGAAAACTTTAATGTACAAATACACTTTCACATACCAAAATATAGTCAACTTGAACTAGATATCAACATTCTACCTACAAAAATGAAATTTTCTATCAACTTTACTTTGCCAAATGCATCCATTATCATTATGAATTTTATCATCATCAAGCTAATGATTATTCGACGTTGACTTGCGCCGTCGTAACGAGCTGACTGCGCGTTTTATGCGGCTTTGTTAAAGGATAAACAATTTGCCAACGTCCCGCCTACTTGACTTTGCACTTCTTACTTCTATGACGGAATGTGTATTATAAAACGTACGCTATTAAAATCATATTTAGCTAAACAAAAGAGAGTGAAGATTTTTGCCGACACATTTGTGTTACGGGATCTAAAACCCTTTCAAAACTAAAACTCATGAAAATAATCATCAAACATAACCATAAAGAACAAGATAACAATGGTATACACATAGATAAAAACAAAAACACTGCCAAATAAAAAGCAGAAACTAAATATAAAGTGGAAATCCTCGTAGATGAATATCTTCTCGCAAAACATTTTGAATCCACTAAACCAAGATATAAAATAGCCGCTGCATATTTGATCCAGCTGCAGTAAGGCTCTAGCTTGGCGTGGGTATCGATGCGGGCTTCGACTGACAACCCGAGCTATAAAATGGACGGCTCCGCTCCGAGCTGATTTCGGCTCAGACAAGGAATATGGAACATAGCCACCCATCGGGATGTAAATTGATATATTGAGCTTGAGCGCTGTATCGTACGTAACGCTAACCACACCAACACAATTTCACGCTAAAATCTGTGACGATTGTAGAGAGATGTACATCCTCAACATTGTTATATATAAATAGGTAACACAATAATTATGACAGAAATAAAAGTAGCACAATGGCGACCTTATCTCTTCAAATTAACTTTTGGGCGAGTGAGAAAAAAAATGATGTAGCAAACAATAGACAAATACAAAAGTACAAATTATAGATGAGAGAAAAAAAAAACTGAGATTTTTTCTAAAGCAACGCTAAAGTTACATTAGAACTACTAAATCAATAGTAATTACATTGACAACGTAAATTCACGAACCGTAGTAACTAACGGTGATAAAATCGACAGTGAGCGGCTAACGCGTTTCACCGCAAGGTAATTATAGCAACGCATTGCGTCCTGGAGCTCTATTCTGCACGGTAAAACCATATTGTTTTTGACGTAAAAATCTATATTGTATCTTAATAAACATTGCTTTATTTGTAATATTTGCTGTGTCGTTTAAATTATTAGCAAAGCTGTTTTTTTTTAAAACGTCGTTTTTTCACATTATTTCATCTTATCACAGTCTTGTATGTATGTATGTAAACTTTTTATTGCACATAAACAATTACAAAACATTTTTGCATCACTATAGATAATATACATAGGCGAACTTTTCCCATATGGGATCTCTTTCAGTTAACCTTGGAGTAGAATAAACAAGGACAATGCAAGAGGATAGGCATTTACAAAATAACAGAAGAAAAAAAAAGTACATACATCCGAAAAACAGACACATTAAAAAGTAATAATATCTGCTTTAATAAAATACATACAAAGGTAATAAAATATACTAATATCGACGCCCCCGGACAATAAGTCGGTAATCGCAAAAAGTAAATTTTACAGGAAAAAATATTTACTGGTTTTGTTAAATATCTTTGCAACCGGTTGGAGTACTAAAGGCATTGATATATCAAATGAAAGCTACTTTTTGAAGGAATATAATTTATATAATCATATTTTATAATATGCGTTCAGTATTAAGAAATGAGAGAAAATGCATTTTACAGATAATGAGTTAAAATTTATATCCAATTATAGTTACTTACTGGATTATTGTGGTAAATCTTTGAAAAGTGTTGATTTGTTACTGCATAATATTGACATTTATAACGATATTTTTTGTTTCAAGGGCTAAACGTAATATGTCATTACTATGGTTTTTATAGTAATTTAAAACCAGGTAAAATAACTGCATTGTATGATAGCTTTGTTGTTCTCGGGAATATAGTAACAACATATTCAAGTAACCGTGCAGTACTGAATGACATCGAAATATAAAATAATATAGTGTAAAAGAAAACTATCATATTTAATTAGTATAATAAGATTTATTAATTAAAATAATCAAAAATAAACAATTTTGCTTTAATACCCGTAACAAATTAAGTATAAAGGTAACGAATAAAAAAATCTTCAGTCATAATTATCATTTATTTATTTATTTTATTTGCGATGCCTTTCTGTAAATACTTGCATTTTTTAATTCGTTTGTTATGTCTTCATGATTAAACGCATTAACCAATCGATGAAAAATATAGTACGCAGATAGCCCGGAGACGACATGAGGTATTTTTTACTTCGAAACATTAGATATTTTCGGGAATCCAATAAACTTCAACTACGCAGGCACATTCGCTGCAGCGCTATGGAATAAAAATAAAAATTCTAAGTGGTCAAGTCGAAAATGGCAAGAAATAGAGAAAAGAAATGAAATTTGGGAAATGAAATTTATTTTATTTGGGAAATGAAATGAAATGAAATGAAATAATGAAATGAAATGAAATGAAATAATTTATTTTACAAAATTTTAGGTATAACATGATGGGAAACATAGCAAATGCAAAGTCTCACTAAAATCTACCTTTCCAGGCATGTAAAAAATAACATTAGCTTAAGTCTATCTATAATCTAAAAATTCCTGTATGCTGTAAAAACATTTTTCTATAAGCCATTTTTTTAATGTGCGTTTAAATTTAAAATAAGGGAGATCTTTAATTGAGTCAGGAAGATTGTTGGAGATTTTTATGCACATAACGTAGCTATTCATTGAAACAAGTGACAAATTGGAGAGCGGAACATATAATTTGTTGCGATATTGAGGCCGTAATGGTCTCTTGTACAATTCTTTTAACTGGAGAAAAAGGTGTCCATTTTTATACACAAACATGCATGGGTCTAAAATGTATAAGCTAGGTAAAGAGAGGGTCTCTTAGTATTTGCAGCATATTGTAATGTGTTAGGAAATATAAGAAAAAGAAAGTACTTAGATTTACATGGTATTACAGTTGGTAGACTAATGCACCATGAAACAAAAATTAACAAAATTAAGCTATGTAAAAATCATTATACTATATTGGGACACTCGATTGCTTAGCATCCTTCACCTCACAAAAACTCATGCATTCATAACACACAACCGACCATCGGCCTGCAAGCAGGTCGCACTCCGGCGCAGATACCAAGAGCTCATTGAGCAGCTCAAGCGCGCGGGGGAGCGGTGAGGTTCTGCGCGATACGGTGCACGCCTGCGGCTAAGGACTATCCTGGGCACATCTGGAACACGCAGTCTAATGAGTTGAGTCACCATCTCAGGGCAATCCGATTCGCCACGCAGAACGCGGCAAGCCGAAACCAACAAGCTATAATTGCGCCTCACCTCGAGAGAATTAAATCCAAGAGTGGGACTCTGTGTGGGAGATATTTAGTGGGATATAAAAACGGATAGTACCCGTACTTTTTTTAATATAAAAACCTTAGAAAGGCTTTTTGCACCTTCTCCAAAAGTAAGGAGTAAGTTAATTCTTGCGGATGCCATACAAGTGAAGATGCTTCCAACTTGCTTCTCACTAAAGCATTATAAACCAATTGTATGGCGCTATAAAAATCTCTGACGTTACGTATTACAAAGCCTAATCTCCGAAAGCAGTCGACAGCAAGTTTTGAGATATGCTCACGGAAAGTAAAGCGCTCATCGAACACCACACCGAGGTCTCTAATAGAAAAGACACGGTTAATCGGCTCTGACCCGAGCATATACTGAGCATGTAGAGGAGAACATGATCGACTGAAAGTACAGACATAACACTTGGCTGGATTGAAAAGCAGTTTGTTATCCATACTCCACCGGACAACCGAGTTGACGTCCTCTTGTAATGACTCGCAATCCGCCCTTTGCTCGACAACGTAAATCAATTTTAGGTCATCAGCATAGAGAAGATATTGGGCAGACTTAAGAACCGATTTAAGGTCATTTATCATTATACCGAATAAGAAGGGTCCCAATATAGAACCCTGACTGACGCCCGATCGAGTTTGATACGGGGCCGAGACGAAGCATCCATGGCGAACATACTGCTGCCGATCCCGTAGATAACTAGCAAAAAATTTAAGCATCATGGGAGAAAAGCCAATACCATCAAGTTTTCTTATTAGCACATCGTTGTCTACGCGATCAAAGGCCTTCTTAAAGTCGAAATAAAGTACATCAACCTGGATGCCCCTGTCTAGGTGTTCAGAAATTATGTCAACCAGCAGTAATAGATTTGTGTTGACAGAGCGTTTGGACCTAAATCCATGTTGTGCGTCACATAAAAATGGCTTAACCTGTGTAGACAAGCTCCGGTGGAGTATAGATTCAAACAACTTAGCTAGCTTAGAAAGAACTGCTATAGGCCTATAGTTTTCCATATCAGTACTGCCACTCGCCTTCGGTATTGGTCTTACCCTTGAGACTTTCCAGCAGCTCGGATAAATTCCAGAGGTGAGTGCTAAGTTAAATATATGTATAATGAATCGGGGTTTTCAGGTACTCCGTACATCCCTTTACAATACAACGTGTTACAAAAATACCCGTAAAGCCGAAAGGGGGTTAAATGGTGCCTTATAACAAGTCCATTTACAATATTTGAGAACCGTACTATCACCGTATTACTTACCGGTGAAAAAAATAAAATCATTATCGTTTTCATTGATGTGCAAACCCTATTTCAGTAAAATTAAAGAGTAAACTAGAGTAAAAAGTAAACTACGCAGAATGTTTATGTACATTTTTACCTAATTCGTGAAACAATCAAGAGACATACTAACAAAATGTACAGAATTCGATTAAATAGATATTACAAGTCGAGTTTTGGAGTCGTAATATTCTGAATTAGAAAACATCGTCATTTTGGAAAAAACACGAAACACGTCCTGTCGCACGTCCACATTACTAGGACCCATTATCATTATATTATCTACACAAAATTGTTGATAACGTAAGTACTTACTGTGGGCATTATCAACCATAAGCAGCATCCGTCTCACACGAGCATTTTTTTAAACTTTCGTGTCTTCTCGGTTCCATTGTAGGTACCTACCTAATTACTAACTATTTACACGTATTGGTAGGTAACATACTCAATATTCACAGGGAAGAAACTATTGTTTATTTCGTCACTGACACGTAAACACAAACACACTTTTTTTTAACCAAACGCTCGTCGCACCGATCAATAAATACTCGTCACTTTTGATCAACAGAAATTTGCAACTGTTTATGTAAACAAACAATACGCGTTGCCGGTGCGAGAACAGACACGTGGGGCGGCTTGGCATTTATCTATTACTTTCTAATTTCTTATCAAAGACAGAGATAAACGTACATTACGATGTCCGAGCGGCAACAAGAAAGACGGTATTGTGGGTAACGGGTCGTGACATGATCTGATTTGGCATTAAATAGTACGCAAGTAATTGTTACGAATATTTACAAACGAATTATTTCCCTTTAAAACTTTGTTAGTAGCTAATACCGTGTTAAGTTTATTAAATTGAATACAGTATGATAGTTTACCAAAAAATTTCATAAAAATATTTACGCCAATAAACCGATTATCGCATTTTACCAAATATCAAAATAATAAATACTTTTGTATTGATGTGTAGCGACACTTTTCTCATAGCTTTTTGAATTTGCTGTTTCCCTACAATAAACACGTCATTCTTAATATCTTATTCAATTGCATTAAAAAAAATCTGAAAAAAATATATATGATGTATTCCAACCCGTTGATTCCGAATTTCGCATAACAATAAAATGTCCATAATATCACATTGCCGACTTATTGTTCGGGGGCATCGATATATACAACCACATAAGTAAACAGCAATAAAAACCTACGACAGAGCAAAGGAACAACACTCACGACTCATCTTGATCATTTAACCACAGCTTCTTTAACCTTTCTTTAAATGAACCGACAGATCTAGATTGCCTCAAGCACGGTGGAAGCCCATTCCATAATTGGACAGAGTGCTCCGTGAAAGATTGAGCATAGGTACGAGTCTTTCTGGATGGAACGGTAAGGCAAAGGTTAGCACTAGACCGAAGGCGGTGTCTACTACCATCGGCCAAAAAACTAAACCTTGCGGAGAGATAAAAAGGAGAAGAAGGAGTGAAAAGCACATTGAAAAGGAGTGACAAAACATGCAAATCCCTGCGACGATGGATGCAATGATGGAATCTTGTGCAATTCAAACCTCAAAAAAGTATTCAACAATTAAAACTTTAAAACATTGGTTCGTGTAGAAAAACAACAATAACATTTTAATGTTAAGTGTTTGTTAATTTATTACTGATATCTACTTTTTATATTTTTGATCACTTTTTGAAACAATAATATTGTCTTTCAACTAACCTCGTTTATTGCCTAAAGTAGGTACAATTAAATAGAATTTCAATCACAAAATTCCTGTTAAATCACAAATGCCACTTCATAAGCGATTTCGAGCCCTCGTTAACAAAGCAGATGTATAGTCGGAACAAAATCCATTATGGCCCAGTGGCCTTGTATTAGTTACAAACTTTTAGTTGACACTTTCGCAGAGAATAAAGCGGAGTTTAATATATGAGAGACTGTTTAACGAATTTAACGATAATTAGCGAGCTATGGCGATGTGAATAAATCATCCCGCTTTGTTGGAGGGACCGACAGATTGCCCCAGCCGCTTTACGGTGCGTAAATTATTACATTATTCCACCGTTAACAATATAAGTGTTTGAGAAGAGGAATTGTCAGATCGAGGAGGCTTTAGTGGTGCTTAAAATAGCTTCTTTATTAATGAGTGTGGAAATTTAAGACGCAGTGGATATTTAAATGTTTTTATTAATGGTTCCTATACTCTGATTATTCAAGATGATGCCTGTGACAGCTCGTATAAATACTTATTACCCTTATTTCTTTAACTGAAAATAAATTCTACATCAGAAACTTAGCGACGCCATTCAGGAATTTTAATAATTACTTTCATTATAAATATTATAATATATCTTCACGCGTATAATCCCAAAGTGGGGTATGCAGTGCTACAGAATTCACTACAACTCTAAAAACTTGTTGATAATTCAGTAACCACATTTTGCACAATTAGGCTAAGATGTTTACCAGCGCTTGTGAGTATAGTTTGTGATTTAAATTACGAAATAGAGCTGTCACAGGCATCATCTTAGAATAATCAGAGTATAAGGTAGCCAAATACAGAAGCGTAATTTTTTTAATGTCTTGGCGGTGGTGAACAACCTCACTGGCCACCGATCCTGACAGTGGCAGGCGACAGGTGACAGTTGAGTATTCATTTCGCAGTTTATATGAATCTCAGTGATATGAAAACTTGTCAACTCTGCAAATACCAAATCGTCACCTGTCACAAAAATCATTGTCAGGATGGTGAAACAGGGGGCTGATCTTAAGTAGGACCTTTGACCCATAAACATTTGCATTATCAAGACTTAAATCTAAAGACTGCAATCCTAAGACCGCAAATGCATTGCCAACCCTGAGGACTAAGATGGAATGCTTTATTAAAATTAATAAACAGTAATACCTAGTACTGTGTAAGTAATACTGCTCTAAAAAATATTAGTTACTCATTTCTAATATCCTAATTGTCTCCATATTTAATGATCTTTAAGCTAAAGAAAATTTCACGTTGTAATTAATTACCCTACAAACTGTATGGAAAAAGTTTTTTTTTGGGTGTTCTAGTACTCTAACCTAAGTTGGGCTCAAACAATACTTTAATCCTTGATAGAAATGGGTCCGACTAGCAATTAAAAAAAAACTCAAATCTGTCGATTTTCTCGCTGACTGTCAAAAATCAAAAAAATCAAAATCAGTAAATGTCAATTGTCATAACTTAAAAAGTTAGTAAAGGTCCCAGAGCATTTTCGCGTTGCAGGAAGGGATCTAGTAACTGCCCTTACTGCCCCATCTCAACTTTCCACCCTGTATGTAATAGAGCATCTTAAAATATTCTACCTGTTACTTTTAAATGACATAAAATTAAATAAGGTTCTTTTGATAAAGATTTGAATCAAATTATTGAAATAAAAATATAAATTGTAAATAACTTAAATCAGACTCGTGCCCAAAGGCAATTTTTTTTTACTATCAACACACAGTAATATCAAAACAATGAGAATAATTTTTAGCATTATGTAAAATAAGCAATCTAATTTTCATTTATTTTTGAGAAAACTTGCAATTTTTTTGGACTTTTATTTGCTACTGTAAATAAAATAATTCTGGTTTATTATTAAACTTCAGAACCAGTAATGTTTGACAAGATAAGTGACATAATAACTTCTTAACACAAGAGTCGGGTTTTGCAATTTATGAATCATAAATAACCATGATACATGTAAAAAAAACCTCTTTGTACATAACTTGGGTAACCTTATTAAAAGCACCATAAAGGTAAGGTATTTAAATCAACCCTTATTAAAAAATACGTTTAAATTTAGAACACGTTGCCCAAATTCGTTACATTCTTGCCTGAAGCTAAAACGGGGAGTCAAGATTCTTACAAAATTAATCAGTTTATGTGAGCCAGGATAAGGGGAAAGTTTAAGTGCCCCCTGGGGAAATCAATATTTATTAAACTGGCACATTAAAAATTCACAATGCTTTGTCACGAATCCTAGCAACATTTAAAAAAAGATTCATGTTGAAGAAGGGTTTGTTAGAAACCGATTTACTTCACCAAAGGTACAACTTTTTTTCTGTGAACTTGTCTTTTACAGTCCATTTTTGATAGTTTTTATTTTATTAATAAAACAAACCATCCGTTATTAATAAAAATAATGACTCATTTAATTTGTTATTTAATTGCTTCTACATATTCTTAAAAAACACACATTTTGTTCTTGTAGTTTTATTTCCAGTAATCAAAGATATTTGTATCTAAACAGTATCGTAAATTCAAAAATAATGTACACAAAACATTAAAAAACCTAATAAGAGGGAAGAAAACTCAAGTTCTCAGGCAAAGTGCAAATATTTTAAGTTTCAGTTGGATTCCCAGTTTCATTCCTAAGGGACCCTAATGTCAATGGGGAAATTATCGAAGCGCCACAACTCGGACCAACTCGAATTCAAAAGTAATCGATGAGGTGACTTTACCCTTCTCAATTCCTACTTTGTATTCAAATACAACCTTATTTTTAACCAAAGAACCGAAGTCAAATTGTTATTTTATTTCCATTTTCAAAGTACCACCTCATTAAAACGTAATTACGTATTTGTAACGTGTAGTTACGTATTAGAAAGTGTCTAAACTGTCACTCTGACTGATAATTTATAATGTGCTAAGACCGAAGTATTGGACGGTATTTTAACGTGTGTTTCGTATAATTAAATTATAGTACATTCAGGAAATGGTTTTGGTGTTGAATCGAATAATGAATGTGACCTTTTATGGGGAATTCAAAGGATAGCTTGATATGTAAAAGCACGTGTAACAAAGGTCTATTTGGGCGGATTCCAGAGGCCGCCCTACTTATCAAAGCAGTCGAGGGCTGCGTGCTTAGCGAGCTTTGCAATAATGTAAGCTGCAAGCTTTCTTTTACTCGGAATGGCTCATTGCCTTTACGTCGAACACATTTTTAAAGCTTTGAATTTGTCTGTAAACGCTGTTTTATATCGTTTCGCTTTGAGGTTTCTCTTGGGTGAGCACGTAAGCATATTTTTGTATAAGTGGCACCCGACGTAGGGCCGGCAAAAAATATATATTTTGTAATCAAAACCTATACATAAGTATTTTTATATGGCCAAACTTGAAGTTTACTAAGTGCTTAGTATTATAGAAGTCTACACCTATATATTCGAATGCGTGTTTGATCTAATGATGATGGAAATGAAATTTTCCCGGTTTTTCCAAATATTACAAATGAGATTTGTTTTTATGTTAAAGGCTTATCAATCGTTAAAAACGACTTAATAACAGAAGTATAACACTTACGTTTTTAATGCATATTTAGCAAATATGGGTAGAGATTCCATTTTAATACGGCACTTATATTATGGAACTGTTTAAAGATTACAAATAAAATATCAATTAACCTTAATAACTAACCTGTGCTCTTAAACTGCGTCATTCATAATTTTATCAGCATAAACACTGATTCAAGTACACCGGGGATTCAAAAACGAGTACGATTAGATCACTTTGCCCAAAATACCTGAAACGTTAATCCTCGCTTGTTGTTTCACGTTATTCACATAATATAATACCACTGACACTGGCACTTTCACTGTAATTTGGTTTTCGAACACTGTTGTCACGTCATAGGTCCCGGACGCGATCGCGCGCGACGCGTGTTGTCGCCTCCGAGGTTCGGCCACTACTAGGCCGGAGCGCGCAAGACTCCACTTCGCTCATAGAGTATTTGCTTCTGGTTGGCAGAATTGTTAGGCGTTTGCGTCAATATTGAAATTTTGGAAAAGTGATTCGGAAGTTAATTTTTGTGTCGTCTTGAAATTCAATTACGGTATTTTAACGTGGTTTTTTTAAATAGCTATAAAAACAGATGTAGTTTTTAATGCGTCAGTATTGCTGTTATTAAGTTATGCAGCGTTTATAATTTAATTTAAAAATAAAGAGAGACCTATTATATTTCACGTTCTTCATAAGTATTGAGAGCGGGTAATTATAATCATTCTTGGACTTTAAGTCCACTTTGTTTTTAGGCCATATTGCCATCGAATTGTACATGTACTATGTAATACCTGTTGATGTTACGGTAGTTTTTCTTTAGTTGAGAATGAGAGCTATTAAAACGACAGCTATTTTGATATCGAGAAAGAAACAAGACGGCATAACAAATAGAAAAAGAGAACAAAAAATATTCTGCTGATAGTAAAATCAAGTGAAAAATTTCTCAACACAATTCAGATGATAAAAAAAGATATGTTTTTGAATTGTCTGTGAAGTAGACCACTTTTTTCGTAGACTGAAAATCAACATTTAAATTTATTGCAAATCAATACAAACCTAAAACATTTCATGAAGTCGGCGTGGTTGTTATTTTTGTGTCGATCGGAAATTGCTTCCCAACAATTGGTTTCCGCCGATCCTAAATAAACTCAAATTAAGAAGGGCGGTGTCGTTTCCACCGCTACCTACTCTTTGGGCCGTCGGGCATTTTCCGTCCATGTTTGAAGATTGACAAATGAAAACTTTATGACTGCACCCACGATTTACACTCTGTGCTAATGATGCTGTGTGCATTAAAACAAAGCGCCATCTCGCGGCGCTAGTCAACATTAGAAACACATGTGCGCACACACACATACGCTGTAGCCAATGAAACGCGAGTGTGACACTCACACACGCGTTGTCAGAGCAAACGTGCAAATGGAGATAGGCGTTTCTTTCAGTCCTTTTAACTGTCCGGGGTCTAAATAGCAAACAAAGATAAGGCTACCTCTGGTGATGAATGGGGAATTAGTATATCTCTCCGCCGGCTTGGTCAGAAGGTGTTTTCAAAGGGATGTCAAGGGACTTCAAACTCAGCGAGTTTTCAAGCAGATAGTCATCAGACGATAAGCTTATTTACTCTTATAATAATGAAATGTTTTTTTTGTTAATTTGCTTATTGCTGGTTTTTTTGCTAAATAAGGAACAATCTTAACATATTCCTGTAAATGTACACATTTTCAAATCAAAATTGTGTATACTTCAAAAGCGGTGACAACATATTCCTGTAAAATTATAAATTTTCAAATCATAATTGTATTTATCTCAGAAGCGGTTTAAACGGTTGATTAAATTTAATATAGCTAATATAATTTTGTCAATGCTCTAGCCGATGACACGAGCATGCATATGTTTGTGTATTAATACCCTAAAATTAAATTAGTAAAAATGTCAAGTTTCTTGCATTAAATAGTCCAATCATTCTTAACAATACACATTACGACATGGCAACAAAGGCTTGTGACAAAAATGATTTTTTTGACAGAAACTTACAAGCGGGTACGTTGCTATCGACAACGCTATAGGCATTGTTTATATGAATGTGACTAAGGGCAACTGCCTTGTGTGACTTTCTCGATGCATTGAGTTCCTAAATCTTAACTGTGCGAACGAAACTTTTACTTCAAAAATCTCATTAAAATTGGTTTCTTTGGTTGGGACACACAAACGGGCATCTAGATCCGCTGACAAGACGCTTAAAGGTACTGAAAGACGTGCTCATTACTAGCATGAAAGCATGCTTTTATTGAGCAAGTGCTCAATAAAAGCATGCTTTCGTGCTAGTAATGAGCACGTCTTTCAGTACCTAAAATATCATGTTTCTTTTAGCTAGCTACTAGCATAAGTTTACGAAGGTAGTCATAATAACAATTATACTATGTACCTACTTTAGAAAGAGCGGAATCTACTGACACAAGCAATTATTATTATAAAAGCAAATATAATTGCTTACTAGAAAAGTCAATGCCCAATTTTATTACTAACTAGAGGACGCCCGCGACCTCGTACGCGTAGAATTAGTTTCCCGCTACTCCCCCCATTTCTTCCCGTTGGGGGTCGATTTTCGGAAAATCCTTTCTTAGTGCTCACTTACATCATGAAAGGAACCACTGTACCAAATTTCAAGTTTCTAGCTACAGTAGTTTCGGCTGTGCGTTGATATATAAGTCAGTCAGGTTTGCCGTTTATATATAACTAGAGGACGCCCGCGACTTCGTACGCGTAGAATTAGTTTTCCGCTACTCCCCCCATTTCTTCCCGTAGGGAGTCGATTTTCGGGAAATCCTTTCTTAGTGCTCACTTAAAATCATGAAAGGAACCCCTATACCAAATTTCAAGTTTCTTGGCACAGTAGTTTTGGCTGTGTGTTGATATATAAGTGAGTAAGTCAGGCTTGCCTTTTATCCTTTCTTTTTGTTAAATAGATAATGATCATTAAAGTTTTTTTTTTTAATTTTGTTCGCACAGCATTTTCGCATTTTGTTTCGAAAGCCCAGTCAAACTATCAAAGCCCAAAATTTTTGAACTGGGTTTAAAAAAATCATGTATAATATCCATGATTTGGGTAAAAGGTTTGCGCTTAACACACTTATCTTATTTAATATTCTCTTTAACAGATATGTCCTTTCGTATACACTTTGAACCTGAAGGATATTTTGTATACCCCTTCCCTACCCTCTTACACATTTAGCTATTCGAATGTGCTAGTCTCCTCACTCTCAACTCATTGGTACCTACACGGTGACCGCTGAGGGTTAGAACTTGGTACCTTACGATGGCGAGTGGACACTCTGAGCTACTAGGCCGGGAGCCCGTTGTTTTCCATTTCTTTTTTGGTCACAATGTATTTATTTACCTAAATATTGAGAGTCATATTTTTATATCACTGGAACCGTGAACTTTTCAAAATTTCTTAAATATCTAAATTGTAGATAAGGCTAGGTTAGGTAAGATCCATTTATAAAAATCCTGAAAAGTAACAATTAGCAATAGGAGTAAAGATAAAGCAGAATATAACCCTGGTTTTATTTCCACTTGCCCATTGACTGATCATCGGCTCAGTCAATAAGGATACAATGATACAGTATGTTCTGATTTGACTTGGCCGTAGGTACTTTTGCCGAACCTTATTTCGGCTAAGAGTTGTGGCTGTCAACCGCAATATTTAACCGTCGGGTTCGACTTCAGGCCAGAATAACATATGAGCCGATGCCATTTTATATAAAAAGGTATATCTGTATTTCCTTGTGAAACGAAATTTGAATCTTCTTACTCAGTAATAAGGTTTAAATTACAATAACACCGTTATGACGCATATTCCCTTTTAAAATGAGTTTTTTAAGAATTGGAGTGAGAATCTGGAACTTTATGACGCTGACAGAAGCAAGTGTAAATAAGTCTTTGTTTTGTGCAAAATGGTTAAAACATTCAGATAAATAATATGATTAAATAACTACATATTGCACAATAATACCCGGAAAACATTTCTGTGAACCGGAGTTTGAAATCACGATCCGCTGATGAGCGTGCATGCATGTAGTCAAACCGCTACGTTACCACTGCTATTTCATTTTACGTCATGCAAAGGTATATAACCAGTTAAATATTACAGTTGAACGTTGTGAATTGAAAAATCCGCGTTTGGTGTGAACACATACATACATCAGCCCTTTGAGCGACGCCCGCCGAATCACCGGCGGCTATTTATCATGCAGTGGAATGATGCACCGCTCGGCTTTGATAGGGACGCCACAATGTCGATAAAATGTAACAGCCTTTACATAACCTCTATATAAGTACAGGATGTTGTTTGAAGAAAAAACTTGGAAAAATAGGCATGCTTTTTTAGAGTACCTATATCTATATTCAAGTCTTATATTTTTTAAATACACTAGAAAGACCTGAAATTACAAGCCCAAGAGAGCAAGCTTGGTAGATTCTACTTAGTTAAAACCTATGGTTTTGAGATATTTACATGAGATGTAAGAGTCCAAATCATGAACGTTTTCTGTTATGATAGCGTCACTTGTTACAATTTTTTACCGTTCATACATTTGTTTATTTTTTGTACTGCATCCTAATTAAAAAGATAAAAAAAATATGATGAAATAATTAATACGTTTTAAAAACTGCGTTTATTACCTTTTGTTTAATTAGCCAATTGAAGTTTTCTAAACAGCAAAAACATTCAAACCCAATAACTTCAAAATTTCACTGCGCTAAAACATCGACATAAATCGATATATTTCCGATACGCAGAGCACACCCCTACCCCAGTGTTGCCTCGTCACGCTTACTCGCTTTCCCGGATATTTGCTATAAAAATCGTATTAGCAGCCGAAACGCGATATTGTTCGCACACAGCTGGGCACTGGCGTTCACATGTACACTTATACATGAAGGATTAAAATTAGGGAATGCAATTTAACCGGTTATTAACCGTTTTTGTATGAAAATAACCGGTTAAAACCGGTTATAACCGGTTATTTGCATTCCCTAATTAAAATACACCATGGCAATTTTGCTTGAAATCAAGTGTAGAACATTTTTTTTTTTGTAATTCTCGACTTTAGGTAAAATAACTCGTGTTTGTGAAACCTTCTATGATCGCAACCCTTTTTCAGAGATGATATCTTAGGGCCCGTTGTTTGATCTAGAGGGTTATTATGACATAGCAATGCATTTCATTTTACGACGAGCGAAAAGGACAGAGCTTCAGCAGTTTTATAGCTCTGTCCTTTTCTAGCGTATGTCTGCGTTACTATGTCATAAGAACACCCCAGTAGTTAAACTAACAAATCATTAAAAACCGTAACTAATGGTTAAATCTCAAGGAAATGTGTCAAATTTGCGATTACTTTTTCAAATTGATTTAACTACTGATCAAACAACAGGCCCTTAACCGGCTCAACCGATTTCCATAAAACTTAGCTAAGAACCATCTTGATAAAACTCGATTTTTCAAAATCCGCGTCCAAATTGGTCAATTTGCTATGGCTTGCAATATGGCTACGATTCTACAGACATACAGATACACACACACACACGTTATAATACATACGTTAAACTAATATGAGTAACATCCCTCTCTTTCCATTGAGGATAAATAAATGTTTATGATTAAAGTTTTTGGTGACAGGTTTTATGTTTGTACTCACGGTGAAGGAACACTTGTTTCCCGACATGCACTTGATCGGTGTTTTAGTACTTTGTCACTGTATTAACATCTATTGGTGTAAAGGATAATTGTAAACTTAAAAAAGTATTTAAAAAAAAGTCGGGCCTCTATTCTAGGCGGCCAAAACCATATCATCTTTGACCGTTATCGTATTGTCAACGATTTTATAGCTCTTACTTACTTGACAGTAATGGTGGCCGTGTTAAAAACAATACCATAACAGATCAAGTTCAATTTGAATTTACCGCCTAGAATAGAGGCGCTGGCCCAGTATTCTAGGCAGCAAAAACAATATCGTTTTTGACCTGTTATCTCCAATTTTGCGCAAGAAGGCAGCGTCCCTGCTGGGCAGGACGAGGGACAGCCCGAAAAGCATCCTGAAGATGATTGCTGATCATGTGTGTTGTCCTATATTGAATCGAATAATATTATGTGTAAAATCTAATTTAGTTTTTAAGTACTAACATTATTTCTAAGACTATACTAACAATAATGAGATCAAATGTTATCTTGAATGAAATAAATGAATTGAATTGAAAATGTGTTTTGCTCGCTCTGACGGGACTACTTAAACTCGCCACTTGGACATTCACTCCTGCATTCGCTCACCTTTGCTTTTGAGAGAATCACTACCCTCACTCGTACCTTAAGAAGCTTCATTATGTACCAGTTACATAAATAACTATAATCTTTTTAGTATAGAAGAAAAATAACACGCCTGTCGTTGTTCAAAACAGTGATAGAGGGAGTTATGTAGGTCAGTTGCAATAACAAGATTCCACCTAAGACAATATGTCAAAAGGAATATGGTTTTGCCGAGTAGAATAGGCATGCCACTAAAATAATAAGTGAGTCAATAGGTTTGATTGATAATTTAATTATTGTCTAACTAGATTCACACCCTAGTAATATCATTGAGGAACTAATGAATGAGGAATAATACATAACAGTGTTCGCAGTAACTGACGGAAGGAATGTGATTAATCAGAGTAAATTACTTATTAATAATGGATTGAGTGCGTCGAATTAAGTGCGTCAAATTATGTGCGTTGGAGATGATTGAGTATTTATAACGACACAGTCAGCCTAGATGGTAAACTTGCCTACGAAGCTAGAGGTCCCGGGTTTGATTCTAAGGTTAGATATAAGGTTAAATATTTGTGTTATAAGCGCTAGTATTTGATAATGAGTCTTGGATGTTTCTAAATTCTTTACCAAAGGTGTTGAGCACGTATAATGCAGTCAAATTGTACTCAAAAGTGCCCCTAGTGGGAAAGTTCATTCTCACCTAGAATGAAAGAAATCAGAACTACCCCAAGTTCAGATTTCTTTCATTCTAGATGTATTTTGGGGTGCTGAATCCGAATCTGAGGTTTGCTTACAAAATTTCGTGACGCAACATTGCCAAAACGGCATCGCGTTTTTTTTTTCAGATTTTTGCTTAAAACTCTGAAACTATTAACTTTTAGTAAATGGCCTGTTTACTTACAGAAATTGAAGTTCTTAAAATTATCTACAAAATATCATTTCTTAGTTTTTTTTTTTAGAAAACCGTCCGGTATCTATTGCTAGTTGAAAATTGGCATATGTAAGCGGTCTCCGCAAAAACCACTTTTTCCACTCCAAAACTTTACTTTTTTATTAATAGGCTGTCAGTTAGTGAATTTCACCTAGTTTTTAAGTTATATCAATAAAGACCGAGGACATGGACAATTCACGTTTTGATTATTATTGTTCATCAAGATGAGATTGCCACAGCAGGAGACATGTTTCTCATGGCTCTATATGAAAAAAAAGAGACCAGTCTGAACGATTAAAGATACAGACAATAATTCCTCATACAAAAATAAGACCAACATTACCTCGCACTTAGATGGAAGTAAGAAAAAAGTAAAATTAGGTAGTGGCACAGTATAAACAGTAGTTCATCTTCAAACAAAGGTACATCGCGCGCTCGCGGCTTGCATGTGTGCGTACTTTGACCATACGCTCCACGATCCACCACAAGCAAACTCAACAGGACGCATCAAGCCGGATTAGTCATCGCCACTCTTTCACCACGTTTGGTTTCGTGCGTATTAAAGTATCGAGCGACGCGCGTCGACGCAACCCTATCACCCGAGCGGCAATAGGTAACAGCGACTACGAAAGGGTCGGAGATCGACTACTTTTCTATTTATACTATGGTGGATATTGTGCTTGTGTAAAAACTGTTCGGATCGCGATCACCATTCGTATTTAATTGTATTTCGGTGTGGGAGTTAAACTACCAGTGACATCACTAGCATAGAGGCATCCATCTTAGTCCTTAGGGTTGGCAACGTATGGGTCTAAGAAACCCACTTAGGAACTTTCTTTTTTTATCTACAGCGACATCTAACGGAAATACTGGATATCTATCGTATAAATCCAGTATTGGTAAGATTTCTTAGAAAATTTGTAGGATAAAAAGTATCCTTTATAATAACAATATGTAAGAAAGTTCATGTAACTTCACTACGTCCGTCACATGTATGCCTTTTTATAGAAATCTATTAAGTCGTCAACCGTGAAAAGACAATCAAATTTTCGCATTTCCAAGGATTTCAAGCAAAACAAATCTCACGCTAAGAATAAGCAACAAAACTACGCAATTCTAGTCATAACACTGCGAAATATATCTATGCAAATTCACCAGTTACTTTCTCCTACAGTATCACCGCATAAAAATACCACTATCACGGAGTACAATCAACGCTAAATCATCTGGCGTGTAAATTGATCGCGTACTAACTGGGTCCCTGTAACGCGGTCGCGAGGGTCCCCGGGGACGCATCCGAGAGGGCACAGCCCTGAATTCGTGAGGTCCCATTATGACGTCCTGTGTTGGAAAACGCGGCGTGTGATTTTTATAGATTTGAAAAAAAAAACGCTATATCTTTCAGGTAATAATTCCATCGTCGTCAGTTTTTTTTGTATGGTCGTCAAAAAGAAGATCACTAGCAAACTTCAGGTGTTTGTTAACAAGTGTTTACGTCGTATTCTGGGGATATGTTGGCCAAAAATTATCTCGAATACTAAACTGTGGGGGCTGACTAATCAGAAACCTTTGGCGAATACAATCTTGTTGAGGAAATGGCGTTAGATTGGTCAGGTCCTTTTACATCCTGATAACCACCTCTCCAAACAAGCATTGACATGGCATACTCAGTGGAAAAGAAGACCGAGACGCTTTCTTAACACCTGGAGGCGCTCTGTTGAAAAAGAGGCTGTTTCCGTTGGACAGAATCTGGTAGTTTGGTGTAATCTTAAACATTTTAATGAATAAATCATTGTTCGCAGTTACAGACGTGATTTTCAAACATGTACGTGTACAAAGATTGACACCATAAAAATACATAACCAAGTTACTTGATATAGTGAATAGTAGTTTAAAAAATTTCTTACAGTTACATCAAATTAATAATAAAATAATTATTGTAAATGAGATTTAGATAATGTTAGCAAAAGTAATTTGCAGCTTCGATACCTGCTCAATTAGAAATTGGTGTTAAGCAGGTATAATATTTTGTCATTTTCTTCACTTACACTGGAAGCATTTTTGAAGTTAAATGAAGATATTAATTTCCCTCCACATAGTAAAAAAGGAACAAAACTATGTCTTAAAATTCAAAATACTTTTATTTAAACTCTAAGCCCAAAAATTAAAACGTTACTACAAACAGCTGATTGCCAGCGCAGTGCGTACAAAAATTCTGACGTTGAGGCGATTTACAGTAATAGAAAATATAGAAATATGAGATATAAAATTCTTGCCTTCGGCTGCTCCATTATCTTTACGGTGCTGTTTGCTGTGATCTCAAGATAAAGATTTTATTGTTGCCCCGAGATGGGATAACGGCCATTTTGGAGCCCGTAATCTTGGATGTGTGAAATAAGCACTGTCTTACGGCCCGCGGGCTTTAGGAGATGAGGTTATTAATAAAAATTATATTATTAGCTTTATAGTTTTACAGAAATGATTGGTAACTGTTTTACTCGTATGTCTAGCAGGTTCATGTTAAAGATCTCTCAAAACCGAGATTGTACACGGCAAAACCTTATTGCTTGTAGGTGATGGCACCAGTGTTGGACACTTTTAGCTGGCAGGCACCAGTAATAGACACTTAAGGGCATTTTTGCTAAAACGTGTACCCCAATTAAGGACTGAGATTAAGGAACTTTAACTTTGTCAGTTTTGTGACGAAAATTAGCTATACATTTGACGGCCGCAATGTATGTCTAATTTTCGTCACCAAATGGACATAGTTAAAGTTCCTTAATTTCAGGCCTTAATTGGGTACACTTTTTAGTGAAAACGCCCAAAGTGATCGTTGCAAAACAAATGAATAACCTTTATCTACTGTAAAATAAGAATCAAGTGTCCATTTTTGGTCCTTGTCAATTACTGATTCCGTCACCCTAATATGATATATTATTGTCGACGTTTTCTTATTTACTTGACAGTAATGGCAGCCGAGTTAAAAACAATTGCAAGGTCCGTCCGGATTCTATCTAGTTCACTCCAGTTCCCATACGCCAACTCATGCCATAGTCCCAACTTTTAATCTAAACTAAAAAAAAGCTCTGAAAGAATTCTAGTGAACAAAACTTACCTCAAATCTCCACACAGTGTAATTCCTTGAAAAACTCCAGCGAACTTGGGAAATGTTATTTTAATCAACAAGTCAAAAGCTCGGAAGGCTTTCTCGGCGGTTTTCTTTTAGTAAGACAACTTGGAGACACCCTTAGCTGGGCAATGCGTGGGGTAAGGTTGGAGCCAATTCTGGAGCTTTTACTGCCGCATGTGCTTTTGTTATAATAAATACGCAATACGCAAAACTTTTTACCTTACAGGGGGCCTAATATGGCTGCATTTATCGCGTGTCAAAATGTGGATAAAACTCCGTCACTTACTGACACATATATAAGTACGAGAGTGACGGATGCTTTATCCTCAATTTGTCACGCGAAAAAGGCAACCATACTAGGCCCGCAAACCTACTTTACACGCGGAGTGATCCTATGTTATTGATTTTCAAATAAAACAAAACTCATAACATTTATTTGTCAAAAACACAATACAACACAACAGACACATAGTACAAAAAAACAAGATCAGATTAGATCAAAATTTACACTTAAGTGTACGAATAGCATGGCGCTTAGGGCTAAAGAATTGCATGCAGTGAAAGATAACGATTCCAGAAAAATAGCCTCGCGATTCTAAAATAATTAAATTTCACCGTCTTTTCTTTTTAAGGTTTCCTTCAAGGGCTCGATCAACGGAGCCCTATTACTGACACTCTGCCGTATATCATAGGTCTCCGGCTCATACCGCGAATTAAACCCAGGGTCACTAACTTCGTAGCCTGGTCCACTACCAACTAAGGATACCATCGTTAATTTTGGGTTCAGTCATAACTTATCCATGCGTTCGTAAGCGTTATGCGGCAGGCAGCGATTACACCTATGACATAAGCAGAGCTGCGTTGAAACAACAAATGACCAAGGTCACGTATTAAAAATGAGTCTATACTTATTTTCGGGCAAAGTGAAGCTCACTGGGAGCCTACTAACGATGTGAGTTTAAAGATTAAAACTGGAATTCTATTGCTGCGTACGCTACGCACGTAAGCCACTTAAATTTTTCTATACCCCGTTTTTTTAGGTACTTAAAAAATGTAAACTAAACAACCACGTGACATAGTTCGTCAGACAATAGAAACAGAACACTGATACTTCAAAGTACGATAAAACAATTTTGATTGGCTGTTTAACAATGCCACGTGATTTGGATTGTTTACATTTTTTTAAGTATCTAAACCAACGGAGTATAGACGTGCATCATTTTGTGCTTGTGCACTGTATGAGTATCTCTGAGTACATACATTTTGCTACGGAGCAAATTTATACTAACTTTTGCGTGCATAGCGAACGCCGCTGTGGGATTTCGGCTAACCATGTTAAAGCCAAAAACATACTAAAACCGTCTCCGCCACGCTTTTAGAACGCTTTTAAATCCGCCATTAAAAACACTGCAGCCTTATCTCCATACTTCTAACCGCAAGCTATGTTCCAAACTTTCTGATTGTTTAACAGACTTTTTGTATTTATTCTGTAGGAGGCACTTTTGTCGTTTTGCTATCTTTTCCTTTGTACGTGACTCGCCCTCCAAGTTCCGAATAAGCAGGTATCGTCAAAGGTGGTTGGCAAACATTGATACAAAAACTGTACGACTCAGACCTCAACTAACTAAGGAGATTGTTAGAAGTTCGCAGACTTCGTCAAATATATCCTAGTAATGTTATAGCGTTAAGAAATGGACTTCCTGTTTGTATCGAATGTAAAGTTAATATTGTATATCACTTTTAAAATTCATACTACTTAATAATTCTAGCCCCCTTACTAATAAACGTTGAGTAACCGTGGTGTAGTTAAACCATGCTTTGTCCTTATCTGTCATTGTGACATTTGGATTTGACAGATAAGGACAAAACATTGTATGGCTATACCACCGTTACTTAACGTTTATTAGTAAGGGGGTACATTTGCAAGTAAATGTTTGTCTGTCCGTTAAGCTTTCATTACATAATTACTGAACAGATTTCGACTAAATTTGGTATAAAAACAGCTTGATTCCAGGGACAGAACATTTCATCCCGAATTTTCGTACAGTTTCCAAAGGTATAGCAATAAAAGTCTTCTACGCAGACAGAGTCACGGCATTTTGTTTTATACTATACACATAATAACAATATGTTGTAAACTTTCACCACGGCGAAGTATTCTCTTAGAGAGAGCATTTTGCACGGATCTCCAGTATGTCCTCTACATTGACGCAATAACTATGCCATAATTTGAGAGACTTTTGTGTATTTATCAATTTAAAACATACTCATACATACATACCTTCACGCCTGTCTCCCAATGGGATACGCAGAGACTATAAAACGCCTTGAGCACCAGTCTAAACATACAACTTTCACTTAAAACATTGAAAACATTTTAAGTAAAGTAGTTTTTAAGTAGCATTTGTAATTAATGTTAAATTAAAATATTAACAATTAAATGCTGAATATTATAAAAAATGCATCAGGTAATTATTTTCAGAACAAAACTTCTCTATCAAGATATTTCCTCTTCCAAATGGTAACGTTTCAACTTGCATATTCAGAGAACCAAAACCGCTTAAGTGCAATTTGGAATCCAAATTTTCATGTTTACTACCTTAACACAAAGTTCAAACTGTACAAATGGGAAGCAGCACTTAATACTGTTTCTCCTGGCAATGTAATCCAGCACAATAACCTAGTTTTCTAGTCAAAGAGCCGACGGATTTGGCGAAGTCTAGTTTGAACAATCAACTAACTCCTAGGTTATAATTTAGCTTCAGTGCATCCGTCGCTTTTACCTTGACGCTCTGAAACATTTGTAATTATCTTGTCTTCTGTGTATTTCGCTGTTCAGATTGTCAGACGAAATACAGAAGTCGTATTTTACGTAGATTTTCAGTTTACATTGAACTGAAGTCAAGAACCTATCCTTATTATTAATTAAATTTTTACCCCCTTACTAATAAACGTTGAGTAACGGTGGTATAGCTATACAATGTTTTATCCTTATCTTTCAAATCCAAATGTCACAACGACAGATAAGGACAAAACATTGTATAGCTATACCACCGTTACTGAACAGGGTATACACGTTAGGGCTTGCATGACAATTTTAATCTTGAATGCATAACCGACAGGGTATAACCGAGCTGCAAAAGGCCGAATCCTATATTCAAACCGTGGACAGATAGGCTAAAATTTGATTTGAAACGCGGTTTGAATATAGTGTTTGGCTGTTAGTAGGTATAACTACAGTTTTATCACATACATGTTTAGGGTTTACCATTCAGTTTTTATGCAATGTTTTACCCGTCATACAAGTCCTAACGTATATGGCCTGCATTACTGTCAAGTGAATAAGAGCTATCAAAACGTTAACAATACGATAGCAGGTCAAAAGGAATGTTGTTGGTCGTTATAGAATAGAGACCCATGGTCTAACATCCGGCTAGGAGACGACCTTCACCCATCTGTTTATTCGATAAAAAGTATATATCAAATTTAAAGTGGTAAGTAGTATTATAGCGAATAGGTTGACTGAAAATTTTCAGTCCAGTACAGTCCATAATAAAAAAAACTAAAAATGAACTTTTTTTTAATTGCTATTGCTTGTTTAATGGACCAATTACATACTAATCGAAAGTATGAATTCTATAGAATATGCAAACGTTAGGTTTAATGCATTATGATGGGATTACCCAATAGTTATGATGGTGGGAAAAAATAGTCAACCTTTTATACGGTAACACCTTATTGCTTTTGACGTGTTATTTTATGGTCAACGTTTTAATAGCTCTTATTTACTTGACAGTAATGGCGGCGAGGAAAAAACAATATTATAACTATATCAAAGGCAATATGGTTACCCTAGAGACGTGCAAACTGTCAGATACACTAACAGTAATATTGCAAAACTAGATCCAAACATGCTCAACGATACTGTCCAGAAAACCTCTCTTTTCAAGCCTTGCGAGCAAAGGGAAATTTCCTTTCAACGGACGATACGAGGTGTGGCCGATCATCACTTCGGGCGATTGTGCTATTTGTGCCTTTGAGGGGCTCAGTGCAACGATCGGTGCAGTGGCCACCTGCAATGGAAATGGATAAACGTTTGAAGGATTACGCGGGGACTGAAAATGTTTAGTGCAGCCATTTTCAAGTGTCGCAGATGAATCAAAATTAGTTTGTTACAGTTATATTTTCAAAATTATTTCGCTGGCTTATGTAAGGTTTTGGAAAATTCGGTTTATTTTTTAAAACAGAGAAAAACGTTAATAGCGCATGGTCAGAAATTACAATGACGCAAGGCAAATGTATTTTTTTTTCTATATTTGATCAATATTTTTTTTACCTTTATCTCATATTTTTTTTAATGAAATTTGCTGTTGAAAAAAAAAACTGTGACTGGAATATTAAAGTTATTCTTTCATTTAAAATTGCAACCCCTTACACAGTAAAGTTCACCAGTTATTTGGAAGTTATTTCACAGGACTAGATCTTCCTTTGTTTTATTTCTACGTAGGTTTCAAACGTGTTTTTTTTTAAATGACATATATACACGCACGTAAAACTATTTTACGTTATTAAACTCGGACAGACTGACAGATAAAGACTTTTATACTAAGTATTAAGACATTTTTGACCTGACAGTAAAACTTGGCAATTTTGTCTACGCTGCAAGCATTAAGCCCCGAGATCCGAAAGTCCATCTCAGCACATTTGTCATACGTGACTGGCTCTCGTATCAACAGTTAAAATGTTGTCGACCCCTGAAAAACGCTTCATAGTAAAGTTCGAATAAAAATAAAATCTTGCCTAATTTCATATCAATCATATCATATAAGAAGATGAAAAAAAAATACTAAGTCGAACATAAGTTTTCTTTAAGGGATCTCTTCCTTCTGAACCTTGAGATTAAAAAAGAATAAAACCTCTAAAGAAATAAAAAAAACCATAACAAGTAATATTTTTATTAAATATTATTTTAGGACGCTTATTACCTACCAAAGAAAACATATCCAAAAATTTAGGCTCAAATCATCCCTACCGAATTGGTTAAACTCCCATCCAACTTAAAATAACGTCATCATAATATGCATGCATTACAGATGCAAAAAGAAACTACATTAAATATATGTATCCCCTTTACTCGTTCCAGTCATAACCGTAGAGTGAGGAATATAAAAGTGACAACCCTTGTTCATTTTTCAGGCTCAGTGGTAACTGTCGAAACATTACCACCCGTGGACTCCCCTTACCACGTTCCATGCCACTGACACCTTAACGAGTCCATTCTGAACTTTTCTCAAGGAGCCTGGGCCTGCATTAAATAAGTATTATTTATAAATCATGGTCCGGATACTGAGGATTTCAGCTAAATTACAAACGGCTAAGTGTGTATTGGGCATGTAATGTTGTGGTTCGGTCGCATTAATAGAATATTATTTTGCGGATATCATTTCGGTACCAACTCTTTTCAGTAGGCCAAGCCAAGTAGGTATTTAAAAAAAAAAAATTAAGCATATTTAAAAAAATCCCGTGTGGTTGCCGGGTTAGGTTAGGTTAGTGCCAATCCGTGTCTTCCCGTGGATGTCGTAAGAGGCAACTAAGGGAATAATGGCTTGAAATACTCTTAGGCGATGGGGTTGCACCCTGTCACTAATACACTGGTAAAATCTTAGCCTAATTGTGCAAAATGTGGTTAGAGAATTATCAACAAATTTTTAGAGTTGGTAATTCTGTAGCTCTGCCTACCCCACTCTGGAAATGAAGGCATGAGTTTATTTATGTATGTATATTAAACAAAAATATTTAATCCAAAGCATTAAGTGTACCTAAACTTAAATTCCAAAGGATTGTTACGTCTTTCAACAGTTTGAAGAGCTTCCTAGAAGTCCAACGGAGCCCTAAAAAGCGTCCATCTGTGAGCGCTCACAGACGGCCCAAACTACGACAGTTGACGATAAACTTAGAAGCGTTTCCGTGTCGTTTTCTGGACGACCTGTATAATAAACTGATTATTGCGTGGGCGCCTTAAACCCAGCGATTATTACGTACCTTGTAAAAGAAGTTATAGGGTGCTTAAAAAATAAAAAGAAGTAATTAAAAAGGTTTTAAACTTGTCACTTTTTGTATCTTGTAGTGTAATGTTTTTGTTAAAGTTATAATTGTTTTACAAGGGCAAATTTATATAGGCTAAGGCTAAAACATACAGATTAAGGATTTATTATTTATGTTTGTGTGTTCGACCTTGGACAAAATTTCTTACCCACTAACTCCATTTCCAAGTTACAGTGTCTACACTGTAATGTTGTGCTCTTGTGTAGTGGATAAGACAGTCAGCTAATTGTGCAGCGTAAGGCATTTTCATCAAGTACTTAGGGTTGGCAATACATCTCGTGCGAAAATGTCTTTGAGCCTCAAATCCTTTAAAAACGAAGTGGAATTTGTGTTTGTTTTTTTTTTCTAAGTATAGGTAATAAGGTTAACCTTAAACCGTACACTGCTATAAACGCATTATTAAACTTAAATTTAAATAAACCAAAACAAAATAAATATTCCAATCCCTATTTCAAAAGGCAAGTCACAAAAAGCACGAATAAACTATAAACTAATCAAAAACAGTTGCTCAAGCAAACACGATGGAACAATCAGGTCGAGCTAATTCAGTCTGGCTCCTGCCAGGCTTGGTACTGGCGATTGGCTTGGCAATCTCGAGAGCAATCTCAAGAGCAATCCCGGACTCCAACTCAGGGAATGAGAACTCAGGAATAGTTTTTTCTTCGAGTGTCCGGCTTTTTTGCAAAGTCCGAGGTGAAGAGATTGCCATGGTCGGAATTGGTGCTTAGTTTTTCGCAAGGGGTTCTGGTAATAGTCTACCGTTTCATAACTTGTTTTGTTAATTTAGTATGGCAATAGGGAATATGCATGTTTTTTTTTGCAGCTTCACTAAACGCTGATTCATGTAAATTCTATAAATTCGTACGGGCTTACTTTTAAAACTTACCTTGATAAAATATATAATATACAGATTAGAATTATTAAAAATGTGTCGGTGGATAAAAATACTAAAATCAATTGCAAACAAAACTATAAATTACTTTATAAAAAGTTAAAAATCTTACCAGTTCATGAAAAAGTTAGATATTTAATATCTATAGAAAACTACGGCCATGACAGATTTAAAACATGTAGAAAATCGTCACGTAACTTTAGGGTAGGCACAAAAAGACGATATGTAGAATATAAGACTAATAATTACTATGGCAAAAGAACTCGTAAGCACATGATACCTAAGATTTTTAACCAACTGAGCCAAGATATGGAAGAATGTAGTAGTAAGGCGATTTTTAAAAAACGATTAAAGAATATACTTTTAGATAATATAGATCCATAATAACAGATAAATAGTATTTACACTTAGTCTTGTAACCGAATTAGATCCAAGTAGATTAGTAACTTAACTTAGTACTTAATTTAGTTTGTTTAAGTAGGTATAACACAAAAGGGTTAAACATGACTGTGAGCGCACTCTTCGCCAACAAACTGCCCCCAGTTTGGCAAAAATTTTATGTATACCTACCACCTAAGTTGTTTTTGAAATAAATAAATGAAATGAAATGAAATGTAACAAACGGGTGAGATTTTTTTTAGAATAACTATAAAAATAACGAAGATATATGTGCCAACAAAGATTTGTTCCTATCTCTTTCTAGCAAAACAGAATTTTACGTGGAGTTTATATGGCCGAACTGCACAATGAAGTCACCGGTGCACTTCGGATCTCTCTGTCTAATTAGCAGTTTAAAACGCTTGTATCATCCGAATTTCTTGACCGATTTTTATTTTAATTTAACTTTTGGTGATGTCTTTTTCGGTATTTTTATTTTTTGTTGACAAATGCGATTTAAAAAATCCATGCATACCTATTCCCTATTGGTTACTTAAATGTTCATTAGTAACGTAATAGTTTAGTGCTATATAAACGCATATTGCTTAATTGTGTCAGCGACAACCCCATGGATTGTACCTCTGTATGAACTGAGGTTGAACAATAATACATTTCCAATTTTATTTGTGCGAATTTTAACTTCCCAGATAGTTACAAATCAAACCTAACTTAACCTGATATAACCTTTCATAGGTATCTCTCCCCTATCATTTTGCATGCAAATTGCTGCTACCGGCCGCTCATATGGACACTTTAGAACTGTTACAATTTTATATTATTTTAATGCGGGTATTGGAGTAAAACTCTAGTCCAAAGCATACTTAATTTAGAAAAATGTCTCAAAACGAACAGAGTTTTTTCCAAATGGTAAGTACAGGGTGTCCTGTATTTTGAGGTCCAAAACCAACCTGTATATAGACGAGCCTTTGTTATATCCATGTCTCTTTATCTCTTTGTATAAACATGTCTCTTTATCTTTTAACACAATTTGTAATACACATCTTATAGCGCAACTAATCAGCAATAGCAATTCATTAATAATTTGTATTAATTCGTAAAAATCCCAAGCCATTGATATTCCAGTATTACATACAGGCATACATACACTCACGCACTTGTTGTTAATTATTCTGTAACCACATTTTGTACAAACAGTCAAAGATGTTTAACAGTATAATATTAGTGACAGGTTGCAAGCCCATCGCCTGACAATACTTCAAGCCTTTATTCCCTTAGTCGCCTCTTACGACTTCCACGAGAAGACATTCTAAGCCGGCAACCACACGGCAAATTATTATTATTATTTCAATATTAAGTTGCTATTTATCCCGAAAACCGTAAGAATTTTACAAGACCCGTGTTACATTTATTAAATAGAACAAAGGCTCATCTCTATACAGGCTGATTTTGGACCTCTAAAAACAGGACACCATGTATACAGCTTTTAACATGTTCAATATATCAATGGTCACATTAAAACAAATAGGTAAAAGAATTCTATAACTTGTATGGGTAAACGGTGAGCAGTAAATACCCCCTAGATCATGTCGGTGCGCCGCTCGGGCGCGGGCAACATAATACCAGCATTGGAGAAAGTCGATGAGCTAAAATAGCATAGAGGGTGTTTCATTTATTTTTTGAAAAAATAATGTAGTGCGAGTCAGACTCGAGCACTGAGGGTTCCGCACCTACTTTGTTTTTATGAAATATTAGAAACCCAATAAAGTCCTGCCGCTGATGGCTGTCTTCATATTTTAGTAGCCCCATCAATACAGAACAATATCGTTTTAAAGTAACCCTGTTACTTCACCAAGCTGTTAGTTCATTTTTTATTTTTGTTCTAAAAAACCAAGTGTAAGAGCATTTTTTCTAATTTCCCTAAAATATGTAGATTATTCCCTTGTTTTGGCAACAATATAAAAAATAATTATCCAATTTGGTGCAATCGTTTAGAAGTTTCCGGCAGTAATACATTGTGGCGATTTTAGAACGAAAGAAAAAAATAAGAAAAAACATTTATTCGCGACAAACAACAAAACGCATCAAAATACTGACATAGACAAAGGACCTGCTGTCACGAAATAGTTCCAACTCAGCGTTATGCTGGCGTTAAAGCCAGCGCTGGTCTGGAACCATAGTTTATGTAAACACAAAACAAAACGAAAGAAAAAAACCGCAATAAAAGTAAACGGGTGTGAAATGAATCGGGTATTTAATTTTCGTTTTGCTTAATTTCGATCTCTATAACAAACCAACGATATTATTATAATCATTATAATGCATAGGAATGAAAAGCAACTTAAATAATAATTTTCATAGGTTAAAAAGCAGACATTTTTAACCTCTTTGAATACTACTAATATGTGGTCACAGTTCTAAGTGTTCTAACCTAACCAAACTTAATAACAAGAAATTGACTTAAAATTTATAATAACAAGAAAATTAACGTTATGATAAATGAATGTTATGTTATTTGACCGTATGCCTTATAAAATAATACAATTTGTTTTTGCGCTAAGCGCTATGCTTTTCGTAGGTAGTTTAAATTAAATCATGCTGTATGTTTCTAGACTGAAGAGCGCCACTGTTCAACAGCCAATCATAACTCTTTTGTCGAGCTTTGACGTATCAGTCTTCGGCTTCAATCGGCTGCGGACTATACCACGTGGTTTTTGTTTACATTTAGTTTATTATATAAATAAACGGAGTATAACTTCAAAATCTTCGCAGCTCCTTGCCCAGTTCAGTAAGCGATCGCCCTTTAGTCCGAACACTTTGCATGCATCCACCTGCATATATTTTCGCGATGCAATCGATGTTCTTTGAAGATTTATGTGCTCTGAGCGGGACGAGCATTGTCCGGTATAGAATGGATAATCTATACAAAAAATTCTATGAAAAATGAATGATGAATGTTGAATGAAATACCTACTGTTTGGTCTAGATATACTGATAGTGTTGTTTGGTTTCATTTGTATTTATTCTTTGTATCTTTATATAATACTAGGTTTTTCCCGCGACTCCGTCCGCGTAGAAGTCGTTTATCGCCGATAGTCGTCGATGGGTAACTAAATTCACTTACTTTAAGATACTTTATGATTGAAAAAATAACCTTCTCCTGGAGTTTCTTGCGGCGGCGCTTCTTCTCCGCAATGATGGTCTTGTCCGAAGCGCTACCTAGTAGATTAACTCCATATTACCGACGTGTAAAGAGCCCTCATGTGGCCAATTTTCTGAACAAATGTTTTGAATTTTGAATTCTATATTAGTATGTTTATCATTGCTGAATACCTATAGATCAACTAGAACTTAGTTTGGGTCTAGGTTAATTTGTGCGACATTGTCCCCTGAAAGAGATTTGTCAAGATCGTAGCAAGTGGAAAGAAGTGGTCTCTGCCTACCCCTCTGGGAAACAGGCTTGATTTAATATATGTAGGTATGTATGTCCCCTGATACTTATTTGTATTTATAATATTATTAAGTAGTAGGGCGAGACGTCTTGTTTTCAATAAAACTCTATATGATTACAATTGATAAAAATAATAGTTAAAAAACATTGATGATTTCATTTGTTAAAAAACGTTTTAATTCTTCTTCTTCCTTTTCACTTCAAGATCAACGAACCCTTTGAACACGTTTTTTTTCTTGTAATGTAGCTCCATATTGATGCGACCTTTCCTAAAATGCATCGGTGGGAGGTGGTCTGCCGACGCCGTCAGGTTGTAGAAGTGATACGCTCCCTGTAAAATAAATAAATAAATTTTGATTTCGAAATTTAAGCCTATTGTAATAACAGGAATTGGTTCAAAATTTACTGGCAAGTTTGAACTGGAATGACAGATACAAGTATGCCAGCTGTAAAACGTATAACCCCTAAATTAAATATAATTAAACGACTTCAAAAAAAAGAGGGTTTCATGTTCGGCTGTATGTATAGTTATGTATGGTTTATCTATTTCTTAGGCAAGAGGGGACCGATCTAAAAAAAAATGTCTTACATACAACAGACAGTGACAACCAGACAACTAGACAGATCAGTATCTGTTTAGGGAATCCGTGAGGAATTGAGGAAACTCATATATTATAGGCAGGCATACAGTCATATAATAATAAATAAAATAAATAAATAAATAATATTAATTATTTGAATCAAGCATTGAAGTGAGTGTAATTCCAAGGATATCCAAACAAAGAGTTTAACTCAAAGGAACCAAACTCCATACCTTTACGACAGGGCAACTCTCGAGTTTAAGTTGCTTGCGGACGGTGGTCGTGAAAATGTGATCTTTAAAGACAAAGTCGCATAATTTGTAGTGCATCTTGATGAAACTGGGCTTGTACTCGGTGTTAACTGCCTCGTAGAAGGCCATTTGCATCTGTAAATAATAATCGTCATGACAGTAGAAAAAGAGAGCCAACGAAGAGATATATTGTTTTAGTTCTGTAAAACGGGGTAAATAGGAATTAAGGGGTAAATAGGAACACAACCTAAAATGAAGCATAACTTGTTACAAATAAGAAAATAATATTAAATGAAAACAACGTTACCTACGTTCTATTTACGTTATTTCAGTCTTATAATTAGTAACATATGCTTCATTTTAGGTTGTGTCCCTATTTACCCCTTAGTTCACATTTACCCCGTTTGACGGTTGTCAAAAAAATATTAAAAAATATATTATATTACGTAGTCAGATCAGCCATAGAAGATAGAAGGAACAGCAAGTTCTTTAGTGATTCAACTAACATCTTAGTTGATGTATCAAGACGCTTATGCTAAACAATCACAATCTTGTTAGAAACACATCCCATTTGGTGAACTGGGGCACTACTTTGAAATTCGACGCTCGCAACGAAGCCCGCAACGCAGATCGATCGAACGATGAAGGTGAAGGCTACTATGAAGTAACTTCGAATTGTTCACTTACGTTTCGGAGCCATAGATCACCTTCGATCCTAGAGGAATTGAGCAACTTGAAGGGAAAGAACGAATGAATAAAAAGTATGGTTTACACTCATAGCGCTTAAAAACTGGTAATCAGATTTTAGTCCTAAATCGCCGATTAACAATTTAAATCTTACTTGTACAATAACAAACAAAGTACCAAGGATAGTTTAATAAAATAAAATCTCCAAATAACGCTTGTTTTTTAATATTTAAAAATATTCTGACGTATCAATATTGTAAAAAATAATCTATCTGTCATATCCATGTGTCAAGCAACGAAATTTTGTTTTGTAAGTTTTCTTTTTATATTTAAACTTAATTTCCAATAACATCCCAATATTATATTATAAAACAGTTAAACTCGAGTCAAGACTTGGTGGTTTTTAAATTTGTATTGTATCTATTGTTTAGTTAACTGATATATTTGTTGGTTCTCTTGCTTACTTACTTTAGTACTAGTTTACCGAAAGATTTGAATGAAAACATTGTACTTATGGATTGCAGCAACCATCATCTTCTTCCCCTGTTACCCACGAGCGATTTGAAATGCTGATCGTGCTCGTGGTTTTGTCAGGAGCGTGTAAGGAGGAGTACACTCCCGCACCCTGTGGGAGCAAATTACTGTTACGTTAAACAGTCTCGGTGGTGCGGTCCTGTCGCCAATGCAACGGCAGAAGGTAAAATATCACGACATGGTATTACTTTTTATTTTCCTGTGCCGATGCAGGTGCATTCTAAATAAAATAAAAACAATACATCATTGTCTCATTTCCAGGGTGATGATGCGATCCCAATCGCCAAAAGAGGTCATCGGGTAAAACTTGCCCTATAAGAATGGATGAGAAAGTGTCAGTTTCACTCTTGGACTGTGACCAATCATCCATACCCTAGGAACATTACAGCTCCTGTCATTTCAGCACCAATCATGTAAGCATTACCTTCTTATGACTTGGCAGAAGTGTATGGGGCTAGCCCTTGTGCTTCTGTTTAGTCCACCAGAATAAATACTCTTTAACCATACAATTGTCCATGTGTTTGATATCCATGGATTTGTTTTTAGGGTTCCGTACCCAAAGAGTAAAAACGGGATCCTATTTCTAACACTCCGCTGTCCATCTGTCCGTCTCTCTGTTGGTATCTCATGAACAATTATATTTAGACAGTTGAAATTTTCACAGATGATGTATTTATTTTGTGGCTATTGTTATAAATATTTAAGGGAGGCTCCTGTACAACAAACATGATAAGTTCATGGTAATTGTCTAAAACTTGATGTTGTTGAAACACATCTTGTTAAATTAAAAAATGGCATCTGATTAAAATGTTATGTTAATGAAAGTATTGTTAACAAAGAAAAACAATGATTACAAATATTATTATTCTAATGTGCTAGCATAAAATTTCATTTAGTTACAGTATGTATTAGTATAAACTACTTGTAGAAATCGAAAGTGCCCATTATCTTTGCAAGGGGGTTTATATATAATTTTAGGTATTTCATGGATTAACTGACTGTTATTATGTGCTGTGTTTTTTCTAGGTAAATATATTGATCCCATTACATTTTTTATAATATTGTAATTATCTGTTCACATAAGGCACCAGTCGGTGGTGATCTTGGCTGCTCAAACAGGCCAGGCTGGATATGGAAGATTCCAAAATCACCAAGTTAACCATTTGCGCAGAACTTACAAAATCAAGACAAGCGGTGCTCATTGACTCCAACACAAGGAAAATAAAATTAAAATCGAAAAATAATAAAAGTTATTTTATTACACATAACACAAAATTTAATTACCCTCCTACATGGTACTGCTCATTTTTCAGTACTTGCTGAAAATTATTACAACTTCCTATTAGAATAGAATAGAATAGAAAACATTTATTTCGCTTAATTATAAATTATTACAGTGTGTAAAAAGTAGTGCTGCGAAAATGGTATCCACTCAGCTATAATAATATGTCGTACGACCTATCGGAGGTGCGACACGCTGGTTTTCTGTGGACCCACGGACTAAGACTACTGATTAAGTCTAGCATTACCTACTTGCAATCATGAGAGGTGCAGTGGTTACCTTCCACAAAAACAAAATTACAAATCCACCCTCTCTCTCTTGGCAATATAAGTATACATGAATGGTCCTTTAATACAAATATAGAAGAAAAAGTATGACATAAAAATATGAAAAAAAACTATAACAAATTGTATGAGGACTATTCCAATATTTTGTCTATAGTTAAGCCTGAAAAAGTACCTCACCGCCTGTTTCACAATCGACAAGTAAAGCATATTTGACAGATAAAATTAGCGCTCTCTTTCTGACACTTGAAAATAGACCAGGAGAGAACCAACTTTAAATGGCAGAAAAATTTACTGGTCGATTGTGAAACAGGCCCTTAGTATAACATTATTCATTCCATACTTTCCATACTAATATTATAAATGTGAAAGTGTGTCTGTCTGACTGTCTGTCTGTTACCTCTTCACGCTTAAACCGCTGAACCGATTTAGATGAAATTTGGTATGCATCTCCATCAGCTTGAGTCCCGGGGAAGGACATAGGCTAGTTTTTATCCCGGAAAATTAGACAGATCCCGAGGGAGCAGCGATAAATGACTTCTACGCGGACGGAGTCGCGGGCAAAAGCTAGTTTATACATATATATATTTCATAACTAGCATTGTTTTTTGGGAGCATTATGATGGCCATGATTAGATTTCTCATCAATAAGTCAATAAATAACTGACTATCTCGTGCCTACACTGAACACCAATCAGGAATCAATCAATGAATCAGTGGAGATTGAAACAATTGAAATAATTTCTCTACATCCCTATCCAGGGTTAGGCTTATAAGGACTATATTGCAAAACGACTATGAAAACAAAAGACTTAGTTTCATAAGATCTTGGTTTGAGAAACCATGTCTCTCTTTGTTAAGTTCTTACTCAGCAAATATACCTAGCCAGTTATAACCTCAGTGATATTTATATAAATTTTGATAGTATATTATCTAAATATCTCGGTATATACTTTGATGATCGACTAACATTAACTACGACCATGTAATATCCAGGTGTACATAACTTTCTCAATTCTGACACATACAAGTTTTAATATTAATCCCTAGTGCGAAGTATACTTGAATATGGAGCGTTTATTTGGTCCCACCATTACAAGGTTCATAGTGAACGCATAAAGCGAGTGCAAATAACTTTTATAAATGTTCTGTGCTATCTTCGACTTGGACGCAAATTCAGCTCATATGCTAGCCGACTAGAGCATTTTCAACTGCCGATATTAGCAGCACGTCGTAAATGCAGTGAGCTAATGTACCTGCATATCCTCCACTCACATATCGACTGTTCTTCCTTGCTAGCTTTACTTAACTTTACCACACGCTACAAAGCGTGAAACTTGACGCACAAAGTATTCCACCTACAAATACTTAAAAATAATACATCTTTTTACAATCCTATTATTAGAATGTGCCTAACTTGAAATGAAATCACAGCCAAGCATTTTTCTTTAGATATATTTAACTGTAAGCTTCTCACTTTCAAAAGAATTGTACAAACATTATTTATAAAGAACAATAACCAATTTTTGATTTGTATAACCTGATAGTAATTAAAACTTAAATATGAGTACTAATAAGATTAATGCCTTCTAACATTATTTAACTAACATGAATGTTTGTCTTACTGTGCACACATAGTTTAGAGTAGTCTAGACCTTAAAACTCTGTTTTTAGCATTATGTAACAAAGACTGTAACTTGTTTTGTGAGCCTTAAATAAATAAAATAAAACAACCTTGACGCTATGCCTAATTAGGCATTACTTACAACATAGACATTTTGCATCCTAGGGCATTGTACAAAAAAGGCGTTTAGTTGGTTGTTATCCAACTTGCTTACATAGTTGTTTTGCAATCTAGTCCTTACAAGCCTAACCCCCTCATCCAACAAAAGTATGGTTAATAAAAACACCAACAAGTACTCCGAAAATTGAAGTTCATCATTCATGTTGTCTTAGTGAATCATAAGCAGCAGTTTTAAAATAAAGTAAGTATAATTTTTGTAAAAGGATAAACATTTGAAAAATTCGCTTAATATGGTCAGATGTCTCGGACGACATACTATTAATTATCTATTAATTAAAACTAAGATTTATCTATTTCGCACCCCCCGTGCAACGCCTCTGCGGTGGAGGAGACACGGACGTCGGTGACAGCACCAGGCTGCATGTTGCTCTAGCTTGTGATGTCGTCAGCTACAGCTCGCATGCAGATATTGTACAGCATACTGCATTCAATGGTGATCCTGCAGATCGTGCCAGCCATCTCGGGGGTAGTGCAGAATGCGTTCGGCCAAAAGGCATCTCCACTGCCCTGTGACAAATAAAATATATAATTAATTATAAATTCTGATTATGCTGTGACTTTGGACACATTGGTGTTTTAGTGGTGGTCCCACAAACTCTTACGCTGCAACTCAAAACATTATTATGAATAATGAAAAATAATCATTTTGACTTAACTAGGTACAATGTATAGAAAAGTCATACAAACATAATATCTTTTAGGATGACATTATGATGAGTGCGAATGATAATGAGAAAAATATAATAGCCATAGTATGTACTTACCCAGTTTTAATAATGCTGCGCTTGTTTGGGGGAACCTCACATGGGGCAGAAAAAGGGCCTTGTAACATCACACAGGCAACAAGTCATCACCTCTTCACCCAGCATCATCTCTTCTAACCCTGCCCTGGTAATCTACAATACCATAAAATTTAAGGCAACTCCAATCTGTAATAAATCAAATGAAATAGTTTTATCTCTCTTGATTGATCTGCATATTTGAACAAAAAAAAGGTAGACAAACATTACATCACGCCTGTTTCCCAGAGGGGTAGACATTATACCTCATAAATAACAACACCAAAAGTAAACATATTTTCTTAAAAATAAGCATCGCTAAAACACTTTAAATACGTACCTAAGGGTTTTTTTGATTGAATAGGTAGGGTTGATGCCTCGGCTATTAAGCTTGGCTAGTAATAGCCTCTATCACCACTCGATTTAATCTGAAAGTGTTGACAAATTCCCCAAAAAGCCTCGAGTGTCACCCGCCGCCAAACTCGTCATGTACGCGCATCACTTTGCGGAGTAGGTACTTCGTTGAGCAAAAAACGTGACATCGTTCAATCTAAAATATAAACTTAACTCGATTTAATAAAAAAAGCTTAGGAAATAATATTTTACAGTAATAAAACCAAAAATCACTCACACTCACGCAATGAAAACAATGGATCGAAGGTCAAACGATAACACTTTAGTTAACGTGAGATTTGACGTTTCTCCCCGAAGAACTTTGTGTCAAAATCCGAAACCGCCGCCGAAGTTCGATTTTCATAGTAGGTCAATAGAAGCAACAAACGTCAAACGACGAACTTCGAATCCGAAGACGGGCCCCGAAGGTGTTCATAGTAGCAAACGGTGAAATCGAAGAACGGAACTTCGAACTTCGAATTTCAAAGTAGTGCCCCTGGTGCTCGTCAAGAGCATCGCTAGACGATGACCAATGGGGGGTGGGGGGGGGGGTCTGTTAGAAGTATGGAGGATGGGAGAGTATGGCGGCACTTGAATGTCAATATTGACAAAAAAGAAAGGATACATATTTTTTTCTAGAGGGGGCAGCAGCCCACTCTGCCCCCCCTTGGCGACGCCTTGGTGTTCGTTTGTTTTTTTTGCCATAAAAATAGGCTCGGGCTTGAATGTAAAGGGTTCCATGGGGACCCAGTAAATTTCAAGTTTTTATTTTATTATGATATTTTTTTATAGCAACTATTGTAGTACACACTGTAAAAAATCAAATGTCTAGCCTATTACGGATTATAAGATACAGCCCAATAACCGACAGACGGACGGACTGCCGAGCCCAAAAACCTAGGGATAACTTACCGTATAGTTGTTGTCCAATGGTTTAGATAATTCCATATGTAGGTTATAATAGTACACTTCGCTGCGACGGCCGTAGCGGGCCGAAGTGAAGTTCATCACCACGAAAACACTTGCGTCTAAATACGTGACCACCGGTTTATCAGCCACCACGTAGAAAGACTGAAACTAAAATTTGGATGTTTTAATTTAGATTAGCAAGACTAAACTGAGTGAAAATGTGAGCGATGAGACTTTAAAAAAACCGGCCAAGTGCGAGTCAGACTCGCGTACGAAAAGTTCCGTGCCATTATCTAAACAACATTAGCAAAAAACGGCAAAAAAATACGTTTGTTGTATGTTGTATAGCGGCAACAGAAATACATCTTCTGTGAAAATTGCAGCCTGGTGACAGACAGACAGACGGACGGACAGACGCATAGACGGACAGATGGACAGACGGACGGACAGCGGAGTCTTAGTAATAGGGTCCCGTTTTTACACTTTGGGTACGGAACTTTGCCAAAGTAGTGCCTACGACGCGTTAGCCTTATTGGTAGTGACCCTGCCTACGAAGCTAGCGGTCCTGGGTTCAAATCCCGGTAAGGACAGATATTTGTGTGATGAGCGCAATTATATTTCTTTCTGAGTCATGGATGTTTTCTATGTATTTATAGCGTTGTATAGTACCTACCCATATCACAAGCCTAGAGCTTAGTTTGGGACTAGGTCAATTATTGCTGTGACATTGTCCCCTGGTGTTTATTTATTTATTATTCTTACCTCCCACGCTTCTAGTTTAACTAAACACGATAATAACACTAGTATTTTAAAAATTGTCATAGCAAGACTTCCCATGACGGTAACTCGACACAAAATGCGAAAATAATTGATTTCGCGCACTATTGAACATAAATTATTATCAAATCCATGATCAAACAACAAATAATAAATGATATGCCATTAGAATGCAAATGCACCGTTGATGTAATGTTTGCGTCGAGAAAACAATTTTTTTATTAATCATTACTTTCAAAACATATACAATTTCATTATAAACAAATGCTGAACTGTGTCCGTTTTGTGCCATTATACTTTTTATCTTTTTGTATTGAGTTTTTGTAAGTCATAAATAAATGTTTTTCTTCTTCTTTCTAGTAGGGTGCTGCATAGGGACCTTCTTCTACTGCGGCATTGTTTTTTGTTTGGTATCTGCCTCTCGAAACTTCTTTCAATTTACCCTTTTTGAAATCAGTCTGGTCAAACAGTAACTGACCAGCATCGCTCTCTTATATCATCGAGCTATCACACCTTTCTTTCACAGAGCTTTCACAATAAAAACTAAATTCTAAATATTTATTCAGTAAATTTTACACCTCGATAAATAACTATAGAGTGAATCTACTAGCGCTTCGGACAATACCATCATTACGGAAAAGAAGCGCCGCAAGAAACTCCAGCAGAAAGTATTTTTCCAATTATAAAACACAATAAACTCCGAACTCCATCGTTACTCCAACTGTTGCCATCCATACGAAATAAGAGACCTGCACATGCCCTTTTAAGCCTGGCGACACGATGTCTTACTGCTGCTATAGGATTACCTAGTATTAATTAGAACTCTGCATCACTGAGTATGACAAGTACATAAAGGGACAGTATTTGTAAATTATATTTTTTTTTTGCACCATGATAACCAATATTATTTTTTACGACTTCAATTACCTATTTAAATTCAAAAGATCAACCTTTAAAAAGTAGGACAGATGACGGATGACAGACAACATAATGCTTAATAAAAAGGTCAACATTTGGCTATATACAGCGTGTAAATGTCATACGAGCCATTATTTAAAATAAACTAAGTATATAGCTCTTCAAATCATATAATAGCTCCAATTAATTTAGGAGTTTTAAATTACATTTTACTGATTTCTGACCGGGGTATCTATTTCTCCTTATTTTCATCTACTTATCTTGCTTTCTAAACATTGTTTTTCAAACAAAATGGACAATATGGATTTTTCTCAGTCAATTAATTATTCGCCCTCTAGTTATGACTTTTCACGTAGAACCCTCTTCGTAATGTTGTCCTATTCTTTTTTTTATATTTAATATTATTGACCTTAAATTTTTTGTAAATTAATTGTTTAACAATGATAATCACTTACGGGGCCGAAACGTGGACACTCACGACTCGACTGGTTCCTTAGTTCCAACTCACTCAGCGCAATATGGAAAGTGCTATCTCACTGAAGGATCGCATTAGAAATGATGTGATCTGACAGAGAACCAAATTAACCGACATAGCGCGCCGAATTAGCAAACTGAACTGGCAGTGGGCCGGTCATGTTTACCGCAGAAACGACGACCGTTGGAGCTGTCGTGTCCTTGAGTGGAGACCGCGTCTCGGCAAACGTCATGTAGAACGCCCTGGGGTATAATGGAGCGATGATAATCCCTGGGGTAAGATGGAGCGATGATATGCGCTGATGGGCCGGTGTAGGTTGGATGAGAGAAGCTGAATATCGGGAGCAGTGGCGTGCATTGGGAGAGGCCTTTGACCAGCAGTGGACGAATAAAGGCTGATAATGACGATGATGACCATGTGAGGTAACTTACTTTTAGCTATTATTGTACGGTCACGAGCGTTAATTTGGGCCCCATTTCAAGAAAAATATGCTTGAAGACGTCAATGTCATTAGAGATGTCAAGTCATTTGTTACTTTTAGGAAACTCAACCTATTTGTTGAAGAATTTCAGATTGACTTTGGACCTAAGGTGGGTACCAAATTAAATCTCGTGACTGTATTTTATGATTCACTCTATATTACCGACGTGTAAAGAGCCCTTATGTGGCCAATTTTCTGAATAAACGAATAAACATTTTGAATTTTGAATTCTATACAAGTATGTTTATCATTACCTAATTACCCATAGAGCAACTAGAGCTTATTTTTGTCTAGTTCAATTTGTGTCAGATTATCTCTTGATATTTATTTATATTTAATATTATGTAGTAGAGTGAGTAGAGTGAGCCGTCATGTTTTCAAATAACTCTATTATAATTACAATCGGTAAAAAACAATAGTGTAAAACATTATATGATTCCGTTTGTTAAAAATCTTTTTAATTCTTCTTCTTCTTCCTTTTCAGCTCGAGATCAGTGTACGCTTTGAACACGTTTTTTTTCTTATAATACAGCTCCAAATAAATGCGACCTTTCCTAAAATGCATCGGGGGAAGGTGGTCTGCCGATGCCGTCATGTTGTATAAGTGATACGATCCCTGTAAAATAAATAAATAAATGTTAGGAAACAATCTCATACAAATTGACTTAGTCATAAACTAAACTCTAGGCTTGTATTTAAAAAATCGCCTTATATTTGAATTAAGCGTTGAAATAAGTGGAATTCCAAGGATATTCAAACAAGGACTTCAAGTCAAAGAAAAGTAAATCCATACCTTTGGCATAGGGCAACTCTCGAGTTTGAGTTGCTTGCGGACGGTGGCTCCAATAAAGTTATCTTTGAAGATAAAGTTGCAAAGTCTGTAGTGCATCTCGATTAAACTGCGCTTATACTCGGTGTTAACTGCCTCGTAGAAGACCACTTGTATCTGTAAATAATAAACGTCATGGCACTAGAAAAAAATACAGCCAATTAAGACAGATATTCTAGGATGATATGAATTGGTGAACTAGGCTATTGATGAAACTACGGCGGCTGCCTGACCAATGCTAATATTACATTGGTTGAAATGGCAGACTCGTCAACTCAATGGAATGGGCCTCCCAAAATAGCCGCATATTCATAGCAGCAGGGAGGCAACAGTTCCAGAGGGGCTAAGGGTGGAGAGGTGCTTTTGGACTTTAAACGATCAAAAGGTGCCCACTTACCGCTTATGCAACACATCCACCCTTCGAGCATAGGTATAGCTCTTGCGACTCCACTCTGGCCAGCAACGCCACTCATCAACAGCTCGCCACTAATTTATTATTATATGGGGACCCAATTAAAGTTCAGGTTTTTATTTTATTATGATATTTTGTTATAGCAGCTATTGTAGTACACACTTTAAAATGTCTAACCGATTACGGATTATAAAATACAGCCCAATGACAGCCAGATGGACGGACTGCCGGATTTGAATGCCGAGCCCAAAAACCTAGGCCTAACTTACCGTATAGTTGTTGTCCAATTCTTTAGATAATTCCATATGAAGGTTGGAATAGTACACTTCGCTGCGACGGCCGTAGCGGGTCAAAGTGAAGTTCATGAATACGAAAACACTTGGGTCTAAATACGTGACCACCGGCTTATCAGTCACCAAGTAGAAAGACTGAAACTAAAATTCCATTAAGCTCATAGTATCTATGTGCATCAACTATCGTTCAAATCCCGGTAAGGGCAGATATTTTGCATGATGAGCGCGAATATTTGTTTTTGAGTCCTGGATGTTTTCTATGTATTTAAGTACCTGTATTATTTCTCTATAATATAAGTATTTATATCGTTGTCTAGTACCCATAGCACAAGCCTAGAGCTTAGTTTAGGACTAGGTCAATTGATGTGACATTATCCCCTGGTATTTATATATTTATGTATTGTCCTTACCTCCCACGCTTCTACTTCAATTAAACACGATAATAACATTAGTATTGTAAAAGTTGTCATAGCAAGACTTCTCATGACGGTAACTCGACACAAAATGGCAAAATAATTGATGTCGCGCACTATTGAAAAAATAATAATTATACTATAATGCTACATCATGTTATCAAACAACAAAGATTATTTATTATATAGATATGCCATTAGAATGCAAATGCACCTATGCTGGAATAGTGGAATGTAGGTGCAGGGCTTCTATTACTAGGCAGTAAAAATCATATTATCTTTGGCCTGTCATCGTATTGCCAACGTTTTGATAGCTCTTATTTACTTGGCAGTAATAGTAGCCGAGTTTATAACAATACCTTAACACGTCAAAGACAATAATATGGTATTTACTACGTAGAATAGAGATGCCCTGCTGTCACGTGTGGTTGGTGTGAATTTCCGGAATACTGAACCAACATTCAGGTTTAGAATGGTTATCTTATTTTTAAAATCTTAAGGTACCTAACTAAAATAATAATAAGAAAACGTAAGTCTGTCTAAGTCCAGTCTTAGGTTGGTAAAACCATATTGCTTTTGACATGTTATCATATAGTTTTTCAACATATCTACATAGCCGGAATAGAAAAACAGTGGAAGTGGCATGAGCTTCGCTTAGTATCAGACCTGTTGTCGCCAATACTCAAACTATCATAAAAACAACACGCCACAATAGAAAATGTATTTGGTGAGGCTATCGTTTTAACATTCCAAAATAACACAATAAGGCATGCTTTTGGATTTATTTCCTATTTTAGAAATATCGAAATATCGAAATAAGCGATCGCGGCAAAAGTATGGTAGGTTAAGTGGAACTCCGCATAACTATGCCACACGTTACACGCCCACCAGACACTTCTACTGTTTTTTTCTGTTCTGTGGGTACATACGTACATACCTTCACGCCTGTAATCCCAGAATGGGGTAGGCAGAGCTACTGAATTACTTACTACTTTAAAAACTTGTTGATATTTATAAATTGAGTAACCACATTTTGCACAAACAGGCTAAGATGTTTACCAATGTACATTAGTGACAGGATGCAAGCCCATCGCCTAACAGTACTACAAACCTTTATTCCCTTAGTCGCCTCTTACGACTTTCACGGGAAGATACGGAGTGGCACTATTCTAAGCCGGTAACCACACGGCTATCATTACTGCCATTATGGCTGATTTACATTGGTCCAGTAAAAGCATGACAGTAGAAGTACATTGCGTCGTTATGGCGTCGTTACAATAGCTCTCGCCTTAAACGTGAAAACTAACTCGTCAATGAACTTCTACTGGCATGCTTTTGCTGGAGCAATGTAAATCAGCCAGTATTCCAACTACACTGCCAATACTTGGCTTGGTAATGATAATTATCATAACCATGACAATACGATATCATTGAAGGGTAATTACACAAAAGATCCCATAGAGTCGAAGTGTATCCATAAGGACCCCACCAATAAGATAAGATAAGAACGGTATCATGTCAAAAGCAATAATGGTTTTTGCGAGTAAAATAAAACTCCTAAACAGGTTTCAGAATAAAAAAGGCGATTTGAAAACGCTTACGTTTTTTTATTGAAATTTTTGTGCAAGTGCTACTGATAGCATTATAATAAGTAACGTTATATAAATCAGGATAGGTCCAATTCAGACTAAATAAGTATAATATTTTGGAAACATAAAGCAATTGCCTTTATCATCAACGCAAAATTTACCGTAGGTCACGGCGGCAATGATTAAATAACATTATACCTGTGATTACGGTCACATAATGAATTGTACATTACAATGATCATGGCCTATGCTTGTTATATTATGGTTCCGTAGGCGTATTTTGGTACAATGAGCATGCAATGTCGATTTTGCAGTTTTTACCCAACTGCCGAAGAAGTAGGGTAATTCTTTTGTATTTATGCATGCAAGTATTAGGATATGTATAAAAAGTTTTTTGTTTCCTCGTAGATGACGGATGACCCTATTTTGACAAACTAGGTAAAGTTAGATTTGTCTTAGTGTCGCTTGTACTACTGTATATTGTAGTTAAAAAATAAATGTTTTAAAAAACAAAAAACCGCCTTTAAAAACGCCAAAAATAACTTCTACTACTAGGTACTTAGTAGTAGGTACCTATCCTATTAGGTTAGTCCAACTGAAGTCGGCTTTTTGTTGAAAATATTGTGGTCGCCGACTTCAGTTACACTAACCTAATAGGATAGGTACCTACTACTAAGTACCTAGTAGTAGAAGTTATTTTTGGCGTTTTTGAAGGCGGTTTTTTGTTTTTTAAAACATTTATTTTATTTTACGCTTTTTAGTGATCATAATAAGCTTATTGTAGTCCCACTTTTTAGTTGATATATGAAACTTTAAGACATTTCAAGCTCGCCGCAAGCAACGCCGCGGGAAAATCATAGTCATTTTAAAACAATTAAATGTGCTTCGTTGTAGTCGCTCAACTATCTTAATCGAGATATCTTATCGCCACCCTTGAAATCGGTACCGTTGAGGAGTTCCGGTGGCCATCTGTGGTCTTCATCATCAGTTCCGCTTCACCAAGTGACACTTTCCGAATGCAAATGCTACATTAGTTACTAAAAATACTAAAATCGCTATATGTTTGCATACAATATTTGAGGAGTTCCCTCAATTCCTCACTGATCCCTTCATCAGATTCAGATTTGCTGATAATGGGACCACCTCGGAAGTATACTCTATCAAACCAAAAAATAATTTTTAAAATCGGTCCACAATTGACGGAGTAATCGGTGAACATACATAAAAAAAAAAAAAAAAACATACAGTGGAACGTATAACCTCCTCCTTTTTTGAAGTCGGTTAAAAAGGCCAAAATGGAAATTTAAAAATGTTAATATGGTAAATATCATATAGGTAAACGATCTAAAATAATATACGGTCAGATTTCCTAAACTTGCTTTTTGTTCTTCTTCTTACCATATAGATAGATCCTGTGGGATCAAATATTGAAAAGGCACAGTAAAAACAGTACCTTATCATCAAACAAAGGCATGTATCACGAGGCTTGCATGTGTACGTGCCTTGACCGTATTCACCAGGCCAGCCACCAATGAGTTACAATTAACCTACTCGCTAGCGAGTCGAATGCTCTGTCCCCCGCAGTCCTCGCGGTATTCTTATAGAGTGCGAGGGACAGAGCATTCGACTCGCTAACGAGTACGGTAATTGTAACTCATGGTAAGGGCACAGTACAGGGCCCCTATTTAAATGGGTAAAAACGATCGTATTTGACCTGTTATCGTATTGTCAACGTTTTTATAGCTCTTATTTACTTGACAGTAATGGCGGCCAAGTTAAAAACAATAGCATAACAGGTCAGATACGATTTGGATTTCACCGCCTAGAATAGTGAAAGACACGCTACAAGCAAACTTAACAGAACGCACAAAGCCGGTTTAATTGGATCCGCACCGTCGCCGCGCCGTCGCGTTTGGATGCGAGCGACACGCATCGACATAACCCTAACGTCATAGCGACAATATAAACTCCTAAAGGGTCAGAGATGAACTACTTTTCTATTTATACTATGGTTTATGTCTAACGGTAGACATCTTTCGACTGATAATGTTGATGATAAATTCTATAACTGCCTTTGTTTTAAATTATATTACTATCACTTCTTCGATAGCTCGTAGCACTAGTTATGGGATTTATAAATTGTTTTTTGACAGCAGCCGTTATACGGTTGCTTGCCACTCGAAGGGATAAATATACATATAAACTTAACAAAGAAATAAAATGTAGTGTAATAATTTAAGAGAATGCACATTGTCCGTAAGACGCGGCAGAAGTTGGCCAACTCCCGCGCCGCTGCGCGCCACAAATCAAAAGTTTCACTTAGTTTAGCATGTCTCAGGCACACTGGGCTCTGCATACATTTTACTATTTTATTTTGAACATAAATACAAAAAGGTGGTTGAAATTAATGTTTAAAAAAAGAGGTATAGTATTAATTCAGATATTAACGAATTCAATAAAACTAAAAAAATTAAATGTTGCACTAAAAAGAACGATAAAATTAAATATTAAATTATTGACATAATAACGTAACACGAAGGTAAAACGAAAAGACAATAATGGTTATTGTTTCAAATACATAAAAAACGCTGATTATAATGGCGATCCTTACTTTTATAGCTGATATCCAATTTATATGAAACTTTAATAAAAAAAACACTATGAAACTAGCTTTGTTAAAGGAAACGTGATCGAATCAGTCCATCCGTTTAGGCGCTACGATGCCACAAACAGAAATACAGATACACAGATATATACGTAAGCTTATAACACCCCTTTTTAGCCCCAAAATTATCCAAGCTGAACATAATAATGCCGCCATAGAAGGCAGCAGCGTTGAGTTTCTGCTGGGGCTGTTTTTAGTGGTACGTATTTTTATGTAGTCAAACAACCGTTTTTTTTTGTGGGTTTTTATATCAATAAGCGGCTCATTTAGAAATCTAAAAATATTAACCGTAAAGCAAATAAAATTATTAAATATACTTAAGGTCCTGAAACGGTCACCCACGGTGGTTAAATTTTTCATTTTCTAGTTTTTTTTCTTCGGTAGATTAACTAAAGATAACAAATATTAAACTATTTTCGTATATTTTTTATTTAACACTGTGTTCTTTATTTATTTTTATACTTTATTGCACAAAATTAAAATAGTTTACAAAAGGCTAACTTAATGCTACAAGCATTCTCTACCAGTTAACTTCAACGTGAAAAAAAAATCAAAAAGTATGTAGACATAATAAAATGACCATCATATCGGTTAAATATTTTTTTTGTGTTAAAAAAAATCACTGATTAAAAAAACAGAAATACTTCTCCCTCCCTGTGTGAGCCAGCCCTCTTATACTCGTAATGCAGGTAGACAGGCTAGAGGCAATCCTGCTCATCGTCGGCGATACTGCAATAACGCTTATAACTAACAAATTCAATAAGTTGCAAAATGTACCTTACTGACTTGCTTACTAAGGTGTACTTTGCATCTTAATTAATTTGTTAGTTACGCGGAATTGCAGTGTTAACGACGTTATGTACTAATATGAATGCACCCTGTTTCATACAATTTATGCGGGTGTCATTCGCAATCCCTAATTGATAATCTTTGTCCTACCCATCAATTGTCTAAATTATAAACTCTTTAAAGATGAGTCACACAATTTTTTAATTTTTAAAACCGTACAAAATTTTTGTCGCACTAATATTATAAATGTGAAAGTTTGTGTGTGTGTGTTTGTTTGTTACCCCTTCACGCTGCAACAACTAGACGGAATTGGATGAAATTTGAAATGGAGATAGCTTACACCCTGGATTAACAGATAGATTACCTTTCATCCTGTAAAATTTAAATGTTCTCGAGATAATAACGATTATCTAAATCTACGCGGACGAAGTCGCGGGCAGAAGCTAGTACAAAAATATATTTAATACGGTTGTATTATAACAACACTAAAATGTTTTAAAACTCGGTCGGAAATGGCTTTAGAATAAACGAAAACTCGATCAAACAATGCATTAGGACAAATGACGATTAGGAATTCCAATTAAGACCCAGTTAATGCATTTAACATTATCAGTGGAAGATATATAAATAAAACCGGCCAAGTGCGAGTTGAACTCGCATGGAGAGGGTTCCGTACATACCTTTTTTTTTGTTTAATTAAACCTATATTATTCTGTTTTTTTTTTCAAAATTTCAGGCTCTATTGTTTGGAGGAATGGTCAATTTTCGTCTTCTTTCATGAATAATAATCAAAACTACTAACTAAAGAATAAACTACTCTTAGCAAGTAAGCGCTCTCACTAGTTCATAAGTTTATAATGTTGCTGTGCCCTATATCTCATAACTTTTAAGTAAATTTAAGTACCAGTAAGTTGTGGAATGCAATAAACAATTGAGTATAGAGTATTGAGTATATAAATTTATGACTGACCGGTACCCTAATTTGTATGTATGAAAGGGAGCAAATACCGTTTTAAAAGGTTTGTATTCGTTTAATATTTATAAAAGGCGCATTCGTGTTTAAAGTGACGTTGGTCAGAAGCATTGTTTTCCGTAATCTTTTTCACTGAGCATTTTTCGTCATAGGCTCAGGGGATATATACCCCCATGCAAAGCCAGGACAAATGGCCCGCCAGCGGGGACTGATGGGTTCGATTCCCAGCCGTTGACAGCGTCAGACGGACCGACCTTTTATGTATTGACATCAATCACGTTGCGGTTTTAGTGGGAAATAAATAAAAAATAGGGGCGTTTTTTAAGTTGGTGTATTTAGTATTGGGTCCTTACCTATGAAATTGGCGTTATTTTTACGTTTTTTATTTCGTACGGAATTTATTCATTTCAATTTTAACTTCCAAATTATTTTTAAATTTCATTAATACAGTATGTTACAAAGGTTTTAGATACAAATAATATGGTTCAATTTCTTACTTAGTGTTTAAAATTAAAGTGTGAACTCAACTCTTTTCATGTGCTACGAGTTTAAGTGTTTCAATTACGCAGAGTTTTATGAAGCTAACTATTTTTAAGTAATTAAAATATGTATAATATAGCAGCTTAGAAGTATCCAATATTCCTGACAGAATTTTGTTTGGTTTGAATTTGACGTTAGTAAATAATCCGCAAAATTAAATGTATGAAAACCACCGTTTTCATGAAATTCTCCATATAAAACGCCAATTTCATAGGTAAGGACCTAATATCAGCTATTTGCAACTCCGTCGGCAAAGATAGGTATTGTTTATCACTATTGTCTCGAGAAGCCTAAATCAAAAGTGAATAAGGTTCTGCTGATCCAGCGAGCTTCATCCTAAACTATCATTTACTATCAGGGGGAGACAGATTAATCACTGGTCAGTCAAAAAAAAGTAGCGAATTATCCTTGTGTCCTTCTCTGGGACTTAGCTATCTTCATACCCGATTTAATCAAAATCGGTTAAGCGGTTTAGCCGTATCAGACAGATAGCATAGGTTACTTTTACATCTATATATATAAAAGGCAAACCTGACTGACTTATATATCAACGCACAGCCGAAACTACTGTAGCTAGATACTTGAAATTTGGTACAAGGGTTCCTTTCATGATGTAAGTGAGCTTTAACAAAGGATTTTCTAGAGCGCGAGTAGCGGGAAACTAATTCTGCGCGTACGAAGTCGCGGGCGTCCTCTAGTTTATAATTTTAGTACAGTATGGATGACCATTTTGACAAATTGTTTAAAACTGGGGTCTGTATTCTACTTGGTTTTTATACCTACTGCAATTGTATTGTTTATAACATAACCGCCTTTATTGTCAAGTCAATATGAGCCATCATAACGTTAACAACACAAGATCAATGTCACAGTGGTGGTAAGCTCCTTCCGGATTATTACCGTCATCTCATCCTTTAAACTACCCCCAAGCAGCAGTGTTCACATTGTTGTGTTCCGGTGTAGTAGTAAGACATCCGGTGAAATTACTAGCATAGAGGCATTCCATCTTAGTCCTCAGCATTGGCAGCATATTTGTGGGCTTAGGATTGCAGTCTTAAGATTGTAGTCTTGAAAATGCATATGTCTATGGGTCACAGGTCCTACTTACCATCAGGTGGCAGGTGTGTGGCAAACCCTCCTCCGTGACATAAAGAAAACAATGTAGAAGTTTTCAATTTACATTTTAGCTGCAAGGGACACTAATTAACGTACAGTCGCAAACTTTAATTTGGTCCAAAGTCAATCTGACATTCAACAACAATAAGGTTGAGCTTCCTAAAAGTTACAAATGACTTGACATCTCTAATGACATTAACGACTTCAAGCATATTTTTCTTGAAATGGGTCACAAATTAACGTTCATGATAGTACCTATGTTGAGTTTATTACCCGACTGCCGAAGTGGGAGGTGTTTATCAGCCCTTATATGTATGTTTGTTCCTTTGTGGCGCTCTAGAAACTAAACGCGTTGAGCGAGTTTGACAGTAGGTAATTCTAATTCAATATGGCGGTAACCAGACGCCATTATTGTAATAAAATAAAGTCGACGAATCATAATGAGTGGTTTAAGTTTCTTTCATCATTTTTCATTTTAAATGATCATTTAGGATTTATAACGACTTAAAGTTACTTAGCAACCGTCGGGTTCTTTAAAGCTTGCTTTTTGTTTTTTTATTTAGTAATGTGCTCGTCATCTCACCTAACTTCTATTTCAAGGAGAATACTTCAATTCAATTCAAATGGTTAGTTTCATAATTTTGAATTTTACAATAACGATCTGGTTTTAAAGTTACAAAACAGTAATGACAGCTTTTACTATAAAATGGAGGTCATTATCGAATTTCCCGACACAAAAAATCGAAAAGAAATATCAGCTCATAGAAACTTGCTTCTTCTCGCCTACCACTCAGTGTGTCTTCTTCGTTGTAGACCAGTCAGAGAAAGACGAATAGAGCGACAAAAACGTCGGTTCAAAGTGCTCTAGCGTTTTGGCTGAGCGTCGGCTAAATCACGCGGAATGGCTATTAATCGCTCCATTAGTTGCCGAGACAATGGCCGAACGCCGGACGCCGAAAGCCGACGATAGTTAAAAAGCGAGACGAATTAATTGCAAATTTAATGTGGAAATTAAGCTTTGATTTTTCTATTGCAGTGGCTGGTGGTTTGAGAGTTGTACTAGACGCGTGTTCGTATAAGGTTTTTTTTTCTTTTGAGTTACGAAACCTTAAAAACCTGTATGCTAAGTATAATTAAGTAACTAAGTCATTTATTATTCGTTACATAAGTGTGTTTAGATAATATTACACGTACCCAAACCCATAATAATCTTCTTGTCCTTAGTAACAATTTTAATAGGTACGAAAAAGTGTTTCCCTGTTCCGTTTTTTTGCAGTACAAGTCCTTAACTGATTGACATGAAAAGTACAGAGTTATTCTATAGCCCGCAAATGAACATAATAGGTACAGTGGTGCAAAAAAATACAGTGACGTACGGTCGTCCTTATTAGTATAGCTATACTTTAGTGCTTTTCACTTTACGGCCTCGTTTATTTAAACTGCTACACTAATCAAAGTCATTATAAGCGACAAGGTACAAAAGTGTGCATCACTGTAACATGTAGAAATTGTATTTGTTAAGAAAATTTACTATTAGAGAGTATTTTTTCTTAACAAATGCAATTTCTATAAATTCTTTTACATTAGAGCAATGCTTTCAAATACGTGGCGAGAACAAGGTGCAAAATGTGCAAATGCACTTTGATTTATACTGCGCCCGCCACGGGATAATTTAAACTTATAATGCTATTTCCTTGCACATTATGATATCACCGTGTCCGCGACAACTGTTAGATAAGCATAATAAAGAAATATGCTAACTTAATGACTTTACTTTAGTTTATTGTAGACTAGCTGTTCCCGTGCCCACTTCGTTAAGCAAAAAACTTTTTTTTGGGTTTATATTATAACTTGACCAGGGCCCGTAATTTTCATGCCGATGACATCAATTTGACGTCACGATCCATATAGGATGATCCCAAATAGTTTTATTGTAAATTATTAATCATGTACAAATGACTTCAAAAGTACTCTATTTACACGTGGAATAAATAATACCTACTTGATACGTGAAACGTAAATAAAACTATTTGATTTGTTTTTATACATACATTTTATTAAATGGTATTGTTAATAACACATTACAATAATTACGTAGAAAACAGAATTCCTCTCTAACGTAAAGCACGCCATCCTTCTTGCATTAATTCCCGTTCAAAGAAAATCTAAGTCATCTTCGCGTTCATACGTAATGCAATATTCATAAAAATCCTTTTGTTTTGTAATCGTATTTTTATTTGTTGTGTCACACATTTGGTTAATTATTATTATCTGCAGAGGTTGTTAAATGGTCAATTATGACGAATTTAATCGGAATCATACTATATGCAGCGTGACGTCATTTTTGCGTCAACGGCATGAAAATTACGGGCCCTGCCTATGACACTCACAAATAACGTGGCTTTCTATTGGTAAAAGAATTTTCAAAATCGGTTCTGTAGATCCAGAGTTTACCCCCTACAATGTCACAAACTTTACCTCTTTATAATATTACTAGCCTTTCCCGTGCCCACTTCGTTGGGCAATAATTTTTTTTTTGGGTTAGTATATAGCTTATGACACTCACAAATAACGTGGCTTTTTATTGGTAAAAGAATTTTCAAAATCGGTTCTGTAGATCCAGAGATTACCGCCTACAACGCCACAAACTTTACCTCTTTATAATATTAGTATAGTATACTAGAGGATGCCCGCGACTTCGTACGCGTAGAATTAGTTTCCCGCTACTCCCATTTCTTCCCGTTGGGGGTCGATTTTCGGAAATTTCTTTCTTAGTGCTCACTTACATCATGAAAGGAACCCCTGTACCAAATTTCAAGTTTCTAGGTACAGTAGTTTCGGCTGTGCGTTGATATATATAAGTCAGTCAGGGTTGCCTTTTATGTATATAGATTATAGAAGTACGTTTAATGCCAGTATAATGTATAATAAAACGTGTTCTACTTTTACAATTAGTATGAAAAGTAACAATAGCCCCGCAGGCAGATGCAATAGCCCCACCTAGCCTTACTGCGGGAAGCCATAAGAACGGTAAGGAGTTTAACAGTACCATCAGATTTAATATAAAATTAAGGATTCCGTCTGACTCGCCCTTGACCAGTATTTACTTAATTTCTTGATTTTCTTTAGTATCACACCTCCTGTTATAATCACAACTTATTTCAAATAATGGTGAATTACCGTTTCTACTATAGTATTCTGGAAAAAGCAAGGGCTATCAATTACAACTCAAATGATCTAACTCTTTAAATCTAAAACAAACAGACCTACAGCACCCTTTGGACACGGAACTCTAACAACAGACTAAGGGCTGATTTTTCAATCCCCAGATAAAACTATACGTCATTTAAATGTATTACTATCCTTTTCTGAAGTCATATGAAAGAAAAGGACAGAGCTTAAACTTACCTTCCGGATAGCTTTATCTGGGGATTGAAAAATCAGCCCTTAATAATGTAATCATCAGCTGGTTTAAAAAAACAATTAAAAAAAATACTTTTATTTGGTCAGAACCGTGTAAAACAACCTACCTACATCTCCACCACGTAGGATAAATAGTTAACCTGGCAAATCAAAAACCCCGTCTTACGCGATGTTTACAAACGCAGCGTCAAGCGTTACAAAATGTTTACTTTTACCTAACCTACGCACTTTTTCCCCGGTTCTATTACAATGTATTACGGTTGAAAATAGCAAGTTCTAGGTGTGTTTGTGAAAAGCTAGAACTATAAAGGGTGATTTATTTCCGCGACCATGCCAGTGTATTCACGAGACGTAGCAACTTTTGATTTGTTACAATAACCTTACCTCTTACGGTGAGAGTGGCCATGCGGAGTTTTGTTTAAGGAAATAACAAGGACTGTTTCTTTTCTATGCATTATTTTACATTCACACAATTTTTACACGTACTAATATTATAAAACAAAAACCGCGAGTAGGTCGAAAAACTCGCACGACAAGCAGACGAAACACCCTCCACTTCAGTCTTTTTGTTACTACAGCTGTTATAATATAAAGCAGTCGAAACGGCGAAGTAAATGTTGATTATTTTATGCGATTAAAAGTGTGTACTATACATAGTCATCCTGTAGACAGTCACATGTAAGCAGCAATCTAGCCTATTAAGTAGATAGTTTATTTTTCGAAAAAAATATTTTAATTTGAATTTGAATTAAAATTATAAAGTCTATAGTGTTGCGTGATCAGAGGGCTTTTTGTCTAACGCACTCGCAATCACGATCGTTTTTATTATGAAAATCAAAGGCTTGTCCGCATACAAAATGAAAACAATTGCTCTACTTTGAAGCCGGTTGCGATTGCAAGTGCGTTAGACAATAAGCCCTCTGGATCTTAATAACCATCTGTTCTTTGGATAAATTAAACTTGATCATATTTCCTTGAGACTGTTAAACGTAAAACCACGGTTATAAAGAAAGTCTTCGACAGTTTTATTTTTCAAACATGACACTTTTTCCACATGTTTTTGGTTGAATCTTCGAAACTCTACGTTCTTTGACGATAATTTTTGATGCAATAGTTGAGAATTTATAATTTCATCATTCTGAGGGCTTATTGTCTAACGCACTCGCAATCACGATCGTTTTCTTTTTGAAAATCGAAGGCTTGTCTGCAACTCTGCATACAAAATGAAAAGTATTGCTCCACTTTGAAGCCGGTTGCAATTGCGAGTGCGTTAGATAATAAGCCCTAGGTATACCATTTTTTTTTATACATGTCGTGGTTTTAAAGGTAACAGCAATTATTTGAATTTGACCTTGCCATTAAGGCGCGCGAATTATCTCCATCTCACGTTTTTCGCGCAGAAGCACATAACGCCATCCCTTTTCTTTCTTGTGTGGCCTCTTAAAACATTGTAAAAATATCATTGTCACCCGAAGTATGAATCGTAACATTTTTCCAGAACAAGCGAACAAGTTTGGAAGTTGTAGAGCTGATACAGACTGGGCTTAGTTGCCCGACACCTTTATTTTGACGATAAAATGCTTTTGTTTTTGAAACGTTGCTAACATGAATGAGGTTAGGTTAGGTTAGGTTAGGTTAGGTTATATACCCAAAATATTTGTTTACGTACTATTTTGGCACAATATTGTCGTTCTGTACCGCTTTTACACTTCGCCTGTTTCTATTATTTGCTGTTTTTTTTAATGTTTGAAGTATGATCACACCAAATTTGACGTTTATGGGTAATTAAAAAAAAAAAAAAGGTTAATGTGCTATTATGCTCGTTAAATATAGTCTCAAAAAAACTAACTAGGTATATAAAACGGTTAAAAGGATTCCGCTCGTAAGACAGACGGACAAAGAACAGAGTGCGTGACCTATCACCTGCTATCCAAACCATACAGTAAAAATGTCTCGTTTTAAATCGATCTAAATATTTCTTGTGACACTTCCTCTAAATATACTGTTATCAGTTTTCCAACACCCTTTAGAAAGAAGAATTGTTGACGAGTATCTCCGCGGTGCATGCTGATGACTTCTGATTCATCATGGCCGTGAAAAATAACTGAGGGTCCACCGTGAAGCCGGCTGCCACACAATAGGGATAGGCAAAAAATGTTTGCCCTTTCTCAAGTTTTTGAAGGGATATGTTAGAAAATTACTGACTGTTGAGGTTTTTTGCTGTACTCCAGTTATCCTGAAAGTAAGTAAATCTCATTTATTATTAAGATTTTGATGGAATTTCTGTTTTCATGAAATTAATAGAAAAGGTTTATGAAGAATGGAAAATGATGCTGAAGACTATCTCTCCGAGTGGTTTTGCATTGAATCATGACATTTGACAGCAACCAATTGGTCCAAAATTTAATTTAAAAAAAAACCATTACCATTAATCTTTTTAAAACAAAGCATCTACGGATCTAATCAATGACGTAAAATAATAAAAAGGATATTTGCAAATGTGCAAATTAAAATATAATCAAAATAGGTACAGTCAAGGACCTTAATTGTTATGCTATTATGAAACCCTGTCATTATGACAGCGTCAAACCACATGAAAGAAATTACGCCAATATAATGATTAACGTTACGCGACAAGGTTTCATAGTGGCATAACAATTAAAGTCTTTTGCTGTACGTTACAAAAAAACTTTTTTTTTAAATTAAAATGAATTTGTATGAGCCAGCTTTGAACAGCCTTGTCTTAAAACAGTGAGCTTTACCTGGCCTGATAAAGAGCATATTAATGGCTGCGCCTTGCTTACTCTTTCTTACCATTCAACATAAGTAGAGATGGGTAGAAGTCAACACGTGTGGAGGGAAGATATGAAATTAATATACCTAAATAATAATAGATCCCATTTAGGGATAAGTTAAGTTTGTTTGTACATTACTTAAATAATAATATTGTTACATTTGTTATTTTTGTGCAATAAAGACTTCACATACAAATACAAAAAGTTTTTGGGAACAAGTCTGCATCAGAACTTCTTGTAGTTAGTCTATGACACTCATGATATGATAAGATGACACCGTGAGTTAATACCAATTCAACGATACCCAGTACTTTAAAATCCAGGAAGGCGTTAAGCCAAAAAAACAACAAAAACCATTTACTCTCATTTTTGTGTACTCGCGAAAAAATACACTTTTTTACCGCCTCAGACGGAAAGCAAAGGCTATTGCCGGCTTAGTTAATGCATTTCCTAATCATGCATTTGAAACAGCTGATTAAATTGTGTAAGTACAGCAGCGGCCAGTAAAGTTAATAATTATCTACTTCCTGACCAAGGCCGAAAAGAAGTCTTGGAGAAATTTTGCGATCATATTATTAAATTCTTTGAAACAATCAACAGACCTATTTATCCAACAGTGAAATTTTTTAATTCAATTTATTCTTCTTAATGTGATCTCTAATTCGTTTGTATTTATATTTCAGACTCAAAAGGAAACCTTAATTAAATAACTATTTTCTAAACTCTAAAATAACTAGAATACTCCTCGAAAACCCATTTGTTTTTATTTCAGTTTGTTAAGTCCGGCGTCGCGCAGGCTAATTGAAAATGACGGCTCAAAATGGCCGACTCAAAATGGCGGAGGTGTATTAAATATAATCTCTTGTTAGAGTAAAACCCAGGGAAAGAAATGAGTCCGTTGTCTTTTACAGACGCAGAACTCATTTCTCTTAAAATAATCACGTGATTAGAAATAAATGAAGGACGTACATAAATGAGGATTTATTCTCATTATTTTGTAAGAAGGATTTTTTTCGTGTTATGTTTTCTTGAGGACATTTGGAGTACGCCTCATATTTATTACATAATTAGGTATAAAAAATCGAAAGCCATCTGTAAAATAGGCTTTTTTTTTTGTAACTTTTAAGTAAGGGAAACTGAAAGACGTACCCTTTTATGTCTTATTGACATTGTGACAAGAGCTAAAAAGGTACGTCTTTCGATTTCGCTACATAATTATATTCTCTTCTAATATATAAAATTCTCGTGTCACAGTGTTTGTAACCAAACTCCTCCGAAACGGCTCGACCGATTCTTATGAAATTTTGTGTGTATATTCAGTAGGTCTGAGAATAGGTCGTAAACTATTTTTCATAAGAATTGTATGAAAAAAAAAATTACATCCGGGCGACGCCGGGCGCGGACAGCTAGTAGGTAATATATAAAATTCTCGTGTCACAGTGTTTGTAACCAAACTCCTCCGAAACGGCTCGACCGATTCTTATGAAATTTTGTGTGTATATTCAGTAGGTCTGAGAATAGGTCGTAAACTATTTTTCATAAGAATTGTATGAAAAAAAAAATTACATCCGGGCGACGCCGGGCGCGGACAGCTAGTAGGTAATATATAAAATTCTCGTGTCACAGTGTTTGTAACCAAACTCCTCCGAAACGGCTCGACCGATTCTTATGAAATTTTGTGTGTATATTCAGTAGGTCTGAGAATAGGTCGTAAACTATTTTTCATAAGAATTGTATGAAAAAAAAAATTACATCCGGGCGACGCCGGGCGCGGACAGCTAGTAGGTAATATATAAAATTCTCGTGTCACAGTGTTTGTAACCAAACTCCTCCGAAACGGCTCGACCGATTCTTATGAAATTTTGTGTGTATATTCAGTAGGTCTGAGAATAGGTCGTAAACTATTTTTCATAAGGTTTGTATGAAAAAAAAAAAATACACCCGGGCGACGCCGGGCGCGGACAGCTAGTTATCAGTAAATTATTACTCACCAAAATTTTCGTACAAATTGAAATAATGACGTCATGTGAGTTTTACATTTATTTTAAATCGTTATCTCTATTATATATTTTTACCCGACTGCGGCGAAGCCCAAAAGGAGGGTTATGTGTTTGACCTGTATGTATGTCCGTTCCTATGTCCCCTCGTAACTACTCAACAGGTCAACCGATGTTGATAAATAATACGTCATTAGATTCGTCTTGATAGCGTGAGTGTGGCAAATTTTTAGAATTTTTGCAATTGCAATTGCAATTGCATGCAATTTTTAAACATTTTTCAATCGGATTTTATGTGTTTTAATGTTTTTAACATTTAACGACGACAGTATCAAAAAAATGTAGTCGGATTTTTGAAGCTTGCTTTTTATTTAGTTATAACTTAATGTAACGAAACGGAATTCTGAAAAATATTGTACAGGGTGATGTCGAATAAACTTTGACGTTTTTCAATTTAATTTTAACCGTTCAACTGCATAAAAAAGCACCACGAGTACCTATTTAAATATAAAATCTTCTTAATAGCTCAATTAAAAGAATAAATACGGCTTCATTGTTTAATTTAAGCTTCATAATGAGTCGTGGGCGGTGTTTGAGTTGCACGGACGGACGGCCGTGTCCCCGTAATTAGTACAAGTCCGTGGCTAGCCAATTACGCCTGATTCCGCGCCGTGTCGTGTTCGATTCCCGGTGTAACATCGGTGGGCATAAATTATGAGTCAATCTCGAGAGGGACATGAGTATGTAGGGTGTGGAAAAGGCAACAATAAAAATAATACAAAGTGTGTTTTAATATTGTTTTTGGGGCCGAGTTTTTAGGATTCCGAAGTCAAACTAGGAAGTCTTATATAGTTTTGCTATTTTCGTCCGTCTGTTTGTATATCACTGTCACTTTTTTCAAAAACTATCTATACTGGGTGTCATATATATATATATATATATATATATATATATATATATATATATATATATATATATATAATGTTCAGCGATTTTTACGAGTTTTGAAGATATTGATCATTTTAATCTGAATTTTGGTACTTGTCTCTTGCGTCCATGTCACGAAAAATCATTAATTTAATGTTTTATTTCATAAGTTTTTCAGTGTTATCTTACATAATTAGAATCATTAAGAATCAGCAAAGTTTTTAAAGCTATTTGCCATTTTTTTATCAACTTTCTTAGTCATCACATAAACTTGTTTTTTCCATACATAGTGAAAAACAAACACTAGGATACCTAGTATGGCGAAAGAAACATTGTGTCATTCATTAAACAGTTGTTTAAAAAAAAACGAGCAAATTGGTTCAAAAACTAACTGCTGCTGATTCGCGCCCCAGCAACTATTTTGTTCATTGATAGACTGGTATTTTTATTCTGTACAACAGACGACTTTCTTTTCAAATTTTATCCCATTTTCCAAAAATCTGTAGAAGACCGTTAGAGATAATATATGAGGATCGAATTCATTGGACGTCCTGTATATACTTGCTTCGTTTGCAATGACCCACCCTAAGTTGCACCCTGTATAATGTAAAGCAAAACACGTTTTAATTATGCGTAAATTTATAGTAGCTGCCATCTTGTTTAACACTTATTTACCACTTAAACAAGCGATTACTGAAATAGAATAATAAATTCAGAGCCTAAGCCCAAAACTTATTAACTAAGTAACATCTAATAGTTTTAAAACTTATGGGCCTGCATTTATTACAAGTTGTAACTTAAGGCGTAATGCCGGCGAAGACCCGCAATAATTCTACTTAAATTGCAAAGCCTAAGTTGCAAAATATCAAGTTAATAGCAATCACTTGGTAAGTTTAGACTTAGTTGGTATTTAATAATGACCCGTGGATTCATAGCGACTGTTTGTAAGTGGTCGAAATACACTGGCTTTATATTTATGGAATAAACCAGTATATTTGTGTCTGAATTTGTATACGGTAAATATGACACGAGGAGTCAAGATAGTTTGGTTGTTTAGAATTTGTTTTTGGGAGCATGGTTGCGTTTGAGACAAATATTGATATTCATCTCAAGAGCTAGATTTAGGGCACACTGTAACGATACGATAGCGTTTCATAATTATCACTTTTTAACAGTGAAAAACCAGCCAAGTGCCTGTCGGACTCGCTTACGAAGGGTTCCGTATCATTCTAGTAAGGGTAAATAGAGTAAAGGGTGATTTAATACTTTCGGTACTAAAACTCAAAGTCAAAATGTTGATTTGACTTTAATTTTATTTTTATTTTTAATATTTGATTTCATAGCGCCAATATCGAAAATCATGTCCGATTTCGACAATCGAGACTTGTTTTAGTGCCGCGAGTGTAGTTACTACATAGGTAGATAGATCTTTGTTTTGTGGCATATGCCATTTGTGGTGTAGTTACTATTATTGAGAAAAAAATCACTAAACAGTTGGTTTGATTATATGTATATTATTATAAGATACATAGACGATAACATCAAAGCATGTACTCAGAGGGCGTATTGTCTAACGCACTCGCAATACAACCTGACATAATTATGTACTGCGATGAAATAGGTAGTAAGTAATATGGGCTCAATATTGAATTCATACACTAAGGGACATAGTGTGATCAGCAATTGTTTACCTTTAAGCAGCTTGGAAAATATCCAAAATCAAATTATTAAGGACAGAAATATTGATATTGACACAACTTTGCTTATTCTTATAGGAAATAGAGGGAATGTAAACAAAAATAAATTAATTTCATTTTTTCAATCACTAAATAGTCTTGTAGTAAAAAAAACCATATTGTTTACATTCCCTTATTGTAAACAGTTGTCACTGAAAGAAAATGATATAAGACATAATCTAAATATGACATTTTATAACATGTGTACATTATAATGATAAGATTGACATTATTGATTCTAATAATTATATTAGTAATAATTACATTTTGAAAAAAGGGAAATTTTACCTTCCCAATTATCTTAAAAGACAGATAGCTATGTCGCTATCTTATTTATTTGATATTTCAGCCAATAATTTGGCTCCTGCTTCTTTTGAGCAACCAAAAATGCACCTGGAAACCGTTCCAAATACCATCAATCATTTAAATTAAATGAAACGACAACAGAGGGCGTCAACTCTAGCAATCTAAATCGCAATAAATGTAAGGCCAAATCTGGCAGCAAAGTATCTAATAGTATCACTCTGGTTCACCAGAATATTCAATGTATAAGAAGTAAAGACCTCCAAATTGAGTTATTTCTTAATAGTAATAATATTGATATTTTATGTATAACGGAACACTGGTTAACTAGTAACGAGGCTATGTTTAATTTTATCAACCACCAGATCGGCAGTCTGTTCACAAGAAGTATCTCGATACATGGTGGGTCGTTAATAATATTAAACAATAAATTTAAATTTAAAGAACGTAAGGACATTGTGTCCTTATCTGTTGAACGTACATTAGAACTCGCTGCAATAGAATTACAGCAATTCATAGTAGTTTGTGTATATAGGCCACCCTTAGGAAATTTCGAAATTTTTGAAAAGAACATGGAAACTATCTTAATCAATTTATCTCATTTGAGTAAAAAAGTTATTATATGTGGAGATTTTAATGTTAATATTTTGGAAAATAGTTCACTAAGCTCCAGATTGATAAATCTTTTCAAATCTTTCGGACTGGCTCATACTTTTATGGAGCCGACTAGAGTGACTGACACTAGCGCCACGTGTATTGATAACATTTTTACTGATATAATTCCTATTAGTAGGAGTTTGATCAGTAACCTGGAATCGGATCATCTAGGTCAATTAATTAAATTGGAGTTTGTATCGCATAATGTTGTGAATAAGGAAATAACTTTTGTGCCGCTTACTGCAGGTCGTGTGGAGAGAATGCGACATAACCTAGTGCATAATCTGCCCTTTTTAACAACTGATAAGGGCCCTAATGACATGTACAACTCATTCTTTCACACATTCATGAAACAATTTGACATGATATTTACATCTAAATCGGTCATGGTCGGTGGCGCAAAGGTTTTCAGTGACTGGGCTACTGCGGACTTACATAAACGAAGAGCAATACTGTATCAACTATATGAGGAACGACGGTTTAACGCTAGTGAAGAGTTTAAGGAATATGTCAAAGAGTATTCTAAGAATTTCAAGTCAGACTGCCGTATAGCTAAGCGAAACTTTTTAAGTGATAAAATCTTGAATAGCTCTGATGTCATTAAAACCACTTGGAAAATAATTAATGAAGAAACAGGTCGCCGGAAAAAGGAATTTAATGACTTTCGTTTAAAAGTAGATGGTAAAATCCTAGAGTCTAATTTAGATGTTGCAATTGAATTTGAAAATTATTTTACCAACATACCAGTGTCCACGACTAAGTGTCTGAACTCTTCGCCGGCGTCTGCCATTTTATTATTAGAAGATAACGTGTCTGAATGCAGTATACACTTTGAATTCAAGCACGTTACTGCCTTGGATGTAATAAAAGCATTTAAATCAATTAACATTAAGAAAACCAATGATCTTTGGGGGGTTTCGGTTCACGTCCTTAAATCCTTAATGGAAGTCATAGCATCTGACTTAATGATCATATTTAATCACTGTGTTGATTGTGGTGAGTTTCCTGATCTTATGAAACATAGCAAGATAATTCCATTATTTAAAACGGGTAGTACTTCTGACCCCACTAACTTTAGACCGATATCGATACTACCCACTTTCAGTAAAATCTTTGAGAAATTAATTTTATCACAGTTAATGCAACATTTTGAAGATAATAATTTATTACATAATAAACAATTTGGTTTTACTCGGGGTCGCTCGACAACCGAAGCTGGTGTTGAGCTAATTAAACATATTTTTGATGCCTGGGAGGGGTCACATGATGCTTTAGGTATTTTCTGTGATTTGTCCAAGGCCTTCGATTGCGTTAACCATGACACATTGGTCAGGAAGCTACACCATTATGGAGTTAGAAGTACTGCGCTAAACTTAATTAAAACGTACTTATTCGGGAGAATACAAAGGGTAGACGTGAATGGAAAACGATCACCTGGGTCTTTGGTCTCAATGGGCGTGCCACAGGGCTCAATTTTGGGTCCATTTCTATTCCTCATTTACATAAATGATTTACCATACCTTATAAAGGACAACCATGATATAGTATTGTTTGCGGATGATACCTCACTCGTATTTAAAGTCAAACGACAACAGGAGTTTAATGTGGATGTAAACAATGCTATATCAAAAGTAGTAGATTGGTTTAGTGTTAATAATTTATTACTAAATGAGAAAAAGACTAAATGTATTAAATTTATGACTACCAATGTGAAAAATAGACAAACTACTGTAACTATTAAAAATGACAAATTAGACTTAGTTAATGATACAGTATTTCTTGGTATAACGTTAGACTCAAAACTCCAATGGGGTCCTCATCTGGCTAAATTAGCGAATAGACTAAGTTCTGCAGCTTTTGCAGTTAATAAAATTCGGAATCTAATAGACTTGAGAACCGCTCGATTAGTTTATTTTAGTTACTTCCATAGTATTATGTCATATGGTATTTTACTATGGGGTAGTGGTGCTGACGTAAACAGCATCTTTGTTCTACAGAAGAGGGCTATTCGTGCTGTTTACAAGATGGGTCATAGAGACTCGCTTAGAGATAAGTTCAAAGAAACGAATATATTAACCGTATACAGTCAATATATTTATGAAAACATTATGCATGTTCATAAGAACATCAGTAATTTTAGAAAGAACTGTGACATACATAATGTTAATACCAGAAATAAACATAAGCTCGCAGTGCCCTTTACACGGCTTCACAAAATAAAAAACTCTTTCATGGGTAATTGTATAAGGTTCTATAATAAGCTCCCAAGTAGTGTTACTCATTTATCAGTAAATAAATTTAAGAGTTACGTTAAACGTAAACTAATTTCTAAAGCTTATTATAGTATTAAAGATTATATGAATGATGACAATGCTTGGGACTGATATATATATATTTTTTTGTATTACAATTATTAATGACCGTGGAGACTATATACATCTCCCTGTATGATTACCTATTATTTTAATATGACATCTGGAGACTCTTTACCATCTCCAAAATTGACCGTGGAGACTTTCTACATCTCCCTTATTTTTTAATTTGACATCTGGAGACTCTTTACATCTCCAAAATTGACCGTGGAGACTTTGTACATCTCCCTTGTTTTTGTGTTTTTTTTTTAAATTATATTTAATTCTTAATTTTAATTTGACATTTGGAGACTGTTTACATCTCCGAAATTATATTATTTATTGTAATCTGACATTTTGATATATTTAATTATTATTACTACTGGGACCTGTACATCCCTGTGACATTTAAATTATGTAGCTTAAGTTTAGTATTGTAATAAGTGATTTATTTGGAAAAAACGGCTTACTGTTGAGTTTCTTGCGGCGCTTCTTCTCAACAGTGGTCTCTTTGGAAGCGCTGGTAGACTCAGACATGTAAAAGTGCCTGCAGGGCCTACTTACTGAATAAATTATTTGAATTTGAATTTTGAATTTTCAATCGCAACAGAGGCTCTACTTTGAAATCCGTAATTCGAACTTCGTCTGTTGTTATCCCTTTTGCTCTCGCAAGAAAGTGACGGGGCGATCCGAAGTTCAAATTACTGATTTCAAAGTAGAGCCCCAGGCTTCAAAGTGGAGCAATTGTTTTCATTTTGTATGCAGACAAGCCTTCGATTTTCAAAATGAAAACGATCGTGATTGCGAGTGCGTTAGACAATAAGCCCTCAGGTGGTTGAAGCGGGTTTGGTTGTTTTTTTTTAAACTCTCAAATTGACTACATCGTGGCGTGAATGTACGGTCGACCAAGTAAATGGTCTACCAGTTTTAACAAAAGTTTCTGTGCGATCTAATTATTGCTAAGGTTGACGCTTGTCACTGTCATAATATAATTGCAAGGGAAAATCGCACTTGTTGTATCATGACGTGCAAATGAACTTCAACCGTAGGGTGGTAGACCACATTCTTGGTGGACTGTACGTTAAATAAGTAGTGGGACACTACTACGTGAAATAAAAACACCATAATATAACAATGAAATTTAGCTCTCCTACTAAATTTATCTTAATCACAGCACAGCAATAACATCGCATCGCTCCCGTTTCATCGCAGCTAAACACACCAACTATAAAGGGTGCTTGAGTTCCACATCGTACAGTTTAGAGTAATTAAAATTGGATCCAATGAACTAACGTCGGCCCCAAGCGCTAAGCTCTAGATAATTGGCCCAGATTGTCTCCCAAAGCTATTGCCCAAGTTTAAAGAATCTACAGTTATCTCCATTCGAATTTGGCAAGGGTTAATGGTAATTAAAGTTGGTTATCCGGGGTTGAAACTGATCCCGTCGATCCCGGGATCTTTTTTAAATGACTTCTCGGCGTTCGGTTTGTATTCTCGGCTTTTGGAGGGTTGGGACTTCAGAGTCGGCTGTGAATGATAGGATTAAAGTAAGCTAGTAGATTAAATAGCGGGTGTTTCGTAACTATTTAGCGTTAGATTTGATGTTATTTTATTATTTTAGTTGCTTAATTGTGTTTTTTTTAAAAGGTTATACGAGCTCACAATACATTTAGCGGATTATTGATTAATTCGTAAGATTGCTTTAAAAATAAGCAATGTTAAATTTAAAACTGTACTCATAAAAGAAAATCACATATTCTTATAACATATACTCGTATTTTTGGGTTGAAGCTGATTTTTAATTATAACAATTTAGGCAAAAGAAAATAAATTTATAATTGTATACCTACTTAAACTCAATAGTAATTACTTCTTTTTTGTTTACTGCCATTTGTTGTGCTTTAGAGACATCACAAAATATTTTACTCTATTTTCACGGCAGTATAAAAATATGCCCAATTATTATTCATGTGTTACATTGACAAATAAAACAAAAACACAAAACTGAGCAGCAAATTGAATCGAATTCGCTAAACAAACATAGTTGCAATTAAATTTGACACCAACGCACACAGACCACTAAAATGTCGTGTGGGACAATCAAGCGGCAAATTTGCTGCCACTGCAAAACAAATGCCATGCCCAAGGTAAATTATGGTAAGCGTCAAATCACAATTTTAACAAGTTTAATTGTTTTTAGATTAAAATCTTAAGTATGATTTTTAAGCGTTAACTGTGTCGATTTTTTTACTCTAAATGTTTCATATCTTGATTATGCATAAATGTATGCCACAATCTCGACATTATTTTTGTTGCAACTGTATGAAACAGCAAATTAAATAAAATTCCATTAATAACATTTTTTTCAGACTCTACAGTCTAGAGTCGGAAGTAAATTGTAATAGAGTCTAGACAATATCATCGACGAACTTAGACGTAATAAACTGTACAGTTTGCAAATGATAATATTGATTCTGAAAATGCTAACTTAAAATAAAAACAACCTGTATATACATGAACAATATTTGAGTGTTCGCATCAGATATGTCTACATTTAACTTCAATTCTCCTCTACTCGGCTACTATAACATACGCTACTAAAAAAAAATAGCTAAATGGGTGAATTGCAAAAATATTGTACATAGTTAAGGACTCAATTAAAAAAGGGTTGTTAAGCCCTTAACTTTTTCCTTTGTGTAACGAAGATTAGTCATATAATCTTATGGATAATTTTCGTTACACAAAGGAAAAAACAATTGAAGAAAGTTAACGTTATCTCAATTAACTTCTTAACCATGTACAATATTTTTGCAATTCACCCTAAACATGCAGTTACCACAGTTCACCTCAGCTACTGAATGAATATATGTAAATGAACGAGTGATTAGTGAACGGTCGGTGATCGAGTTATTCGTAACGAGGGCACGCTGATTGCGCCGCGGTTAACAACACGCTGTATGTGACGTTTTAGGCTGTTAAAAATTACTTACAGGGTGTGTGGCATTGTCAACGGTTAATTTCTATATCTCTGTCTAAGGGTTGTATTTATAAACCTATTTTTTAGTGAGAACGTCCTCAAGATACGTAAAAGTAAACGTTAAAACGTAGAAAACCGTCTTCCTGATGCGTATTGAGACTTTTAGTCTATTATAGTTATAATTATTTTTATTATGAGCCCATAATGTCCCACTGCTGGGCAAAGGCCTCTCTCCCCCTCTTCCACTCTATCCGATCTTGAGCGGTTTCCCTCCAGTTCTTGTACCATGATCCCAACTCATAATTCCATCTCTTCCTGGGGCGGCCCCGAATTATAGTACGAAAAATAAAATACAGAAAATAGTCCAATATCCCATTCCTTGGCCGAGAAAGGGAAGGTAAGAGAGGCTTTATTAACTGAGGGCTACTAAATTGGCCCAGTATAACGGGTAGCATAAGTTGTATTTGGATTTGACGCTTGGCGCTCAGTGCGCAACAGTAAACCACCCAGAAGTCATAGCCCCTGATTGATAATCTTAAACGAGTCACCTCAATTCGTCGTTGAATTACTATCCGGAAAAAAAAAAGTTGGACAGCTCAGAGAAGAATCGGCCGAGGCTAATGTACCTAACTCTGCCTTCCATGCTTGTGGGCGCACGGGACAACATTAGTTTGCCGACTAATATCTTCTGTCTTGTTTTGTCGATTTATACAGGGTTTCACAAGTACATGCCCTTGTATTACTATTATTTTGAACTAGTTTTTATGATTAATAAAAACTATACAATGTGATGGCACCAGTGATGGACAATTTTCGATGACAGGCATCAATAATGGACACTAAAATTCATTCCTAATTCAAAGATCGCACACGAAAAATAATGATTGCAAAACTAATGAATGGGTCATTATTTGGGCGTTTGTTCCGAATCACCTTCGTGGTCAAATTTTTGTAGAAGTGGCTGCAAATTTCGTTTCTGATTAGGTTTCTAAGTTTACCGGACATCTAACAAATATCAAAAAACGGCATCAAAATAAACGCCCAATTCTTCAAAAATATGTCCACAAAAGTGAGGCGGTTGAAACGCTTGAATAATGACCCGAATAACCCTTTAATATTCTGTTAAATAAGAATAAAGGGGAATAAGTGTATATCATTACTCCTTGACCACTACACATCCATCACCCTACCTAAATAAAATTTTAAGGAGCAGCGAGCCTTAAATATTAATCATCATTATTTTTAATAGCTTGTCGCATATTTGTATATATATTTGTTATGTTTACATATTTAATTTGTATGTAAGCATGTAAGTTTATTTATTTCCTCACTCAACGCATAAGTTTAACTATCCAGCGAGGAAATGCTGCCAGCATCTTCGGGACGATGCCGCAGGGCCCTTTTTTAGATATAGGTTTTCAATTTTAAAATATAGTTAAGTTTATAATTTTAATTTTAGTTTATTTATTGAATAATATTAAAACCCTCCTAAGCCCTCTTGTACTAAAAATAGTACATAATATGGCCATTGAAATAAAGATCTATTGCAAAGGAAGTAAAGTGGAATTTCTTTTGTTTTTATGACTACTTATAAATTAGGAGGCTAAATTCGAAATATTTTTTCGGGTGTAGTTAATGGGAAAAGATTGTATTTTCATGTCTGATTTAATTGAAGGTTGAGTGGTAGAGAATGCTTATAGCTTTAAATCCACCTTTACCTACATTGTTTCAATTTTCTGCAAAATAGAATTTAAATAGATACCTACCTACAGGACGCTCTATTATAATTTTATTTCTAAAAGGCGTATTTTCAAGTATAAATAATTCATTTGGAAATAACGACGGCCGCATTCTCAGCCCCTAATTGCTCGCAAATTGCTTTTTTATCGATCAAGCTCTGTTCGTGTTAATTATGGTTGAATTAAGAAAATCGTCTTCAATTTAAGTCTTGGTAATTGATTTATGTGCGAAGTACAACTGAGCATTCAGTTTGATTTACGAGTACATTCTAAGATCCCATTTAGTAAGGTGCAAAGGTTCTTTTTTTTGTGAAGTGCATCATGTTTAATAAGTGAAGTAACTGGTTATGAGAAATATATAAAGGCATTTACATAGAAATTAACAGTTTTTTATGTAACTGGTGCATAATGAGAGGAATTAATACTCGAGTGTGCAATGGTTTTATGAAAAAGGGAAGTTTCATATTAAGATCACACGAGTTTTTTAATGCCTAATTATATGTACAGTCGCATACATAACTTTATCTACATGCATATCAGAAGTTTTCTACAATATGTGATAAACCTGTATCTGTGGTTGCCCTGTATCTTAATGTACCTGTATCTTAATGTTCACATTAAAGTATCGGTGACCGATACATAAACATTAAGATGCAACCAACCACATCGATAACCGATACTTTAAAGTTGGGCCCCAGGGGGCTAAAGCCCCCCCTCACCAGATGAAACCAAAAAAAAATCGATAGGAATAGTAGAAACCTAAATAAAGGCTGCTTTATCCTATCGAACAATTTTTGGTTTCATGGGAGCGGGGAGGGGTGGGGGGGTTAGCCCTCTGGGCCCAACTCTAAAGCTGTTTCCATTACAGAGTTAATAAAAGTAATTCTAGAGTTGCCTCGGGTCTGCAACGCTTAGCGCTAGGTGGCGTGCGCTGGCAATAATTTCAATTGAAATCGCGATGACAATTTTTGTTAGTAATTGGCCAGTGAGATTTTAACTCGTCTCATCTCGCGTCGTCTCGCCAGTAAAATAGCACCTTTAGCTCGCTGGTTAATCCTCGTCGACGAATTGAGAAGCTAGTGGTTCAGAAGAATCGCGTAGCAGCACACAAGCATAGTACCTATAAATATAACAGTAGTTGTTCATCTTTAAGCAAAGGCATATCGCGTTGCAAGCCACATGCTAACTCCAGTACGGACGAAGCCGGTTCCAGTTCGGCCGCGCCGTCGCCGCGTTATTTTGAGGGCGTATCAAGTATCGAGCGAAGAGCATTGACGCAAAAATGTCGTCACGTAAATGTCATATAAAAATCATCGTAATCGGTTATCGCGTGTTGTTTCTAGAGCGCCACAAAGGAACATACAAACATATATAGGCTGATAAACACATTACTCTCCTTTGCGTCGCGCAGTCGGGTAAATATCTTGATCGTTTCTAACAACATTGTAGTTCTAGTGCATAAACGTCTTGATTCCATACCAGCCTAAAGACGTTAGAGACATCAACTCAGATTCACTAAAACACTTGCTGTTGTTACTATCAGCTTTGATAGATATAACTAATATCATAAATTCATACCTTTTTTTTTGTAATTTCAATAGAAAAAGAATATTGTTTGCCTCTCGTTTTTTTGAGAGCACCTCCGCTCGTGCTTTGAAGGAAACATAAGCATCATCATAATTAAACAAATACAATCAGCGTCCCATTGTTTCCGTAATCAGCACCTGCCTGTGTAAATGCTATAATTATCATTGACAGCAATGTACAATACATTGTTATTAATATCGTGTAGTTTAAAATGGTTTGTTATTTGGCTCCGTCGCTCACGGCTGAGGTGTCCGAGTGGTTAAGGAGTTGGACTTGAAATCCAATGGGTTCTACCCGCGCAGGTTCGAATCCTGTCCTCAGCGGACTTTTTACCGTTTTTTTAATGCACCTGCGCAGCTGCATTACATTGACAATTTATATACAATTTTGACCGAATTAAGATAAAATTAACCCCAATCAAGCAGATTAAATATCCGAATCGCATTTAAAATAAGAAGCCAAAGGTTGCCAAATAAAACGTTTTCTCATTAACATGCACCTGAGTTACTAACATGACAGTGTGTTGAAAGTGACTGAATTAAAAAAGTACCCTCCGTGATGGACTCTAGTACAGTTTTTTATTTACTCGGTGAAACCATATTGCTCTTGACATGTTATCGTATTGTAAACTTTGTGATAGCTCTTATGGAAAACAATACGATAGTAATGTCAAAAGCAATTAGGTTTTACCGGTGGAATAGAGCCCGTGTTTTTTCCTTTTATTTAACGGAACAATAGTACTTTAATGAGATCTTATAATGTATAGTTATAAAATGTATTGTATTTTAACTGGGTCGCTCACGGCTGAGGTGTCCGAGTGGTTAAGGAGTTGGACTTGAAATCCAATGGGTTCTACCCGCGCAGGTTCGAATCCTGTCCTCAGCGGACTTTTTTTACTGTTTCTATAATTTTCGTTTGCTGCATTTGTGTTGACTTTAGCTAGCCACGTCATTTAATAACTAAATTTTACAAGAAAAGTAGAACACATATTTATTGACCTAAATAAAATAAAAAAAATAAAAAAATACATAAAAATCGCCGATTTAATAGCAACCCCTAGTTTCAGAGCTATCTCATGGCTAAACCGATTTTAATGAAACCTAGCTAAACTATCCATCCATTTTAGAGCTACGATGCCGCAGACAGACATACAGACACACTGATACACACGTTTAACGTATAACAGCCAAACCAGTGCAGTACTTACTGTGAGACAACTCTTTATTAAAACTCTCATTCTTGAACAACATAAAATCATACCTGATCATGATATTACACGTCGTCGGATTGATCTAGTTTATTTCATACCTAAGTGTAGGTCAACATTTTCTCGGAAATTCCATAAACTTCTCGGACCCCTAGTATATAACCGAATTAGTAAACATGTTACATTGCGTAACCTTAATTCTTATCAATGTAAAAAAGTGTTAAACAAATTTCTTTTATCGCTTAGCTATGCAGAGGCAGAAAAACTTATAAAATAAAATAAAATGGCATAACAATCATACATCCACACATACACACGTGTAGCAAACTTACTCACAAACTTACTCACATACAGTTTAGACATACATACATACACACATACACTATACAGAATACAGATTAACATGATAGCTTAGTATTAAATATTTTCCTTGTATGAAACATAGCAAATTCATCGGAAGTTTTTGCATATACTACTTGCTTACGTTAAGTTAGCAGTATTCATAATTAGCAGCCGGTGTACTTATTTGCAACTTCTATCCTCAACTAATCATTTTAGCAACTTACATATTCTTTATTTTTATATTACTTTGAAACATTGATTAACTTAATATAACCTAAGTTAAGAGTTAAGAGTGAATCAATAGGACGACGGATCTTACTCCACCGTGATACAGTTTTAACTAGTACGGGGAGTAAGCAACATTGTCTTATTACACTCACGTTATACAGTAACATAATACCTAAGTATTTAAATATGTAAGCTTCATCCATATTGTACTGATCCTGTTTTGGTTGTTGTGTTTACTGGGAAATAAATAAATTTGTATTTGTATTTGTATTTGTAACACCCCTCTTTTGCATAAGGGGTTAAAACTTGACACTTACTTGAACGTGAGTCAGCAAGCGATGGATAAAATCTTTTTTAAATGACAATAATTATAATTACTAAAACGATATAGGTACTTACTTTTATATCCCATTATTTTCCACATATACTCGTAGTTGACTTTAAAAGAAGCTTCACACTGTAAGACCATGTCGCTTTAACGCCTTTTACAAATAAGTGCAACTTAGGTGTGCAGATACTTATAACTTATAAGTTCCAACGCCGACCGTACTTAATGACGATTCGATTGTGTAAATAATCAATACAAAAGAGCGTTGATTGTAAACTATTGTAGTTTTGAAATGGTTTGTTATTTGGCCCGGTCGCTCACGGCTGAGGTGTCCGAGTGGTTAAGGAGTTGGACTTGAAATCCAATGGGTTCTACCCGCGCAGGTTCGAATCCTGTCCTCAGCGGACTTTTTGTTTGAGTTCGCTCCAGTGTTGGATTTAGCTACTTCGTTTACACGACAAAATTATGAAAGATATTTTAATTTTAGATCCTTTAGGGTGTTACCAGACCAATCGATCGATCGCCGATCGACGGCATCGATTGACGTCGATCGAAGTCGATCGATTGGTCTGGTAGAAACTATCGATCGACGGATATCGTTCGACTAACCAATCGATCGATTGCCGGTCGACGTTGATCGACTGGTCTGATAGCTTTAATTGATGAAGGAACTATCGATCGATCGACGTTGACTAATCCATTCTGCCATCGATCGACGATCGATCGATTGGTCTTGTAGGAACTATCGATCGACGTCGACTAATCAATTCTATCATCGATCGATGCCGTCGATCGACGATCAATCGATTGGTCTGGTAACACCCTTAGGCAAAATATTCTACCAAATGGTACATAAAAAATATAAGTTTAAAATATTATTGTAACAGACGCGTTAGCCTAGTTGGTAGTGACCCTGCCTACGAAGCTAACGGTCCGGAGTTTGATTTCCGGTACGGGCAAATTGTATCATGAACACGAGTATTTGTTTGTCTTGGATGATTTCTATGTATTAAGGTATTTATTTCTCTAGGTATAGATATAAGTTGTATAGTTGTCTAGTACCGATAGTATAAGCCCAGAGCTTAGTTTGGGACTAGGTAATTTTTTATGAGATCGTTCCTAGATGTATACTTATTTATTAACATATCAATGACTTACATTTGTTTCGCCAAATAATATTTTTTATGGTTGCCTTCCGAAAATAAAAATGCAAGTAATCTCGTAAGGCCCACGTCAAATTCTGTTACTTCGAAAAAGAATCTTGTGTCGGTCAACTAAAGTCAAAAGTCACTTTGACAAATGTCCTCAATTTAATAGATAACCCCCCCCCCCCCCCTTTATAATAGCGATACCTTCTTCGAGAGCTGAAATCTCCTTAACGGCCTAACAGATTTTCATGAAATTATCCTGCTTTTTTATTTTGTTCTAATTGGTCCATCCATTTAGTAGCTGCTATGATGCTACATACAGACCTACAGACAGTCAGACACACAGATGAAACACACGTTGAACTTGAACGGATAAGTTCGCCTTTGTACATAGTTTATATTCATAAGTTATTTTTTTGTAAAACGATTTTTTTTGTGTAATATAGAGTTTACTTACTTACTTATAACCCTTTTTATATTGGGGGTTAAAATCCAGTATAATGACGACCCATTCCAGCGGGCCTAGTATGGTTGCGTTTATCGCGCGACAAAATGTAGATAAAGCATCCGTCACTCTCGTACTTATATGCGTGTCAGAGAGTGACGGATGTTTTATCCACATTTTGTCACGCGATAAACGCAGCCATATTAGGCCCCCTGGGGCCCTTACATGGCTGCATTTATCACATGACAAAGAATGGATAAGGCATCCATCGCCTTCTGACACGTAAATAAGTACGAGAGTGACGGATCCTTTTTCTTATAAGAGTGGGATGCAAACGAGCATGTAGGTTACCCTGATGGCAAGTAATCACCACCGCCCATAAACACCAACAACTCAAGAAGTGTTGTCGGAGCGTTGCCGGCCAATTAGGGAAATGCAAGCTCTTTTCTAGAAGGCATCCATGTCGTAACTGGTGGGAAATACCGCCGAAGGGAGATATCCACACTTGAGACACAGAGCTGATATTTCTTATAAGACCCTACCGATTTTAGAAAGAAAGAAGAAAGAAAAAACATTTATTTGCTTACATCTAAGACAAGTACAAAAAATAAATTAACAAACAAAAACAAAAATACAAAACATCCGAACCAGTGCCAGACGGAGCAAAATGGTTCCTGCTCAGCATGTTACTGGTTTTTAGGCTAGAGCTGGTCTTCCACAGGAACCAATTTTCATGAAACATTAGCCAAGAACCATGCAAATAAAAATAGCGTTTCTTTTGCTATCCCGTCCGAATCTGTCCATCCGGTTGAGAGCTATGGCGCCACAGAAATTTACACAGATACACATATCCACTCGTTTCATGACGTTGACGCGAGTTAACTGATCCATTGTGTAAATAATCAAACAAAAGAGCGTTAATTGTAAACTACGTATAGTTTTGAAATGTTTTGTTATTTGGCCCGGTTGCTCACGGCTGAGGTGTCCGAGTGGTTAAGGAGTTGGACTTGAAATCCAATGGGTTCTACCCGCGCAGGTTCGAATCCTGTCCTCAGCGAACTTTTTTAACTGTTTCTATGATTTTCGTTTGCTGCATTTGTGTTGGTTTTAGCTAGCCACGTCATTTAATAAATACATTTTACAAGAAAAATAGAACACATATTTATTTACCTTACAGAATGAAAAAAATAAAAATAAAAATACGTAAAAATCGCCGATTTAATAGCAACCCCTAGTTTCAGAGCTGATATCTCATGCATGGATAAACCGATTTTAATGAAACCTAGCCAAACTATCCATCCATTTTAGAGCTACGATGCCGCAGACAGACATACAGACACACTGATAAACACGTTTAACGTATAACACCCCTATTTTTGCATCAGGGGTTAAAATTTGACACTTACATGAACGTGGGTCAGCAAGCGATGAATAAAATCTTTTTTAAATGACAATAATTATAATTACTAAAACGATGTAGGTACTTACTTTAATATCCCATTATTTTCCACGTATACTCGTAGTTGATTTTAAACGAAGCTGCACACTGTAAGACCGTGTCGCTTTAACGCCTTTTACAAAATAAGTGCAACTTAAGTGTGCAGATAATTATAACTTATAAGTTCTAACGCCGACCGTATTTAATGACGATTCGATTGTGTAAATAATCAATACAAAAGAGCGTTAATTGTAAGCTATTGTATAGTTTTAAAATGGTTTGATATTTGCCCCGGTCGCTCACGGCTGAGGTGTCCGAGTGGTTAAGGAGTTGGACTTGAAATCCAATGGGTTCTACCCGCGCAGGTTCGAATCCTGTCCTCAGCGGACTTTTTGTTTGAGTTCGCTCGAGCGTTGGATTTAGCTACTTCGTTTACACGACAAAATTATGAAAGATATTTTAATTTTAGATACTTTAGGGTGTTACCAGACCAATCGATCGATCGCCGATCGACGGCATCGATTGACGTCGATCGAAGTCGATCGATTGGTCTGGTAGGAACTATCGATCGACGGATATCGTTCGACTAACCAATCGATCGATTGGCGGTCGACGTTGATCGACTGGTCTGATAGCTTTAATTGATGAAGGAACTATCGATCGATCGACGTTGACTAATCCATTCTGCCATCGATCGACGGTCGATGGATTGGTCTGGTAACACCCTTAGGCAAAATATTCTACCAAATGGTAAATAAAAATATAAGTTAAAAGATTATTGTAACAGACGACGCTTTAGCCTAGTTGGTAGTGACCCTGCCTACTAAGCTAGCGGTCGCGAGTTCGATTCCCGGTACGGCATATTGTGTGTTGAACACGAGTATTTGCTTGTGTTGGCTGATTTCTATGTATTTAATAAGTATTTATTTCTCTACAGATATAACTTGTTATAATTATAGTTGTCTAGTACCGACAGTAAAAGCTTAGAGCTTAGTTTGGAACTAGGTCAATTTGTGTGAGATCGCTCCTAGATACTTATTTATTTATTTAGCATATCAATGACTAAGTAACATTTCTTTCGCCTTTTTCATTTTTTATGGTTGCTTTTCGAAAATAAATATGCTAGTTAGGTAACCTGTCAAAACATACTAACCGATTGATTTACAAAATGGTTCTTGCTCAGCATGTTACTGGTTTTTAGGCTAGAGGTGGTCTTCCACAGGAACCAATTTTCATGAAACATTAGCCAAGAACCATGCAAATAAAAATAGCGTTTCTTTTGGAATCCCGTCCAAATCTGTCCATCCGTTTGAGAGCTATGTTGCCACAGAAATTTACACAGATACATACAGTCAAGAAAATTGATTCGTAGACCACTTTGGACTATCTCAAAATGACACTGTCACTGAAATCATAAAAAGTCTTTTACGTTTTGATTGATTACTTGACTTTGACATAGTCCAAAGTGGTCTCCGAATCAATTTCCTTGACTGTACATGTACTCGTTTCATGACGTTGGCGCGAGTTAACTGACCCATTGTGTAAATAATCAAACAAAAGAGCGTTAATTTTAAGCTATTGTTTAGTTGCAAAATGGTTTGTTATTTGGGCTGGTCGCTCACGGCTGAGGTGTCCGAGTGGTTAAGGAGTTGGACTTGAAATCCAATGGGTTCTACCCGCGCAGGTTCGAATCCTGTCCTCAGCGACATGATTTTTAGTTTTGATTTACTCCATCTTTTTTTTTGTTGATTCTTGTTGTTAGATTACGGTTATGCTTTAAGGGCTGTAAATGTAAGCGTATCTACTCTTCATATTTTAAAATTAATATTTGAAAATTTCACTAATTAATTACTTTCTCCTTCTTTCTGTATGTACAGTCACCAGCAATAATATATTATCCAATATTGGGCGCAAAAATATTTTACACGTCTTTATTACTAGAGATATAAGAGCGTGTCAGATATTTTTGCGCCCAATGTTGGATAATATATTATTGCTGAACTGAACGCTGAGGTTTTTCAAACTACGCAACGGATTTTAATGCTGTTTTCGTCAATAGATAGAGTGATTCAAGAGAAAGGTTTTTGTGTAGTAACAAAAACCAAAGTGAAGCGAAGGCGGTTCGTTATATATTAATAAGTTACACCGCTGAGTGTCTGTAACCCTAAAAACAAATGAATTAATCATTCCATATCGCAAATCGGTAATCAAGCAGCGATTAATAATGTTGCTGTTTGATAATTAATTTGGTGAAGCGCTTATCCATATTAATTATCGAGCGGTAATAAACGCGATTGCTTCGCATCAAGCTGGTTTGTTTTCAAATGATTATTATTTAACGGGATTAATGATTATCATGAGCGCCAGCAATTTTGAGAACGGAATCTCGAACAAAGGGCTCGTTGCGTATTTAATTTAAATATAATTTTAATGTTTGTATATTACCAGTGTTCATAGTTGAGTTCATAAGTATGTGTACACTTAAGTACCTTGGCTATTTAAAGTCATGATTAAACTGCCATATATGAATTGCACGGTGATTAAAGTGACAAGGTAGTAAAGTGTATGAGATACATATTTATTATGAACTCTATTCTAATCGGTAAAACCATATTGCGGCCGCCATAACTGTCAAGTAAATAAGTGCTATGGTAACTTTGACAATACAATGTAAAAACCTAAAGTTCTACCGAATACAATAGAGCCCTAGAGCAAAAACTTAATCTTTATAAAATAAATGAAACAAAAACAGTTCGCAGTCGGTAGGATTCGAACCTACGCTCCCAGAGGGAATCTGATTTCTAGTCAGACGCCTTAACCGCTCGGCCACGACTGCCGTGTTAAATTGGTGCGAAATTGTGAAAGTATTTGCAGTCATTTTTGCATTAAGTACATTTTGCACAATATTGCAGCTATAGTGCATGAAATATATTTACGGCCATTTGCATAAAAAAAGAAACTTAGTTTTGATCGTAAATCTGGATTTAAGACTGATATTTCCATACATCTCCTACTCATACATTTCATATACTTATGTACACTTGCAAATGCACTTATAAATATTCTCTAATCTATCTCTAATATATAAAATTCTCGTGTCACAGTGTTTGTAACAAAACTCTTCCTAAACGGCTTGACTGATTGTTATGAAATTTTGTGTGTATATTCAGTAGGTCTGAGAATAGGTCGTAAACTATTTTTCATAAGGTTTGTATGAAAAAAAAGATTACACCCAGGCGACGCCGGGCGCGGAGCTAGTAACTAAATAAAAAACAAGCTTTTAAAACCCGACTGCATTTTTGTTATTGTTATTAAACCCGTTTATTTATGCTACTATATTTGTATATATTTGAGAGGGTCACATTAAGACCTTTTAAATGATACCTATATTATAATAATAAGAAGACTTATCAGGTTTAAACATGTACCCTGTTTGTGTCTATGGACAACCTGTGTCTATGGATTTACATCCAAAATAGAGCTAGAATATCCAAATTCAGCCGGTTTTCCTCCCGTTTGATGTCAGAAAATCGAGGAGAGCTCACAACGGTTAAATATTAAACAGCTGTGACAACAAGACAGACATTTGTACAATGATGGCTTAAATACAGTAACAGCAGACGTACAGACGACGTTATTGTTTGGTAGATTTAGTGATTGTTATTGCATTGTATTTACTCGGGTTAATTTTTTTTTTAACCCTTTACCTACGGGGCCTTGTATCACCCAGTTACCGCTCAATACAGGCATGTCTTGACGAGAGGCGATTCGATCACTATAGTTGACACCCGTACTGCAGTGGTGTTGCCTTACTGGCAACTCTGGTTGACACCCGTAGGTAAAGGGTTAAGGACAGTAGTCATTTGTGCCGCAGAACCGATAATCGCTGGAGTTATCGTAGTATTGTTGAGTGGAGACCGCGAATTGGCAAACGTAGTGTAGGACGCCCTGAGACTAGGTGGAGCGACGATCTTCGCAAGGTGGCTGGCAAGAGCCGGATGAGAGCGCACACGAATCGTGCTCCTTTGCGTGCAATAGGAGAGGCCTATGCCCAGCAGTGGACTAATATAGGCTGATGATGATGATGAGTCAAACTAGGAAGAGTGGATACTTAGAGCTAGGTTGTGGTAGATACAGGTACCCAAGATGTTATATAAGATTTCTGGCGAAATTCAAAGTGTCCGGAATGACAAAATGAGTTTGTACTTTGTCGTCTATTTGTCACCGTATGATTAAGTTTACATTTTCATCATTATATACAGGGTGGAAGAACACAACGCTACATAAAAGGAAATTAAGTAGGTTTCATAATGAATGAAAATAGAATATTATGCAATAGCATAATAGCAATAGCATAACTAATAAGTGTTTTATTTCTTTATATAATACAATGATGTTGTGTTTATGAATTTAATTATATAACTTTTAATGTTTTCAGACACCGAGCTAAATATGTTAAATACTTATTTGTTATACTATCTTTGATGATCTTTTTTTTTTAATTTTAATGACTTTGGTAGAAAAAAGTCGTCCTAATTAATTACTCTATTACTAATTATTCTGTGCAATAAAAATACAGAATGTTTTTTTTTGTTCCATTTCCTAGTATCGATTTCCTATTAACGCACATAAGTTATCAAAATCCATGAAATATTATTTTAAATTAGTTATCTTTAACATTTCATAATTTTACATTATGTATACAATATAATAATTGGGATTGTTCATATTTTCACAATAAATTACTCTAATTCGAAAACCATTTCGAGGAATGGGGTTTTAAAGCCGTTCTGAATTATTAAGTTTTTGAAATATTTATCTATTCCGGATATTTCAACATAAGTATACTTAACCTTTGTTTGACTTTCATTTTCGGCTTGAAGCCCTCCTAGATGTATCTTCCGGGTAAGGCGAAAACCGCTTGAAATAGTATGTTTTAATACACTATTACAATCACTTTTTATCATTAGATATCATTTAATTGTTGTAAATTATTAGAAAATGCCAACCCAAATTAAAAATAAACATGTCATCCATAAAATGTATTCTAAAGAAATAATAAGATATTAAAACAAAACTATTGGTTCAAATACAATGATTAATGAAATTGGTGTCTTGAAATTACCTATTCTTTCGAATTAAAATGTAAAAACCGTAAGTATTTTTTTTTTGGTGTATCCTAATTGTAATCTCTATTAAAAATCTTATCTTACCAAAACTATTTAACAATCCTAAATCCAGTGTTCCATTTGAATAGCGGTACTGTGCAGCCGCACAGCATAATGCCATTTCCGGGAACGCTATTTCCGTAAAACAAGCTGGTTGCGACCTGACCACTGGAAGCTAGAATTACCTTGTCTTTGACTCAGTGCTTACGAATGGGGCACAATTTGGTAGTCCACTGGGAAATTGGAGATTTGAACAGTTGGTTGCGGACATAATTGTAGTAAATACTAGCTTGTCTGTAGTTTCATTCAAATTTTCCATCGATACCTCATAACAATCAGTATAAAAACATTCTGCATAATTTCATTTAACTAACCACGAAAAGCATAATGAACATAAAGCATAAAAACCAATTGTATAATTTTAACTGGCATACAATGAATAACATGACACTCATTTAACATAACTGTTATTTTCTTGTTATTATGCATTTTAAGTCAATTTCTTCTAACTAGGTTAGGTTAGGTTAGTACTGTAACCACATTAATAGTTATGAAAGCAGTTAGAAATATTTATTTTTCAATTTATAAACATTATAGTTTTTGAAATTATGCATTTCGTTTTATGCATCATGACTATATCAATGGTTTATTATGCAGATTGAATTTATGCAATTAGTCTTATGCAAAATGATCATTAGACCATTTGTTTTTATGCTAAACATTACACACCCCTCATAAAGTATCTCATATTCATTTTCCTGCTTTACAAAACTGCTACGGCCAAAATATGTCGTGTTTTAGTTGCAGGACTAAAAAAAGAACATTAAACGAGAACGACTTTCAATTTTTTTTTCGGTAAATTGGCCAATGTGGTCTCTTTTACACGTGTCGGTAATATGAAGTGAATCTACTTCGGACAAGACCATCATTGCAGAGAAAAAGCGTCACTAAAAATTTCAGTAAGGTCATTTTTTCAATTACAGAACAGACAGTCTTCAGAGCTCACATATTGAAACTCGTCTATCATGATGTAATCTTAAAATTGCATAATAATTATCTGTGATATGCGTAGGAAGCTGCTGTTCTCGGATTCGGTTTGTAAAAGCTACATAATATTATTTTGTGTGATGACCACGACTTTTTGTTCCTGAGTCTTTGATAACTAGTATTTATATCTCCATACAGGATGTCCCATAAACACGTAACCCTGACACCGGAGATAGCCAACCCCTAGACCTACCAAACCAGCCTAACTTGACCTCAGTAAAAGTTGCACGGTTTTCGAGATATTGCCAATAATGATAATTAGTTTCGTATGAAAATTATTACCAAAACAAAAAATAATTAGAAAAAAATAAATATTAGTCTGGTTTGGTAGGTCTAGGGGTAGGCTATCTCCAGTGTCAGGGTTACGTGTCAATTATGGGACACCCTGTATAATTATCTTTACCGGTATTCTTACTAAAATCTTAGTTTAAAAATAAATAAAAAATGTTTTGTTGTCACATAAAAAAAAAACATTACCACACACAGTTTCTACAGGTAGCGAGGAGGTGTACAACTACGTCAATTTATAAAAAATGGTCCCTGATACCTAGTTCTTAACCTCACCCCGAAATACCACACTGCAAACTTCCAGGTAGGTAAGTAGGCTACCTGACCCTTACATGAAAAATGACAGTTTAACTTCTAGTATATGTGCTAAATATAATTAAAACCCAACCAATACTCCGAAAACTTCCATTTATGAACTGGGCAGTGGTCGGCATGGCGGCCATGTTTGCGATTCCTGATTGAGTGGTGTTTGCGCTCGCGCCGCCGCGGGAGCAAATGGCCAATCAAATAATAGGTAACTAATTTTAGTTTAATTTCCAGCGTATGACAGTTTTTATACTCTAAAAACGCCAGCTGGGGGCTCAACGAGTAAAAATAATAACAAATATTACGGAATTAATAATATTGAACGAAGAGGGGTTTTTGTATATATGAGTAACTATCCGTTGTCGGTGACGTTGTCCGCGTTGTATTCGATTAGGTACAGTCAACTGCATAAATAAGTGATCATTTATGTACCTTGTCACTTTAACGTCGTGTTTGAAATGTCATACAAAATTGTGAAACGATTGAAAGCGACAAGGTACCTACATAAATGATCACTTATTTATGCTGTTGACTGCAGTTTTAACTATCAGTAACTCGGGGGCAAAATTATTCATAAATATAAAATCAAATCAAATCAATTTAATTTATTATTTAATCCTAATCAAGGATGTCGTACCTATCTTTGTGCCGAAGTTCATTCAAATCACTTTAGCAATTCTTGGGTAATTGAAAGACAAACCTCCAAAACTCCAATCATTTTTTACTGACGGTTAAATTTATCTAACCACTAAACTCGGTTCGCTTCAGTGTATGTGCGTTCTCTGTAACACACTAATACTGAAAACCACATCGGAATTGTGTGGTTTAGTAGGAGTTAGCGTATTTACAGACAGACAAACAGACATGGAAGCAACTTTGTTTTATACAATGTAATAATAATAGGTACCTAAAGAAGCACATAAATTAAATTAATCTCTATGCCCTAAGTTTGTTCTAAATATTAAAAAACAATATACATATTTATAAAAATACATACTTTTATACATAGAAAACATATAAGACTCACGAACAAAAACTCTCTTTACAAACAAATAAATATTTGCGTACACCAAGAATCGAACCTGGGAGCTCTAAGTATATAAATAAATAAACAATATAACACCTTAATACATAATAACCATTCAAAATATTCTAAGTAAAACTTCTTTTTCGACACTTGACCAGGTAGGTACAGTCAAGGACTTTAATTGTTATGCCACTATGGAACCCTGTTACATAACGTTAATCATTAAGTTTGACGCTGTCATTATGACAGGGTTCCATTGTGGCATAACAATTAAAGTCTTGTCTGTACATTATTTTTTATTTGAGGTTGACTAATCTTAATAATCGCTGATTGTAATAAACCGGTCGACCTAGATTACAAGTATGTTCGTAAAGTCACGTTTTGATACAGTATGTGTTAAAGTGAAAGTAGATGCGGCGGGTGACCGCAGATTTTGAATACTTTCTGTGCAGCAGTCGTGGCCGAGCGGTTAAGGCGTCTGACTAGAAATCAGATTCCCTCTGGGAGCGTAGGTTCGAATCCTACCGACTGCGAATTCTTTTTGTAAACGCTTAAATAATTATTAAATATTACTATTTTATCTATTCTAGGCTTTTTAACTTTAGAGTAAGTTATTGTTCTTTATATCAGATTGAATTGGTTAGTTGATTCAATTGGTATAGTAGAGGTTGTATTATGTTATTCTAATTCTTATTACGTTGCAAACGTCACTATCAATGTAAAAGATTCGTCTCTGATGATGAAAGCCGAAATCATATCTATATTTAGCATAAAATTGTGACATTTAGCTTACATGCGTATTACTTAAATAACTTGCTCGTTTTCCAGCAGGTGAGTAAAGTAAAAAAAAATCTAACCACAACGATAAAGTTCAAGTCATTCAGTTCTAATCAATTTTTAATTCTTTAGCTTATCTGGAATTTAATTTTAAATCAATAGCCAAACGTGTGCCGAACACAAACAAACCTGAAATTAAGGTAATAAACACGAGATAATAAAATCTAGAAGAACGGATAATATATAAAAATAAAGCAATTATTTTAGTTAAAAGCACTGACTATGTGTATTTGTCGTGCTGCGGTCGCCGCGTGAATTTTTTTTCGACGCCTTTTTCGACTTTATTTACGTGAATATATAACCCGTTGTGATCTCTTTAATATGTCTGAGTGTCACTGAAGTTTGATGTTTAAAAGAATGATTTGTTTAAAAGAACGTCGATTTCCAAATCATCCTGTATTTGTGTTTTGAAATTAAGTGAAACTCAATTTTCTTACAAACTAGTTTTGCCATATAAACGAATAAATTTAAACATGCTGTTTTATTCTGATTAAAATCACAATAATTTTCTCTTGCCGCCGCAAGCTGTTTTTGTTAATGATCAAAAGAATACAAATTTCAAAAGCATTGGACGCGGCAGTCGTGGCCGAGCGGTTAAGGCGTCTGACTAGAAATCAGATTCCCTCTGGGAGCGTAGGTTCGAATCCTACCGACTGCGGACTATTTTTAACATTTTTCCCGACGCCATTTGCACGTTTGTGCTGAACGAAAATAACTCGGCACTAAAGTGAATATTGAAATATTCGCAAGAGAAAATAGCGAAGAGAATTGAATGCGACAGAATTGTATTTCGATGTTTATAGATAAACATTTTAAAATTACATCGATGACAGGTCAGTCTAAATAAACAGCGCAGACCGAACTTTTCTTATTTTAATATAAATTATAAGACTGTGCAATTAACTTATGAATAACGTAAGATGTTTAAATGATTCAATAGAAGTACTGAAATTTAATGAGTTTCTTCTCATTTGGTACATTTATAGAAGTGTCATTACTGTAGCATTTAATAATCTAAAACTCTTGATACAAATTATATTTTAAGGACGATACTTGAATTTAGAGCTGCCTGTATATTAAACAAATGATAAAGCGTTCTATTCAAACACTATTTCAAATTTATATCCAATAGCTTACAATTTTATTTTATCCACAGCTAGGTCCAAAAGGTTTTTTTAAAGAAAGCTAGTATTTTTTTGTTTTTAGCTTTGTTTAAAGAAAATAGGTAGAGCCTTTTAAGATATCGGCTCTGAAAATTGGGTCATAATAGGGAATATTCACATTTTTTTTCACTGCTTCAATAAAACCTAATTCATGTAACAAACAGCTGAAAAAATCTTTTTTTTAATAGCTATGAAAATAACCAAGATTTGATCCTATCTATTTCTAGCAAAACAGAATTTAAGATGGAGTTTATAAATATGTCCGAGTCTAATTGCTGTCTAATTAGCAGTTTGAAATGCTTGTATCATTTACAGTACTTATATTCATATTTTGTTGAGAAATGCGATTTAAAAAATCCATGCATATTTTCTATTATTTCGGTGTTTTTAGGGTTCCGTACCCAAAGGGTAAAAACGGGACCCTATTTCCAAGACTCCGCTGCTGTCCGTCTGGGCTGTATCTCATGAACCGTGATAGCTAGACAGTTGAAATTTTCACAGAAGATGTATTTCTGTCGCCGCTATAACAACAAATACTAAAAACAGAATAAAATTATTATTTAAGGGGGCTCCCATACGACAAACATTAAATTTTAAACATTAAATTTTATATTATAAAAATATTCAAAGCCGCAGAAAAAAAGACAATTATATTCATTCAAACTTAACCAATGCCGTTTAATAATATTTTCTTTAATCTACTCGAACGTATGTTAGTCTAACATTAGAACACATTAAGGTCGAATTAAGGTCCTATTAACCTCCACAACTCATTTAACAGCTTTATCTAATTCAAGTTTGGAACTAAATCCGTATTTCAGGGAACGCAGGGCGACAGGGCCGGGCCGGGGGGCTTACGGCTCGTTATTTATTGCCAGTGTCTTCCACGCAACACGCTCGGCCGGCGCAGCCGTGTATTGTTTATGCTTGACTCTGCCACGGTTATTAAATGCCGTTGGCTCCGAAAGGGGACGGTTTTGTATTGTGATAAGGTTTATGGGCATTTGTAGTTCTACTGATGTGTACAGGGTGTTTCGGTTTATAATTTTGAAATTTTGGCTTAGTTGGTTAGAGACGGAATATTACTTTTTGTAGTTTTTATTTACTTTTGTTTTTTTTGGAGAATTGATTAGATTTTATAAATTAGTTTGTATTTCGTACTGATAATGGTTTATCTCGATCAGACTTAAAAATATTTTTTAACCACAATTTGCCTAAATGTAGGTTCACTAATGTTTTACCAAATCATCATTTGGCAAACTATATCATTTTAAAAACTTTCATGCTGCAACCTACGTCCCGCCGCATTGTTTTATATTTTTTGTTGTCAAAAGCTAAACTAACATACTTATTTAATAAGCCCTTGTAATAGTTTCAGCATAATTTTTTTTTGCCAAATAGATTAATAAAAAGTTATAAAATGTATTATATTATAAAGGTATCGTAATGTTATTTTTATAATGTACTCATAAATATAATATTATGGTTTATTATCATCATATCTTTTGATTGTTATTTTTTTGGCTTTAAACAAGTTTTAGTCCCTATTAGGCAATGTCTAAAAATGTCATCATAGCGCTAATTCGCGATTCTTAAACTCTATACGGAATCTTCAATAACGCAGCAAAACATTTAATGAAAATTATTTACCAAAAATGAAGGTTGTATAAAAGAAAGGAAGGAGAAATGTTTTTAAAAATATGATGTAGTAGTCAAGAGACTGTTTTTTTGTCACATTTCTCTACTAACGAACAAAAATATATCCTAATTTAGATTAAAACTATTAATACTAACAATGCTTATCAAAAATACGTTAGTACCGTGTAAAATAAGGTCACCTTTTATGCCAAAATGTGTAAACTAAAACAATAATAATAAATACACATAATAAAGGGTGCTATTGTGTCAGGGCCAGTAGAAAGGCGGAGTTTTAGGAACTGTTTTAAAGCATAAATTTTTGATATTTTTTACATTTCATGGACTTTTCTCAAGAAAATTAATGTAGTTTTATTAAGTATAATTTGATCTTGTTATTTTTTCCAATGCATTGTTAATGTCCAGACCTAAGAATATACGGGGCAAAATTAAATGACAGCTAGAGATTGCCTATATCGATAAACGCAATTATCGATGCTTTTCCCATATACTAGTGATCGCTCCAAGTTTTGTTTGTAAAAATAAAATTGTATGGAAAGTATGAAAATGAAACAAAATAGCAACATAATTCGGGTTATTCCTTATTTTAAAAGGTTTTTTTAACCTTCACTCATCATCATTATATTGTTTTCCTTATTGTGTATTTCGGAATGTATGTCCCATTTACTATTGTTAAAATAAACATAATAGATTTTATAATAGAATTACTCTAATTCTGAAATAGGTACACAATGAGAAAAAAAATATGATGATGATTAGTGAAGGTACAAAAATCCTTTTAAAGTAAAGAATAACCAGAATCATGTTGCTATTTTGTTTCATTTGCATACTTCCAATATTTTTTTATTTTTACTTGGAGCAATCACTATTATGTGGGAAAAGCATCGATAATTGAGTTTATTGATATAGGCGATCCCTAGCTGTCATTTAATTTTGCCACGTATATTCCGAGGTCTGGTCATTAATACTATTCCTTCTATAAAGCAGCATATTTGGTGGCCATAGCTCAGTGACGCGCAGGTTTAGGCCGCCCGCTCACTTTATTTACGGCTGCTGGGGGCGCCGCGCAGATTATTACTATTTTAACCTCGCTAATGCCCTAATGGCCACTTCAGACAAGCGTCTGTAATGGAAAGTTATTGGGCTCAATTAGTTAGTGGGAACACTGTGCTGAAACGCGATGAAAAGAGGTGAAACAACTACACGTGTAAACGGGTAAATTTACCACGGGAAATATTTCCTACTAGAGGACGTCCGCGGCATTTCTTCCCAATGGGGGACGATTTTCGGAAAGTGCTCACTTACATCATGAAAAGAACCCCTGTACCAAATTTCAAGTTTCTAGGTACCGTAAAACTACACAACTATGGTCCTAGCCTGCAACAATAGTCCAATAGTATTGTTTGACCTAAAATCGATTGCTCTAAACTCTAGCTATAGCTAAAGGTATCATATTTTTAAAATAATATGATAAGTAAAATTGGACTATTGTTGTAGGCCAGGACCACAGTTGTGTAGTTTTACGGTACAGTAGTTTCGGCTGTGGGTTGATATAAAATAAGTCAGTCAGGTTTGCCTTTTATATATATAGATATAAAACTATCTCCTAAAACCATAAGTTGAAGGGTTCTATTTAACATGGCAGCCGGGTAGCCCTTTGTTTAGAGTCACCGCAAAGGCCCGTTGCGTCCAGGAATTTCCAGATGCTTTGGGCAGTGAGGAGTTGTATCTCTTGTTGGTCCATGATATGTCGCTCTAGGTAGATAGGTACTTCTGTTGCGCACTAGTGGTCCGCATGAGCAGAGGGTGTGTATCGCCGTCTCCTCTCCTAACAGAACCTGCTTGTCGCGTCTTGTTTCATTTCGTATGAATATGACACAAACCGTACGTAATTTTCTAACGAATTCAATCCTAAGTGCATATCGTGGTCGCCTGTTAAAGTTGAACAATTTTAACCAAATTATCTTTAATTATGAAATGTTATTATTTATTATAACTTCTGAAATTACCTTCATAAAACTACTAACCATAACAGAATAAAAGCAATTAGCGGCAAAGACAAGCAAATCGTTTTAGTCGTTAATTACAGCATGGAGTTAGGTGACTATGTGAACGAGTTTGTTTGTTCATCCACTTACTCTGTTACAGAGGTAATTAACGAGGTTTAAATAAATACCAGGTATGCGTTACGCTGTTTTGAATCAAAGATGAACTTTAACATTTTAAAACATCCTTTGTATATGCGACCCCTGCTTTTAAGGATTACGAGTATACAGGGCCTCTATTATATATTGCCACTTGCTTACATGTGTAGTCAAGGACTTTAATTGTTATGCCACTATGGAACCCTCTCATAATGACAGTATCTAACCACATTAAAGAAATTACGCCAAAATTAATGATTAACGTTATACGACAGGGTTCCATAGTGGCATAACAATTATAGTCTTTGACTGTACATACGGAAAATTTGTTTGTTCTTAAAGAAGCATACTTATTAACTTTAAATCCCGCTGGAATGCTTCAACTAGCACAGTACGGGCCCAGTACAAGCATCTCCTATGTCAACCTCTCTGCCGTACGGATATTTATAAAAGGAATGCCTTCAAGAAATGTGTATTAAAGTATATAATAAACTACCCGATAACCTGAAAATTTTGCAGGGTTGTAGCAGTACCTTGAAATTTGGTACAGGGGTCCCTTTCATGATGTAAGTGAGCACTAAGAAAGGATTTTCCGAAAAACGACCCCCCCAACGGAAATAAGTAGGGGGAGTAGCGGGAAACCAATCTACGCGTACGAAGTCGCGGGCGTCCTCTAGTATTTGTATAAATGGCGGCGGAAATCTGCCTACCCTACCTACCTGACGTAAATTGAAAACTGAATCACCCCTGCTATAAAAACAATTTAAACATTGACAATGTTTAATCCAGTCTCTAAAAAAAGTCCCGAAAAAAATTATCAACTCTGTAGCAATATTTGATTAAAAAATACCGTGTAAATTGTTCACGAAACGAACGAGCTTTTAATTAGTTGTCGTTGTTTGGCCCACGATAATAATAAATACTTTGCATCCGTTGAAATTTTAATGAAAGGCCAAATACCTTATTATTTTTGGATTAAAACGAACAAACTTGTACTCGTCACACTAATTAAGTATTTTCATAATATATCGGTACAAAATACAGGGTGTATATAACAGGTATCCTTAGTCTAGTATTAGTTTTTTTTTAAACAAAATGGCGAGCTACTTTTATGCTTTCACCATCACATAGACTATTTTTTAGGAAATAAATTAGAGTTAAAGTCCATTGGGGCAAGTGCAACCATAGAGAAATGGCTGTTACAATATTATCTGAAAATATCTAAAACAGATTTACAAAATGAACCATAATTATGCCTACTTTAGACACTGTAGTAAAGTTAAGAAATTAATTTAATTTAATTACTTACTGTATTATACTTTACGAAGATATTAATGACAATCTTTTCCGTAAACACAATTGCCATAACTGAGGGCTTATTGTCTAATGCACTAGCAATCACAACCGGCTTCAAAGTAGAGCAATTGTTTTCATTTTGTATGCAGACAAGCCTTCGATTTTCAAAATGAAAACGATCGTTATTGCGAGTGCGTTAGACAATAAGCCCTCAGGCCTTAACTTGAACAAAGTGTACTTTTATATAGATGACCATAGCCCAAACGCATGGTCCAAACCATTCAAGATGGACAAATAAGATGCTGTTTTCAGCTGCTCGATCCAATCGCTCTCTATGCTAATGCAGCCTTGTTGTATTTTTAACTGAATTTAGAGTGTCGCGTATTAGGTCGGCTTTCCTTGAAGAAAATACGAAGCTCGTTTTCCTGTTTAGAATCGATTTGAGTCACGTCTGACGGTTGATTGCTTAGGGGAATTAAATTTGGAAAATCGATTTCTACTTCTCAGGGTTGCGTTCTACAACTCGTAATACCCTGCGGGGGTGTCACCTTGAAGTATAATTGACGGACCACAATTCATATTAAATAGATAGAAACACCCTGTATTATGACGATCTCAACTTTCAAAGCTGCGGGCCTAGTATGGTTGTGTTTATTGCGTGACGAAATATGGATACAGCATCCGTCACTGTCGTACTTATAATACGTGTCAGAAAGTAACGGTTGTTTTATCCCCATTTTGTCACGCGATAAACGCGGCCATATTTGGCCTACCGATATGCCTTAAACGGCAATGTGAACGGTTTTTTAATTGCGGTCTTATGATTGCTGTCTTAAGGCGAAGGCTACACGTACAATAAATACTGTGATCCATCAATATGATAAATACTGATGCATTCTATTCACGCAATACAGAGGCAAGGCTACACGTTCAATATTTATCACGTCAGTATACTGTAACATGTTTCGTTGAGTTCGGACGTGTATTAGAAATGAAGGCAAAAACTATACTGTCATATCACAATATTTACTGATCGTGTAGTCTAGCGTATTGAAGGATTTCAATATTTATCACAAACTGCCATCCAGAATCAAGAAATCTAGATTTCCGTGATAAATATTGTCATCCATCAATATAGCAGACTAAACGAACAATATAGGTAGGTATATCACAATATGAGATGAATATTGATGGATAACAATATTTATTGTACGTCTAGCCTTCGCCTAAGCTTGTAGTATTGAGAATGCAAATATCTATCCCACAGATCCCACTTACCATTAGGTGGTCTGTGTGCTCGTTTTTGTACGCAATGCTATAAAAAAAAAACTTGTCGTTTTACCGTCACTTTTGAAACTGCCAATACTGCCATGCGACATTCACAAGTGAAAGGAACAACATGTATAATGACGACATGAATGCCAAGCAACATGATCATACGGTACGGTCGGTCCTAAAAGTAGCTGCATACTTTAGTGCTTTGTCACTTTGACTTAATGTTTGAACTGCTGCACTGATCTGTCAAAGGCCTTAAAGCGACAAGGTACAAAAGTGTGCATCTACTTATAAAGCCAAAACTGTAGTTGTGCTCTTTACCATTGATAAGTTGTAAGGTGACAGCGACCAAACGGCTTTCACATTGGTGCATTTTGCATATTCGCAGCTGAGCTACAAGCAGTCGTGGCCGAGTGGTTAAGGCGTCTGACTCGAAATCAGATTCCCTCTGGGAGCGTAGGTTCGAATCCTACCGGCTGCGAATGTTTTGAAAAAAATAGAAAAAATAAACAGATATGTATTTACTGGCAAGTCAAATCAATAATGAAGGTTAGTGTTAAAACGATAGTTTTTATTAACATTTGGTTTTTGTAACATCACAAAGTTTTTATTGTCAAATGCCAGTCTTCTTGCATAATTTTAAACTTTCTTGCTTATCAGTCTTGATCGTTTCCAATTATTTTCTTCTCATTACTTTCATGTAAGTATTTAGAGGATTTACAAGTCGTGGCGGTCACATTAATTTTATACAAACACCACTTTTTCCTAGGAATTGACAATAAGTCAATTACAACTTTTCCTCAGAATTGTCAAAAAGTCAATTAGGTACCACTTTACCTCGAAATTAGAAAAAAGTCAATCACCATAATATATGTACAAGTGGTCTAGTACCCATAGTACAAACCAAGAGCTAAGTTGGGGACTAGTTCAATTTATATTAGATTGTCTTCTGACGCATTTTATAAAAAAAAAGCAATAAAATACTACAGTATTCCGTCTGCACAAGTAATGCGTTTACAGACTTCCATTCGTAAAGAGAACCTGACTGTTCACGAACAAAGGTATGCAAAAACCTATACAGTATCATACAAATGGCTCTTAAGTTGTCACCTTGCCGTGTGTGGCGAGCGAGGTGGCCAGAGGTGCTATTCTTTTAAATTATACTTCGTCGGTGAAGTTAAAGGCCGGCCTAACTTGACCTGTCATCGCATAAAAAACGGTATATTTTCACGTGTCAACTTTGGTCGTATTTCGATCTTATAATTTTTTTCGTGTAAAATAAAATAATAATTAATTGTAATATTAAATAGATTTTAAATATGTTCTAAAAATCGATGCGGTCTAGATCGGGTTGGAAAAAAAATTGGCATTCTTATGACTAGGGTTGGATATCCGGGATTTTCGGAACCGATTTCGCACGAGTATGAACAGGTTTCGAAAATCCCGATGATCCCGGTTCTCCATCATAAATTTCGTCTCGGAACTGCAAGCTCTAAATACAACAACACTGAAGAGATAAATATTTAACTACGGCGGAAATTGTTTTAGGATAAACAATAACTGGGACTTACGGTGCGATAGGACTAATAAAACCGGCCAAGTAGGTACTATTCTGACACACATTATCAAGGGTTCCGTAAGTACCAAATTTAATTTTAAATGTCTTTTTTTTAAGCCCTCGACGTAAAAAGAGGGGTTTAATAACTTTGACCGCTATGAATGTGTGTGTGCCTGTCTGTGGCACCGTAGCTCTTAAACGGGTAACGCACTCGCAATCACGAACGTTTTCATTTTGAAAATCGATGGCTTGTCTGCATACAAAATGAAAACAATTGCTCCACTTTGAAGCCGGTTGCGATTGCGAGTGCGTTAGACAATAAGCCCTCCAATTTAGATGTGGTTATTTTTATTTGAAAGCAGATTTTCTAGCGGTAGTTTTTAGCTAAGTTTTATGAAAATCGGTCAGGTCGTTTAAGAGCTCTGGAAGAAGGAGTCACCATTAAATTTTAGGTTTGTACCTATCAAATAGTTATTGTTACTTTTTGTTATGGCAGCAATAGAAATACCACTCAGTGAAAATAAAAACTGTTTACCTGTCACGCTTCATAAAATATAGCCCGCTGACACAGACGGACAGCGGAGGCGTAGCAATAGGGTTATTTTGGGTTCGAAATCCTAAAAAAGGACTTACATACCTACTTAAGCTCGTAAGTATCTACCAATAATGCCAACAGGCAGCGTGTCTCAAGTTACAATAGTCAGTAGAAATAAGTGACGAAATTCGTTTAGACATTCCTAACAATGTCTATGCCGTGTCGAACATGCCTTTCTATTTCTTTCACTCTTTGCTGTCATCACTAATGAGTAAAAGAGAGGGTGGTTATGAAAGGCGTTTACAGAGTAAGCTCATATGCAACAGCCCCTCATTTATTCATGACTGCTTCGAATGCAGTTGTCGAATGCAAGTCAGTTACTGTATGTTGTTACCAAGTCATGTTTGAATGCATGAAGACTCGTAATGAAAAAAGGAGTAAATTTTATGTCTTTTTGGAATAGGAACACGGATACAGAGATTTTGAGACATCGCTTTGTTTAAATTAAGAATAAGAAACCTCTGTACGTTTGTTTTTACCTGATTGTCGGGGAAATGTGTGTGTGTGTATTGTTCGTTGTTCCCTCGTAGAACCAGAACGGAGGGCTTATTGTCTAACGCACTCGCAATCACGATCGTTTTCATTTTGAAAATCGAAGGCTTGTCTGCATACAAAATGAAAACAATTGCTCCACTTTGAAGCCGGTTGCGATTGCGAGTGCGTTAGACAATAAGCCCTCTGGTCTCCGTGTTTTGACAAGCCTGATGTGGTTAGCTCCGTCTTAGCGTCCCGGCTGTCGTGAGGATTTTTTTTCAGATACCAAAAAATGCGGTTTTATTGCCATTGTGTAATGGTAATTAGTAATTCATAGGTTAAACATGTACCCCCTTACTAATAAACGTTGAGTAACCGTGGTGTAGTTAAACCATGCTTTGTCCTTATCTGTCATTGTGAGATTTGAATTTGACAGATAAGGACAAAGCATGGTTTAGCTACACCACCGTTACTCAACTTTTATTAGTAAGGGGGGTAGTCAGGTTTTTAAAGTTTTGGAGATGTTTTCAGATGCTCACATAGATGGATTTACTTGGATTACGGGGTAGCCAGAACAGCATTCTGTGCTCGATTGCAAAAAGGTTTCATGGCTCGTTCCGAGAGGTTTGGTACTTAACTCCACAGGTTTTTTTCTGTTAGACTTGTTTATCAGATTGCTCAAGAAGGAGGGTAAAAAGATAGGGTAAATATATATATATATTTATAATATGTATATTTATAAAAAAAAAAAGTGTACAATGTCACAGCAATTGCCCTGGTCCCAAACTAAGCTCTAGGCTTGTACTATAGGTACTATACAACGATATAAATACTTATATAGATAAAAATATACTTAAAGACATAGAAAACATGTATGACTCAGATACAAATATTCGCACTCATCACACAAATATATACGAGACAATAAAATGAATCCAATACTTTTTAATGCACACCACAGCAAAATATAATTTAGTTCAAATGTTTAAAGTCTATTTGAATGCAGTTTCCGGGGCTGAAATTTGAACTTTATCAGTAAACCCCATGAGAATGCAATATTATCTCTGTTGGCAACAAGACATCAGTTGTTTAGCAAAGACCCTCGGAATTCGGATTCCATAGTTTGGTCTCAATTTCAAATAGTAGATAATGACAGTGCAAATAAAAATCAAGAAAGAACAAAGGCTTGTCTTGAAAATAAAATAATTTTCAAAATAGAGACAGATAGCTACTAAACGAAATGTAGACATTGTTTTCGTTTTCGTAAATCAAAGAATTGCAGGATTTATTAAACAACAACCAAACACCAACACGAAAAGCCGAAGCGCTACCTCACGATACGTCCTAATTTTAACGATAGCAAACAGTGATAACAACTTAATCTACAGAAAACCGTCTAGCCTTTGAGCATTCAGCCATTTTCCCACGAAATCGTAGCAGCTATTATAAATAAAAAATCAGAGCAAAAACGGTCCCTTTAAAGTAATTTCTTTCGTGTTGGGGGCATTTATTTTCTGTCTGAGACATATTTCTCTAAGTGTAAAAAACAACAGGCGTTTCCTTAATTCCGTCCTTATCCTGCAAATGCTCGAAAACTCAAGTGTGAGAAGGAAAGCTCGCACTTTATTCTGACAGTCTTTTTTTTAAACCAAGACCCAAAGGCAAGGACGTTAATTTCATCCACAAACAGGCATTTCGTAGAAGTGAAAATGGTTTTCTTAAACGACATTTAATTTATGGCGAGTTTAGCGCAATGAAAGGGATTTGTTCTAATGGACTCCGGATGTGAGGAGAATTAAAATGGTGTTTCATTGAAAACGATCCTTGTTATAAACTGGTACTAGACAAGATATTGCGAAAACGTTGACACTGTAATCTTTAGGCCTTTGTCCGAATGTTCAACTAATTTGTCGCCGCCTTGAACACCTTTTCCAATATTCAAGGTATATGTATATAATAGTATAAATTGTATTATTAAGTACATTGTTCTTACGATTTGCTATAGATTACAGGGGGGTTATTATGACATTGCTATAGTTCAGTTTACGCTGACAGAAAAGGACAGAGCTATGCAACTGCTATAGCTCTGTCCTTAAGCTCGCCGTGAAATGAATTGCATAGCTATGTCATAATAACCCCCCAGAGCTTGTTTTTTGCTTTTCAGTTGTTTATTATTGCAGTCAGTTTTTTTTTAATAATTTAATTTATTTATGTCATGGAGAAATCCATAGATCAATTCTCGAAGCAACAATATATTACTGACTAAGTTTCGAGTTTAGGCCATTCATTTTTGTCTGTTATGTAATCCTCGACCCTATAATACGCTTTAGACATTAACGACTTTTTCAAGTAATTTTTAAGTGCTGAAAACGGTAGGTCAGGTAATTTATTATAGAAATGAATGCATGAGCAGCAGCAGTAGGTAGGTAGTAATAGATAAACAAAAATTTTTTTTTTATTTAAAATCCTATTTTTGTACAAAGCCAATAATGTAATTGAAAACATCCATAGTCCCGTACGGTGGGACGGGTATCGCGGGATCTCGGGTGTATTAGGGGGCTTAACCGACGATTAACTTGTTAGGGCAGCTTGCTGAGTTATCAGCGGGTTAATGATTTTTCAGAGCCTTTATTGTTCCTTCATTTTCCCGCCAATGGGAGAAAGAAAGAAAACAACATTTATACGTGACAAACGGAGAAAGAAATAGGAACGGAATACAGACAAAAGGTCTGTTGTCACGAAATGGTTCCAACTTAGTGGTATGCTGGCATTAAAGCCAGCGCTGGTCTTCCATTGGGACCATCCAGTGAAACGATGGCATATTACACACATATAGCGCACACACTATAGTAAACTATATAAAACAAAAAGAAAAACCGCAATACAAGTATAATGCTAGGTTAAAGCCGGCCATCCACGTTACGGTCCACCGGAGAGGTTACCTGCGCAGGCGACCGGAGGACACGGCACTCACGCACAGATTCACCGTACGGTGTCACTCGAAAGAATTGATTTTTGGTTTTGCTCCGGTCGCCTGCACAGGTAGACCTCTCTGGTAACCGTAACGTGTATGGCCGGCTTAAGTATTATGAATGTCATTAGTGTTGGCAGCACTTGCCTAGTTGCGGCTGGCTGACGGATAATAATAATAATCATGTTAAAGAATGACTGACTGTTGAGTTTTTCGCGGATCTTCTTCTCGGCAGTGGTCTTCTTGAAGCACGTGCGGCCCATTTTCTGGAAAAAACACATTTTAGCTTACATGTTTTTAAATGAAAATACAATCGTTGCTAAATAACAAAAAAAAAAAATTTTCGTTTAACCATTCATGTTAGAAATGTGAAAATAATTTTGGTTTTCGTTCATTGTTGGCAACTTACTTACGGAAACAAAATGAATTGCAGAATTAATTATCATGATTGATATGTTGTTGTATTCATAAACATTTGGTTAGATGTTAGATCCCATCATATGGAAATTGCAAACAAACCACGCCGTCTGAGGCCACAATTCGTAGCAATGATTAATACTAACCTAAAAAACTTAAGTTTGACTTATGCGTCAGAAAAATATTTTCAAGTATTCGATCTCGCTTCAGATGCAAATTATGACATCAGTTTACTCCGTAATTATATTCAGAGCAATACGGGTCCCGGGGAAGCAGCCAGAGGTGGAAGAGGCGTAAATCGGGAATCAACATAAATCCCGGGATCCCGGGACCGCATTATCATTTCTCGTCACTGCCAGGCGTTCGATTCGTTCGGTTTTGGGCGTTATACAGTTTATAGGTCGCAGTATGGCGCTAGATTATTTTGTAAGACATTTTTTTTAATTTAATTCTAGCTTTTTCACGCGACTCCGTCCGCGTATAAGTCGTTTATCCCGGGATAAAAGTAGCCTATGTACTATTCCAGAGTATAATCTCTTTTTGTGCCAAATTACATCTAGATCCGTTTTGGCGTTCTATCGTCATTGATTGAGTAACATACATCCAAACTTTCGAATTTATACTATTTATTATTAAGGAATGAATTTTCTTTTTAAAGTATAGTTTGACATTGATTTGCTCACTAAAAAATACCATGTTTTTGCCAACATTATGTTATTGTACGGTCACGGAATTTATTTGTTAACCACTAAAGAACCTTGTCGCATAAAATCTACGATTAATTCCTATGTAATTTCTATCTCGTCACTTGACGCTGTCATTATGACGAGGTTCTATGGTGGATCAACAATTAAAGTCCGTGACCGTACCTACCTAAATAAATAATATTTTTAAGTAAGAGTGAGATTAGTAACATTTAATGGTGAACAGGACCTTGTTCAGTTCAGGGTCCACCCGGGCTAAGCTATACGAGTGAGTTGGGTGCGCCAAAGTTGAACTAAATTTTTAATGTCGATTATCGCAATATCGAAAATTTTGTACCTAAAAATTTACATCCTAATAATCACTACTCATAACTACTCTGTTCCTAATGTTCTGAATGACTAATGATTCAACTTTATAATGTCCGTTGCAATACACATCTATCATACTACTATTTGTTTTCCTATATTTTCTCAACATAACCTTCTTTTACACTATTATTCATCATCATATCTTTTTTATGTAGATTCGTTTTTATTCATAAAATTTAATATTATTATTGAATTAAAATTATTTTTAATCGTAAAATTATTATTTTCAATAATTTTAACGGTAATAGTACCGTCAACCTTCAAATATCATTTTACGAAGATTTAAACAAAGTAAATTCATATTACAAACATTAATTTTGTAATATGAATAGACTGCAATCCCTTAAATAATAAGGGTGATTTCACTTAATTGTATAGGTAGTACAGTCAGCTGCAGAGATAACTATACCACAAGTTTCCTAGCAAAGGGGGGTCACATTTCTTTGCAGCTGACTGTACCTAATGAACGAAATACCTAACCGATAGGCATGATAGGTTAGGTTAGGTTAGAGTTGTGTCAAGGCGCGAAGCGCCAGAACTACGCGGAATAGGAGCTCCGCACAGCGGAGCTCCGTCGACTTGTTCGTACACTTCTTTTCAAATTACCAAAAAAAGATAATCTGCCTGGTCACATACAGATAAATAATATTGAATGATTTTTAAAACGGCACTACTTATTATTATTATGAGTAATAATATTATAAAAAAAAACTTTATGATAAAGAATGTCATGAAAAAAAAAAGTAGGAGTTTAGATAAAGTTTCAACAGTGATGTTATTAACTAAAATTTTCGGAAAACTGAGTGTTATGGACTACGTTAATAGTAAAAAAAAATGTAGCAACGAAAACTTTAGCAAACAAAACTTTAGGAACAATGATCATTAGCAGTACAAATCGTTAGGAAAATCAATTTCGGGTAATGAACTTTAGCAAACCCAATATGGACCCGAGTGAGTTATAAGCTACCTAATCGAGAATGCACGTCTTAAAATGTTGTTTGTACGCTCTAACGGGACAACTTAAGCTAGACAGTTAATAATAGATACGTCCATCGAATTGTAAAGCTACAAAAATGAATTAGATCTTAGAAACTTGTAAATAGTTTCCCTTCTGCGACTTTCCAGATATGGGCCGTTTATCCTCACGAGACGCGCCAAGCTATAACCGCCCGTATTTGCATTTGTATAGGGAGCCGTTTGCGAAATCCGTTGCGGTACAGACCGTACGCGTAGCAAAGGTGCATCTTTGACAAAGAGTCAGTATGTTCCCAGTCACACAGAAATATGTATAGAATAAAAATCTCCTTAAGTCCGTATTCGAGCTATAAACTATCGGTATGAATTTTTCGGTTGGTTTAGGCGTTGAAACCTAAAAATGGAAAAAATACACTTCTACATCTAGTAAGGCATTATGTAACGTACCCTTTAGAAAAAATTAAGCACACTGAATGATTTCGATTTTTTCAATGACATTTATAATGACAGTGTTCCAATACGGTAAATTTTTTCTTTCGGCTGTCTGTACTATTTGTTCAAATGTAATGAAAGATTTGGTTAAACAAGGTGTTGATAGATTCGTCTTCACGTTCCAAGTATGTGTACATAAATAGGAAATAATCTAAAAAAAAGGCGGGTTAAAAAAATTACATTATCTTTTTGTGAAAAAAAAAACCTACCATTAGATTTACAAGAGGTAAAAATAGAAAAAATATCAAGGGAAAATCTCACACAAATGATTGACTTAGTCCCAAACCAAGCTCTAGGCTTGTACTATGGGTACTAGACAACGATAAACGAGAAATAAATAATTATATACATAGAAAACACGCAAGACTCAGAAACAAATAGGTACACAAATATTGTTATTCTTTTGAGAAATAAAGATCTTTACACCGAAATATTTACCCTGACCGGGAATCGAACGCGAAAACGCTAGCTTCGTTGGCAGGATCAATACCACCTAGGCTAACTGCGTCGTCAAAATAAAGAGATTTCCACGACTGTCGTAGTTAGCTGCTTACGACAATTGTAGTAAGTCGCACAAGTTTTGGTCGAATGCAGTGTACCACCGATGCATCTGGCGCATGGCTGGTAACGAGGGGCATTGTGGCGACACCTGCCTGCGACTGCCGTCTCACGAGACTAGGTTCGAATCCCGCCCTCACTTGTTTGAGTTTGAATTACTACTGGGCCGAGATTCTTGGCGGTAAAAACCATATCGTCTTTGACTTGTTCTCATATTGTCAACGTTTAGATAGCTCTTATTTACTTAACAGTAATGGCGGCCGAGTTAAAAACACCATAACCGATCAAAGACGATATGGGTTTTACCGCCGTAAATAGAAGACATACAAGACCCTGGAACAAATACTCACGCACAAGACCCAAATATTTGCCTGTACCAAGAATGGAACCCGGGGCCGCCAGCACTACTACCAACCAACATAGTGGATAAGAACAAAATGATGCGTAATATATTTTAGTGGGGTTCGCTTCAATCAGTCTAAAAACTATATAGTTTCATTTTAACTAACCACGAAAAGCATAATGAACGTTTAGCATAGAAACCAATTGTATAATTAAACTATAATTAAATTATACAATTGGTTTCTATGCTAAACGTTCATTATGCTTTTCGTGGTTAGTTAAAATGAAATTATATAGTTTTTAGATTTTCATCTGGCATACGACCATACGATCAAATCACATAACACTCATTTGTTAAATTATGCATTTTTAGTCAATTTCTTCTAACTAGGTTAGGTTAAGTTAGAACTGTGACCACATTAATAGTAATGAAAGCCGTCAGAAATATTTATTTTTTAATTTATGAACATTAGAGTTTTAGAATTTATGCATTTGGTTTTATGCATATTAATTATTATAATTATCGTTGGTTTATTATAGAAATCGAAATTATGCAATTTGTGTTATGAAAATGAAAATTAGACCATTTGTTTTTATGTTAAACATTACACACCCATTATGGTGACGTATTTTTTTTTCATGAACTTTAAATCTTCCAACTTTTTACGTTTTACTTTTTATAAGGATGTATTTGACCAATATGTATGTACAGTCAACCAATTTGATTTCTAGGCCACTTTGGACTATGTTAAAGTGACGTTGACAACCAAACGTTACAGACTTCTTATGATTTGGTTTACAACGTCACATTGACAAAGTCAATAGTGTCCTAGGAATCAAATTGGTTGACTGTACCTATGTTTGTTTGAATATCTCTATTGTGCCCTCGTGGATTATAACGGCCCGATTTCGACAAGCGAGATGTCTTTTCATTAGGAACTTAAAAAAAAAAACCAGATTTGGAATCATTAGAATAGGTATGAGCTTATATAAAAGACTTTTTCACAGCATGCACCTGGGTTGTTAAAGCCTGCTTTTATTAAACTTGTAAGTCTTCACGTTGACCTTTTAAGAAGCCAGGCACCAGCCAGTCACCTTGTGGCTTAAAAAAAAATATTCGAATAAGTAATGAATGAATACCAACGCGTATGAAGTTCAGCTACTTAGTTTTCTTTCTTTTAGATCTTCTTTTTTTTCTGTTTATGCCTGTAAGTTAAAAGTCTTGTCTGGTAATTTATGTGTTAATTGTCAAAGTTGTGAAATATTTTCTGAGAGAGATATTTTTATGTAATATCAATACGGTTTTAGGTTGACGGCACCAATGATGGACACTTTTAGCTGACAGGCACCAGTAATGGACACTTTATTCTTAATTCAAATTTCATACGATTCCGTCACCATATTTTTTTATTAAAAACTAGCTACCCTCCCCCACTTTGCTTCGGGTTTTGAGAGTTTGAACACCCATCCACAATCCAGAATTGATTGTTTACCGCATTAAAATCCGTTGCGTAGTTTGAAAGATCTAAGCGTACATACCTACAGAGCTATGGAGACATGCGAATTGGTTTTTAACTACCTATGTAAAAGAATACCTACGACTTCATTTTGTTTTAGGAGAAAAGTATTGACGACATCGTTTTTCATCGGTCAATATTAAACACCACTCAATGTGTAGTATCATATTTGTCTGGAGTATTACCTTAATAAAATTACTTAGAATATAAACAACATAACAAAAGAGTTATATACAACTATTGTAATTACAAAAAGTCTATATCTTTGACTGACGTACAAAACAACGAATCCGCGACTTTGAACATTATTGAGTTATTATGAATCAGTTTCTTGGAAAGCTAAACGTTTTTCATTATAATCTACAACTTATTTAAAAAACTTACTTGTTTTACGGGGAGAGAAAACGTCACCGCATTTTATATGGAAATTAGCTTCACAATCCTCTTAATATCAAAAATGAACAGCGTAACAATTTAAACCGTTTAACAATCCCCCGCTTAGGCGTGGCCGCACGACTAACAAATGAACATGACGTAACTAAAACGATATCGCTCGCGTGTTTCGCAATCACGCAATCGCGCGATATCATCGGATCGCGCGATCCATGGCTAATTATTAACGCGCCGGGTGCGCATCGAACGCTATCTCGATGGTAATGTCGGCGGGAACGATATAATTTATCACTTCAAACTTTGTGGAGCAAATTTTAAAAACTTTCCACGTTGGTGACATAAAACCGCTATATTTGATGTTGTATAATATTGTAAGCTGGCGATTTATTCATAGTTTGGCTGTCATACTTTTTTTACACGCATACTATTTTAACTAATACATTTAAAAGTAAATAAAACACCGCCAAAACCGCCGCCAGATCAAATAATGAATATGATAATGACCATGATTTGAATTTTGGTTAAAATATTGTGGGATGCCGACTGACCTATTATTATTTGAAAATAATTTTTTTTCCTTCTTTGGAGGCAGTACATTGTTTAATTAAGCATTGAGTTTATATTTAGTTCGTCGTTCGTTCGTTCGTTGCTTCGTCACAGAGTCGCTTAACTATCTTAATCGAGATAATTAACTTATCACACTCTTAAAATAGGTAAGTACCATTAAGGAGTTCCGGTGGTCATCTATGGTCGAGTATTAAGAAAACCTACTCTGTGGTCTTCTTCATCAGTTCCACTTCACCAAATGTACTTTCTGAATGCAAATGCTAGACTTGTTACTGAAAATACCAAAATCGCTATCCGTATGCCTGTAAATAATTAAGGAGTTCCCTGAATTTAATCATGAATTCCCTCATTAGGTCTTGTTTAATACAACGGGACCACCTCGAACGTATACATTAAACAAAAAAACTACTGGGGAAAAAATCGAATAACGTACAAAAAAAAAGCTTTTTTTTATGAAACTCCTTTTTTTGAAGGGGTACTAAAATACGTCGTTATTTATACTATACGGTTATATCTGGCGTCAATTTAATTACTTTAGGCATAAGAAGCATATTTTTTATATGTTTTTTTTTAATCATAGCATAGATAATACTAACACAGAGATTACAAACCGTAAAACCACATAGTTGTAACCAAAATGCCTGTTATTACAAATACCTGTATAATTTTAATAATGCTCCTCTTTATATAATCACGAGTAAAACAGCGTATCATTTCAGTTTAGAAAATATTTTTCCACATTCGAATTAAATTAATCACCCCTCTCACGACACTTGCCAATCAAATCGGACCTACAAATCGGGCTATAATATACGATTATCGACAATAACAATTTCCGTGGCGGTAAATCGGCCCTTAACATTAAGGGCGCCATTGACGTCGCGACCGGCATTTTTCCCTCGCAAATTCATGTTCCTTATGAATATTATAAATTCCCGTCGTGTTTTCAGGCCGAAAATAACGAAGGCACAGCAATTTTACCGGCTAAGTATTTTAGTGCGAGCCAGCTTAGTCCTGCCGGGCCTGTGCGTCGGGATAAAACAAAATGTTTAATGCATCACAATTCATAATTTCTCCTTGAGTTTCACAGCGGAGATTATTTTTAAAGATTTGTATTTTTTTCGTTTTTATTTTGCTAAGTTGGACTGTAACTGGTCAGTTTTTAAAAGCGATTTGACGATGGAATAGAGGTGTTTTTTTTTTCAAAAACGGTCCTCTACCAATCGGTCGATTGAGTGATTGAGTAAGCGATGTCATACGAGCTCGCTCACTCGACGGGTAAAGCGGGTAAGCTGAGAAACCACCTATTAATAGTGATTTTTAAGCTAATACGGGACAACTTCATCTTGCCGGGTAATATTTGGCGCGTCGAGCTCAAGAACGAATTGTTAAACATAATCTACCAACCAGTATTACCGTAATCAGGTGATTCTCATAAACTTCTGATCAGTCCCGTTAGAGCATTATAAATTTACATTACTTTAATTTGGTTGCAGGTTTCGTCGACAAAGCAGCTTGTCCTAAGTAGTAAGCACGTAACTCTCCCTCACGTGCCTTCAAGCATGCGCTGCCACTTTAGTTTGCCGGTTAATTTAATACTTGATGAATTTAAAAGAAAATTATTATGAGAATAATACGAACAGTGCAAGTTATATGTATAAAAGGTAATAAGAAGAGGAAGAAGAAGACCTAATCTTACTTACTTTAACCAAATAAGACTGAAAGCCAATGTCATGTCGTATCAGGAGGCGAAAAACCTGACAGAGCATGGCGAAAAGTGGGTATAACTCGACCGACATGAGCCTAATGATGATATCGTAGATATATCTTATGTGTACTTATAATTAATTAGAATAGTTATATAAAGGCTTTCGTTGATGTTTGTCAAACAAAATATTTTTAACTCCGTCTACGAGAATAGTCTCGTAAAATTTTATGCATTCACAGTCACAGATAAAAAACTTTTTTTTTGGATTTTCCTAACTAAATGTAGCTTTACACTCGCGCATAAAGCCAAAGGTGCAAAAGGGGCGCCGACACAAAAAGCTGGCTTGATTTCAACTTGATAACAATAGGCGGGGTCGAGTTTTCACCAAAGCATCCAACACTACACGTAATCCAAAAATAAACCGTGTTCATCGCTGTTTGGCTACTAGTTATTACAAACATGAGTCTGGTAAAGCTAGTAATGGATCTGTTATAATTGAAGATATTACAATTATTTCCCGTTTCGTAGTAAAACTAGAAGCGGAAGGCGAAAGGCAAACAACACCGTTGTTGATTAATCATTGTGAAATAGTATCGTGGGCACAGATAACGCCTCGGCTCTGATTTTTTATGGTAAAAGGCTAATTTATAAAGGGCGAGGAAAACGAAAGGGATGTTTAGTTTGCTATTTACACCGAAAACAAATATTAATCGGGGAACCGTTGTAGATGGCCGATAGGCTTTTGTTAGGATATCCGGTGTTGTTCCAGATCAGCCGTGTTCAAGGAAGTCTTAGGTAAATCTTCGAATAATAAATAATGCTTCTGAGTTTGAAAGTTAATATCCACTTAGTACGTGCTTAGTACGTGTTTTAAATTTACTTTAGTAGGATATTAATCTTGAGGAAGAAACCAGCTAGTAGTTTTATTTTTTAATTTCTGATCATTTCTTTGTAAACGTCATTTGACGGTAGTGCATAACATTTGTGGGAAGAAAACGAATATATTTTGTTCTGAATCTTAAATGTCTTAAATATTTTGTATAACAGTATGTGTTACCAATCACGGCACTGTTGGAGCCCCGGGCCTTTGGAAGGCGTACAATCGTAGATAGGACCAGAATCCTATAGATAACTTTAATTTAGTAATGTAATGAGACACCAACCGGCGATTCTCCCTGAGTTTACACTAAAGAAGTAGGTAAGTATGCTCCCACGGACAATCACCGGTGAGTACAACTATTTTAGAAGGACAAGAACACAAATAATAGGCTAAAGGTACAAAATGATATGCATTGGTGAACTGGACTGGCTAACTGCGTCGCCAGTTCTTCAGTTCAGTCGTCTTGTATCCTGATGTTAAAATTGTTTTACTACGAAAATTTTCACCTGACGGTTCCAACATGGAAGATCAGTGTTTATTTCAATGCCAGCATTACGCTGAGTCAGGACCATTTCGTGACTAAATTAATCTTGTGCGTATTTCATCGTCTCTTTTTGTTTGTCATTAATAAATGTTTTCCTTTCTTAAAGCTACCTAAGTAAAATTAACACAAACCAGCAAAAAAGTAAAGCGCAAGTACAAAGTCCCTTTGTCAAACATACACATTATACACACATGTAATATATACATAGTTATATAAACTTAGACCGTCTTAATGATATATTAGTATAGTATATCTTAAGGTCAAGTTTAGTCTGTTTGTTAACAGTAATTAGCCAATAACATTTCGGAAGCTTGTCGGAAGCCATAACCGGAAACACGAAGACAGTGAAAGTGGTCAACCAGTTCTCTACCGGAAGTTGTCACCCGGAAGTCCTATTGTTGCTGGATAGGAAATTGCTAAATACAAGGTGACATTAATTAATGAATTAAGTAATAACATTATTCTTACTTTACTTATAGGTTATGTTAGTTCGGCAGCTGGCCCAAAGGGGTAAAACGCGCAGGAATATGAGCTCCGCCCTAGCGGAGCTCCGTCAGCCCTTTTAATTTGAAAATCTCACACAACTTGGTCTAGGCTTGTGCTATGGGTACTTGACAACGATAAATATATATAAAAAATACTTAAATCTTAGTCCTCATTGTTGGCAGCGTATTTGCAAACGTTTTGAGGATCGTTTTATATTATTTAGCTTTAAAAATACTAAACTATTACAAGGCCTCTTCCCCAGGACTCTATAGTGCCTCTTTCGACCAGTTGTTAAGAAATGCATCAAAGTCGTCTCGCCATCATCGTTTTAGGGTGGGTTTAGACCAAACGAGCGAATGCTCTAGAATATGTTTTGTCTTGATTTTTACAAAGAAAACGTAAGAGATAATGCCATAGAATTCTCGTTCGTTCGCTTGGTCTAAAACCACCCTAAGGCTATTTCGCCCATTATCGTGGCTGCGTTAGCTTACAAACAGTGGCAGTGGAGAATAGGCTCTTTTAATAGTAGTAATAATTATTAATTTAATATTTATTGAATTATTTACCAGTTGATCTATGAATCAAGCGGTAATTCACACAGTAAGTGTTCTTATAAAGAAGACAAAAAACCATAAACATAATAAATAGAAATATCATTAAAAGTACTAAAAAAATAATAAATACGAGTTTGTAAGATAAACATTATATAAATGGAATACATATTATAATGTAATAAATTTAACACATATTTATACAACGATGTACAAACTTATAATTAGATTGTCAATACGTAGACTTGACTGACAGATTATTTTAAATTTAATTTAAAACAACACACAACTAGTTTTAAACTAATCTAAAATTATTCCGAAAATATAAAAATAATAACACAACTGAAATATTACATTTTTAACAAGGCCCACTGTTTCTCAAACTCATCGTCCAACTTTTCAACATCTTTGCCAGACTAGTCCCTCAACAAACGCAGCGGTGGTATTCTTAAGACATAATACTCGATCGAGTTTCGATCGAGATATACAAGTCGATCTGATGTAATTGATGCAAATGCGTCTTTATACTTTTGAAATGTATTTCATTGTATTCAACTTTCGTGCATTGTCTTAACATGATTATCTTCAAAGCATAAAATGCAATCTTTTTTTTCTAGTGTTAAACTAGACGCTTGCGTCCCTTCGAAAGCAAGCTTTCTGATTCTCTTAAGCAATTTCTAATAAGACCTATTTTGGTACCATTTACATTTCAACCTTGTCGAATTAACTATACTTAGGTTGTCTTTTGTATTTAGCATTAGGTTCTCAAGAGAAAACCTGGGGACTCAGCAGGCCACGCTCGATCTTTTTCCTCCTCCAAAAAAGAATAACCCCATAACGCCGCGGGCTGGGCTGAGTCAACTTGGCTCCTAACAAAATTCTAGGTAATTGAGACCTTGATAAGGGCCCGACGTAAAACTGACGTAGTTTCAGAAACCCTTTACATTATTTTCTTCCCTTTGCGGACCTGAATTTTAGGGCTGCGCAGCCCTGGGCGATTTAATTATGACTTACAAAAATTCCAAAGTGCTATTTGCGCAATTAAGTTTTGTTTCTTAAAAAGGGTAGTATTTTATGTAAGAATGATTTATTTGGAGTCACGGTAACATGATATTAAGGATGGTAGATTAAATAAGACAGTTAAAATAAAAATGAAGAATAATAAGTAGGGTTAGGACTTTTGGTGGCTTTTATATCGTGGTTCTAGAATCCGTGGCGTCGCTATTCTCTAATTATTATAATATTTTGGTCTTGAGTATGGTCATATATTTAAAATGAACTAATTACATTTTTAGTTCAGTTTATCCACACCTACTAATACTTGTTTGTTTGTAACGCTTTCACAGTGGAGATATCCTCTATAACAAAATTTATTTAAATTGGTTCAGCGGTTCAACATATCAATTTATTTTGAATTATAAAAAAAATAAAGGTCAATATCAAAGTGATATGTATTAAAATAATTAGGAAATAGCGACTCCATGGATTCTAGACCCACAAAAAAGTCCCAACCCTAATAATAAAGACCCGGTTGGTCTACCGGTACTTGAATAAATTATAAAATTATTAATATTGGAATGCCTAATCGCTAAATATGTTATCCCAACTTAGTAAACACGAATTTCAAAATTCCGATTCCGATAACTCTAAATCATTGCTATTCCGAATTTGAGTTTCGATTGTTTAACTTCCGAATATTGAACTCCATTTAGAAAAGCAATAGAGCAGGCTTTCAGTTCTAGCAAGTTACATATTTTTCTTAGGTTGAAATAGAAACGAAATTAAATAATGTAATTAGAAAGAGGGAAAGCGAGTGAGAGTTATGTTCATTTTATTAACCTTATAACTGTTATAAACTTGACACCTATGTTATCTGACAGCCTGTAACTTAAAAAAAACTCGTAATTTTGTAGTTCTCACTCGGATAAAACGATTTCAGTGCGGTTTTTAGGTTTGCGTAGTCAATCTAGAAACCCGCCGTTATAGTTTCACCATTGCAGTCCTTCTGTCTGTTTGCGTTAATACCAATTAGCGAGCAATTCATTTTTTTTCTTTCTATTGTGTGCCTTTTCTTTAACACAATGAGCCAGAGTCTTAGTGACAAAGTACGCAATTAGTATTTAGCATTAATTAGTAAGTAACGTTCAAAGTAAATTAACAATTTATTCATTAAATGGACAAAATGTCTTGTCTCAGACATAAAAATCAACAATTCAAGTTTCAATATTGTTCTAATAAACAACAATGATAGTATAATTAAGATCTTTGTAATTTTCCTTTTCAATGCTCAAGTTTTTTAAGTTATTGTCAAAGCCCGTGTTAAAATTAGAATTTTAATTTAGTTTAAAACGGGGAAAGGTAACAGAAATTATTTTTTAAATTATTTACTTTATTTACGTTTAAGTTGAACGAATTTCAGTTATTAGTTCATCATAACGCCCTGTACATACAATTTTTTGGGAATATATATAAATTCCCAAAAATGTTCATACTGTAGTTTCAGACTAAGGATACTTTTTTCCGGAAAATTTCATAGTTACCGAGAGATGGATGACAATTTGTAAGTTCCATTTTGTCTGCCCTTGAAGTAACTCGGACAATCTTAATTAACTACAATTAAATATATTTTTTACAGACCATTATACATATTTTAGACTTCATCGTAACGTACCCCAACGAAAATGTTAAGCACATTAGTGCGTTGTCATAGTAAACTTCAAACAAAACCTCAAATGACACACATGACAAGGACAATGACATTCACAATGACAAAATTCTAAGTATGCTCAACATTTTTATTAGGTGACTGTACCTACTCGTAAAAAAATAATACTCTTAAGAAACTTCCCACCAATCCTTAAACCCCTCAATACAATTTCCGAAACATTTAACACCCCAAATTCCGTCATAGCTTGACAAATAGTAATCCCGGATGTTCAGAGGAACTGTATCCCGGCCGAGTTAAAAAGGCCCTCGCTAACCCGCCCTCAAAGAGACTGCCGTTAAATATTTACACGAGAGCCTTAATTAATGTCCCCAATGAAATATTAAACTGCGGCGGTGAAACGGTTAGAGATACAGCAGGTTTTGAAGTGTAGGCATTTATTAACACTGATTAACTGTACATACATTATGTGTTATAACTAATGATCGGCGACCGGTAGCATTTTATGTCACTTTAACGTCAAACGTTATGACTAATATGGATAAGTCCATGTTCTAAAAAATGAAACCTAAATTATATTGATAAAAAGTCACTGTATTTAATTTGATCGATTGCTTTTAACATTAAGGATCCATAAAGAGAATGACTTTTCTACATCAACAGATGTGAGAGGTGCATAGTTGTAAACCGATATTTAATCGTTTAAGAAATGTTTAAAGCTCGATAATAATACTGCATACATTTTTAATATATAAATAAGTAAATTATTCATGAAATTTAAATAGAACCATATCAATGTTATACTTTCGTTGAAAAATTGCTACCGGTCGCCAATCATTAGACATAACTGAGCCATTCAATCAGGGTTTGCAACAGTTGTCTTAGGATTGTAGTCTTGTGATTGTGATCTTGAGATTGCAAATATCTATAAGAGCTAGTAGGTATTAATAAACTAATCTTGGCTGAGATACCACCGTTTTCTAAAATTTTGACACACACTAGGACGTTTCTTGAGATGGGCATCTCGGTCAAGACACGTTTATTAATACGGCTCTTAGTATTGTCTTCTTGAGTTTGTTTCCTTGTGATTTCAATTGTATATGGGTCTGAGATCCCACTTAGTTACCATCAGGTGAGCTGTCTGTGTGCTCGTTGGCTTTCTCTATGCACTAAAAAAACATTCAAAATCACTTTTAAATATTGGTTTGTTCTTCCTAATCCAATGATTAGGAAAAACCTTTACCTAAAAACAAAAAAAATAAGAGAAAAGCCTGTTTATTTTTTATTTACTCACTATTTTTTGCGTCATTTAACCACAGCATAGTTTTGTCTCGATGCACTTTTCCAAAAAAAAATAAGCTAATCAAAAAAATAATTAATTATAAGTTATATTCCACTTAATGTTCGAATCCAAGTCGGCTAACCGGTTTTTAGGTGGGAAGCTAATTTAAAAACAATCTGACAAGATGCAACTTTTAAAACCCTCCATAGAAGGCGGCTAACTACAATGTAGTGGACGAAGAAATATAATTCGCCTAGTGCCTGCTATACGGCCGCAACTCAAATTTTTTCATTTTTGATATTATTGCAGATTCGTGGTCAGAAGGGTTTAATTTACCACCTTAACTCAAAAAAATAAGGAAAACTGTCCTCTAAAGCCTCTTAATGCACTTGTGGCCTTATGCAAATTTCCAAAAATCCACTATCCCTTACCTGCAATATGGCCACTCGCCAGTCCGCCGCTTGCGCCCGCGACGATCGCACGCAAAACTACCATGCTGTTCAGACACTTCGGAGTTGCGGCCGTGTAGCACAAACGTTCGGAACAAGTTTTTGAGTTACGTCCACATCGCACAACAGTAAATAAGACCGTGATTACAATGAACGCGTCTAAATATAAACGAAATAAAAATCACTTGATGATAAGACAACTACAGTAAGTAGGTACCTTTATAATAATAGTAATAAGTCGTTACCTATGATTAATATATTAAGTACCTAAAGATTGTAATATAACAATATAAGGGTCAATCAACTTTTTTACACACACAATTCTGTCTGTTGCCCACTGTTAATAAAATAAAATCTGGGGACTTATTGGAAGTGAAATTATTATAAAATTATAGTTATATCATTAACTCCTTTCATTATAATGTATTGTTTTATTATTATTTTGATATTTATTTAATTTTCTGTAGGTACATAGGTTTTGTATGATAAATATTCAAATATAAAAGTAAAATAAAATACTAATACAAAAAATATACATTATAAAAAACCTAACCTATGAGTGCCGCCGGCAGCGGGGCAGGGCTCAAGCTACCGGTGGTTAGGGCTGCAGAGAGAGGAACCTCCTCACAATGCGTGCCGAGGAGTACTACCTTCTGTATCTGGCTCTTAATCCAGCGAGAGTCTCTTGAGGTGTTGGTCGAGACTCTTCGCTATAAGACCGTTTGCCGAAACAACAATTGGGACAAAGATCGTCGAAACAACATCCCACATAGCGGTCACCTCGTGAGCCAAGTCAAGGTACTTGCTGAGCTTGTCCTTCTCGGCCTTCACGAGGTTCTCGTCATGCGGGATGGTGACGTCGACGAGCACTGCCGCCGGGCAGATCGATCGATTGAGATCGATCTGTCAATACGATATCATTCTTATTGGCGACAATAGTCCTGTCCGTGATGACAAATCGATCCCAATAGAGCGTAGCACGACCATTTTCGAGAACTGGCGCCGGTGTTTACTTATAGTACGGCACTTCAGACTCAACAAGACCATTATTGAAGAGCAAGTTGCTGATGGATGATCCTGGATGTATGAGCAAGTACTCGCCGTTGAAATTATGTGTCTGAGGGACTTGCCGGGGCAACGGCACGCTCGACAAATGTCGACCGTGCCATCCCTCAGAATATATTTCCGGTAATTGTTCGTCATTATGACCTCGTCAGCAATTGCACAGACAAAACCTTCGGTTCCCCAAGGATTTCGGTTTTCACGGACGCTAAAAAGTCTACGTTGGGCCTTGTTAGGGCCAGGTAGAAGCGTCCGTGTAGCTCGTTGCTTTTCCATACGTTCTTGCGGTCTTCAGTGCTCAACACCGTTGGTCTGCGCCAGTTTTCGTTTGCCAAGGAGAGAGGCGTGAGGCTCCTGTCTACTGCAACCACGATGCATCCCACACTCATTGCCAAGGAAATAATCCCTGAGATTGAACGCACACCTCGCGGTTGTGGAGATTCTTAGCATTTAAAATGCCTCGACCTCCACATTTCCTTGGGATATACAATCTCATGACAGATGAGCGTGGGTGCAACATGCGATGTGATTTAAGCAGTAGACGGATCCCCCTGTTCAGGGCGTCCAGCTCAGTCTGAGTCCACCTTAGTATGCCAAAGGATTATGTGAGCAGCGGCACCACCCAACCATTGAAGGCGCGCCTTACTACCCCGTGACAATGTTGACATTTAATATCATATCATGTCATGCAAAAACAAGATCTAGAACGAATAGAACAGAAGCGGATACTGCGATAGCACGCCCTCCACCCCAGCCCGCTTCGTTCGGCTCATGTCGCTATCGCTGTTGGGTGATGAGTTCGCCACTGCACCCGACACCAGCGAGTCGAGCGACCTCCGCCGTCGCGACCACCTACGTGACGTGCGACCACCGCTGCCGGCACGCTTGGGGCCTGCGGGGCATCCTGCTCTGCGCACGGCTGGGTTTAGTGCACCGCATGCGATGGTCAACATCGAATAATGAAAATTGCATGCGAGCATTATACGGGGCTACAGAGGGAGGAACTAACCTCACTGCGTACCGTGATCGAATGCTGCTCCTGTTTCAGACTCTTGAACCAGCCATCACTGTTACCGCCCAATGACTATCGGATCAGGTGCGGGCCATTCAGCGGCTTCGGCGACTGGATCAGTTTATACCTTGATCGGCTACGCCTTGAATCGCTACATATTCGTACAACCTCCGCTTCATCACGGGACCCTCCTGCTGCGTTATCGGCTTCGATGCCAGTCGCCCAACACGCACTGATATCAGTGCAGTATGATCCCGTTAGCGACGTTGAGGATTGTGTGAATATAAGCGTAACTAGCCAGGTGAATGAGCAACTGAGGAGGGCTTTGGAAGACACGATCGCGCAGTATCGGTCCACACCCAACTCTAGGTCTCGTTAACCAAGCTTGCCTGGCAGTAAACGAAATTTGGCACTTATGGGAGCCCTAAACGCCTTGCTGGCGTCATATTTACAAGCCAGCGAGGATATTTATCGATACCCACTCAAATTTGTACTGCGGGGCCAGCACTGCATGCCGCGTAGCTCGAGTCAAGTTCTCGGACACTGACCGAGCGACGCGCGCTCGCGGGTCTGTCCCCGCTTGGCAAGTGCGAGTTGAGCGGCGTATTGATAAGTTTAGGACTCTCATAGGAAAGCTAGTCTGCTTCAGGGGGGCAATGAACGCCCCCGAGTCATACGTTTCGTGAACCAGGCTTTTGCTTGGACCGGAATAAGGCCCCAACATTATTATGGCCTGTGTCACGGAACGTATCGACTTCCTGAAGCAGAAAGTTTGCGCGTGGGCAAGCCGTATTCGTCGCTATAGAGAGCGTGTAGATAGATACCAGCAAAATCACCTCTTCCAAAGTGATCCGAGGAAGGTGTACCGAAAGTGGGAAGGAACCGATCAAGGAGTGAGCGACGGACACCTACCGGATGCTCCTGATACGGTTAATTTCTGGCGCAGCATCTGGTCGGTGCCTGTCGTGCACACAGAAGGAGACTGGATTTTAGCTGGGCAGATATTCAAACATAGGTTATTTAAATTATATACCTATCTGTCAAGAGAATTTACGCGTTAGGCATACTTCGAGACATTGATTATCGCATATAATAATGTTTTACTGTGCCAAAGATGATTAATAAAGGTATCTGATAACTATTTTTCGTGTTTTTCATTTATTTTATTATTTTTAAATGTATTTTTGTATGATAGTATGCTTATTACCGTCATTTAATTCTTTTGCGATTTTGGACACATCTCGAAATTCCGTAAAATACTTTCTGCGATATGGCCACAACACGAAGTGCCTATATTTGAAGGCCAGTACTTTAAAAACTACGCATACTTGAAAAAAAAATGCACATTCATTTGAAGCTCTATATAATGAACAACAAAATAACCTAAACCACAGTGTTATTGACCCAAAACTTAAGGAATTAGACCCTTTTTTCTGCCGCACACTCAACTCGCAAAACTTTGATCGGCGATTTCTCTTAATATTGGTTTTTTGAGTTGTGGCCGTATAGCAGGCACTAGGCGAATTTATACTTTATTGTTAACTAGCTTCTGCCCGCGACTTCGTCTGCGTGGACTTCAGAATTTGATGTTACCAGGATGAATAATATAAATTTAGCCTAACCATAAAGCTTATAATTGCGCTGTATAGGGAAAATCGCTCAACCACCCCGGGCAGCGACTTTGACCACACCAGAGCAACAATTCAATACCTGCCCAGCTAGCGCCATCTAGTTCGTATCTATACACTAAAAGTGTGTTTCTTTAGTAACTTCCGTGTACGCACACATCAGTGGATACAACTGAAAGGATTACAGGATGACAAACGTAAACAGAAATAAAAACACACTACTCACACATGGCTACCTGAGATTTCACCTTTTTAATTTTTATACTCGTCCATGTAAACTTTGTGAGCAAATTCACATCTTTTAACGATTAATTTGATTTCCCGTAGGAATGAGACGTTTTATTGGATAAAAGCTATCCTAAGTCCTATTCCAGAACCTAACCTATATGTGTGCCAAGTTTAATCTGGATACGTTCAGTGGTTGAAGCGTAATTAACAAACTTCCAAACTTTCTCATCCTTACTAATAATTATAAGCGCAAAAGAAAAGCTACTTTTTATCCCGGAAAATTTAAAAGTTCCCGAGGGTATAACGATAATCGAAATCAACGCAGACGAAGTCGTGGTTCTGGCCAGTTTATAATATTATGGTAAGATCCGTCAAACCGGGCCCAATTAAGTGTTCTAAAGACAACTCAACGGAACTCCTATTTTCTACTTTGAAAGACAAAAGAAAGCTCAAATCTACCTATCTTATCTATCTTCTATCTATATATATAAAAGGCAAACCTGACTGACTTATATATCAACGCACAGCCGAAACTACTGTACTTAGAAACTTGAAATTTGGTACAGGGGTTCCTTTCATGATGTAAGAAAGGATTTCCCGAAAATCGACCCCCAACGGGAATAAATGGGGGGAGTAGTGGGAAACTAATTCTACGCATACGAAGTCGCGGGCGTCCTCTAGTAACATATAAATATATCGGTACGGTGTATTTCTAAAGGAGGGGGCTACGGCCTCGAGCCCCTCCTGTGTAAACGTTTGCCTTGACTTTACCTAATATTCATAATGCCTAATGTAATATCTAATCGTTTAGACTCGAATACTTAACTCAAATTAACGCTGATTTCCGCACGCAAAACGAAATGAACGAAAAATCATCAGAGCTCCTATTATCTGCTCTAGAGGAAACATGAAAACTAAAAAACTTACCTATCTATCTTATTAAGGATGTCGGTAAGGTCCCTTCTTTAAGGCGGGGGCTGCGCCACCGAGCCCCCTATTTATCACTTTGGCACCGCACCCCCCGGCTCCTTTCCTTAAAACTTGATTTTACAACGTGTAATCGTTTAAACCTATAACTAAAACTAACGCTAATTTCCGCACGCAAAACTACCCTCATATTTTTCATAGTAGCACAGTAGTTAATCAACCGCCAAAAATTATGTGACTACCCGTAAAAAAATCAAATGATCATATTAACCGCCATAATATTTAAATAACAACTGTACAGTACGACCAGTTTCTTAATAGCACTCGGCAATCTTCGTTGTTCTATAAAAAAAAGTGACAAACATATTGTCAGATGCGAGTGCAAGTGTGATAGCCATAACCGGCCCAGAGCTACTAAGAAGAAGGAGTACTGTAAAAATGGTAATATTGAGAAGCCTTGACGAAGTCCGGACAATTTTCAATTAAATTTTTCATTTGTAGCTCCATCGATACTATCGATGATTCCACCAATGTCAGGAGACGAAGTCTTGAAAATGGCGGAAAAAATTATCAAATCCGGATATGTCAACGTCAATCTGACATCGCTCATTTTGACATAGACTAACAAAACAGAATGTACAACATGGGTTGTCACACTGGGTGGCAGAAGCCATAGGAGAAAATAAGTTAATCAATTGTAAATTTTTGACAAATAATTACTAATAGAGAATAAGATTTAATGTTACTAATAATCTATGGAACTCTATGATATATATTTGCGCTATTAGAGTTAATTTATTCAGTAGGTACTGTTTTTTTACTACAAACGAAATTATTTTTTTATTTCTTAATCTGATTGATATACTACTAATGTTTATAACCAAAAAAATGTAGGTATATGTGACATATTATATGTTTTAGATAAACATGAACATGACGAAATTGTACGGTTTCTCTTTTCGCTATAATGCTGCGGAACCCAAAGAAGAGAATAATTAATGATCGAAATTGTTAAACCCAAGCTAAGTTAATAAAAAAACCACCTTCAAAAACGCAAAAAATAACTTCTTTTAAAATGGTAGGTACATATAGGTCAGTCAAACTGAAGTCGGCTTTTGGTTAAAAATATTGTAAGTCACTGACCTATAAGTTACCTACCATTTAAAAAAAATATGTTTTATGCGTTTTTGAATCTGGTTTTGTGTTTTTTAAAACGTTTCTTTTATTTTATACTTTTTAGTGATCATAGTAAGCTGTCATGTAGTCCCACTTTTAGTTGATATGAAACTTTAAGACATTTCAAGTGCACCGCAAGTCCACGGGAAAGTCATAGTCATATTTCAACAATTAAATGTTCTACGTTATAGTCGCTCAACTACTTAATCGAGATATCTTAACTATCGCCACCCTTGAAATAGGTACCATTGAGGAGTTCCGTTGACCATCTGTGGTCTTCATCATCAGTTTCAGTTCACCAAATGATAATATCTGAATGCAAATGCTGGACTTGTTAGTAAAAATACTACCTATAATATTTGAGGAGTTCCCTCAATTCCTCATGGATACCCTCATCAGATTACAATTTGGTGACAATGAGACCACTTCGGAAGTATATTCTATAAACAAAAAAGAATTTTTGAAATCGGACCATAATTGACGGAGAAATCGTTGAACATACATAAAAAAAATTACATACAGTGGAACGTATAATCTCCTCCTTTTTTTCCGGCGGTTAAAAATAGGAGTTTGGTTGTCCAAATATTGTCTTAAATATGTATTCGAACTTGATCTTTCGTTATTACGCATTAAAACAATGTTTTCAAGTATCAACGCGACAATGTAAATTTCAATCACAACTTCGCTTCTATAACGTTTATCTATGATCGCGTGCTTTTCTGTCTTGATCTCTCCAGTTATGGGAGGGATATGGTTGTCCTTTTCTTTGATGCACGTCATCATGGCGTCTCATTTGTTACAACAACGTATTGGAATAATTTATTTTGTCTTTTTATAACATTTTGTACATTGCATTATAAAAAATCCTTGAATTTAGTTTCTATGTAATAAACGGAGAATAAAATGTTGATATTTGTAATCACGTAAAGTGATCGACGGCCCTCTAATAAGGTTTTAAAGAAATACATGTAATTGGCCTAATTTGATAATTTCCTAGTTGTTTTAACTTTAATCGAGAAATCCTGAAACAGGTATTGTTTAATTTGTTACGAAGAGTAATTATACAAAGTTTCAAGTAACCAGCTCAATCCGGTAACTTTTTTCCATACTAACTTTAACCCCTCTTTTCCCCCACTTTGATTGTCATATCTTAATTTTTTATTATATATAAACCTGGTCACCGTTTAATGAAATGTTTTAGTGAAAACCGCATTAAAATTGGTTCAGTGGTTTTCAATTGATGCGAGGAGAAACAAAATTAAGCAGACAAACAGACAAACAGACAAACAGACAAACAGACAAACAGACAAACAGACAAACAGACACCAACTCTAAAAATTGTAGAAACGTGTTCTGCTACTCATTCTGAGGGCTCCTATAGTATTTTTGAGTAAATATCTCGAATGTACAGATTTTTTCCCTTCTACAACTTTATTATATGTATAGATAACATTAAATTTAAAATGCTTATACTTACTTTGCAGTTAGCTGCCTTCAGTGCTGATCAGTGTTCTCTTATTTTAAATAATTTATATACAGTCAATCAATTTGATTCCTAGGCAAGATTCATAGCGGCAAGAATTAAATTGGTTGTCTGTCTGCTTTATAAACGTCAAACCCTATTCTTATTAGACTAGAATCGAGTTTGACGTTTATAAATTTAGGTTTATAGATATTTAAAATTAGAGAATACCATCTGAATTGGACCCTACATACTATTTTGGCACTATTTTTAAATAAGGTACCCAGTGACACCTACGACGAATCTAACGACACTTCGTTGGTCGAAAAGTCGAAATCGTGTCTTCCGTTTAGCCTATATAAGGGCACAAAGAATCATACACACGAATATACAATACATACATGGTTTACCCATTAATCGCTGGCATTCATTTGAAATAATGTTTTACTTAACGGAATTTTCATTTCGTTCATTTACCAACAAGTGTAGGAGTTATATTTTTTTGGTGGTAACCTAACCTACGTAACCCATGCTTAAGATAACCTAAAAACAATAAGGTTTCAGCAGAAATAAGGTTTGGAATGAAACATCGGCGAAGTAAAACATGCTATGAAATGAGTGTCGGCGAATAAAGGGGATCCCATGTACAGTCACGAACCGGGATTGTTGAGCCACTTGCCATTGTTCGTAATTTAGCCGTGTATTCAATAACCGATGTCACCGACTGGCTGACAGCTATTCGATTTGCATTACACGGCCAAATTACGAACAATGGCAAGTGGCTCAACAATCCCGGTTCGTGACTGTACGTGCGTATGTATGGGACTTAAAACGAATACTATCTGCTGTGCCTTGTCCCACTGCGCTGCGGTCGGGAGGTCGAGACCCTGCTAATTAAGAATTCCCGATACCGCCGGCTCACCTTTGTGTTATTATATTATATTTGTTTCGGTACCAACTTCCATTTGTACGAGTTTCGCAAGGTTACGGCTCGTCTAACTCGGAGGTAATGACTATTTGGGGGTTATTTTATTTTGAGTAATGACACTTTTAAAATAAGTAAAAATTTCGATCAGTGTGCTCTACATTGAAGTAGGTATCTTTAAACCTAAAGCTATAAATGTCAAAAGATATTCTTTTTGTTGTTTCATACTTCAAAAGGAAAAACGGAAGCCTTAAGAAACACTCGCGCGTTTGTCTCCAATTATGGAACTATGAAAACGTGGGAATAACCAAAAATCACTCATCACTTAAAACAAATAACCATGACATCAATTACCCACAAGAAAACAACCATTAATATCGAAACTTCAACTCTCCACATGGCCCTCAACAAAAGACAACACTTACGCCGACACCAAACTGCGAAATCGCATCAACTTGTATCAATCGGCCGTAATGCCCCCTACTTAGCCGTAGTACAATTAAACTGGCTCTCGACAGAATCAACAGCACGAACTTACCCGAACTTGGCCGAAGTTGGCCGAAGTTGCTCGATTTATCCGCCTTTATCCAGGGTGCTCAAGTTGCGATCGACTCGTAAGCTTAAGGAGTAATTTGATGACGAAAGATTCGGGAAACGCTGGACTTGAAACTCGGCACCAGCGTTGCTCGTTTCAATACCGAATTGACGCAACTTTGGAGCTTGATAGACGTTTTAGCACTGAATGAGTCAAATTCAGACATTGTTTACACTTAAAATGTTAACTAAGCGTTTTATTTTACGCTTGTCTTTTAGATTATGTAGGGTTTTCGCTGAGAACTTTCTTAGCTCTTTGAAGCGGCGAGTAAACGTTTTACTTGAGTTGAAAAGTTAAAAGAAATATTGCATTAGTTATTTGATAAAGTGTCACATTTTAAAACTTCTAGTTTATTCTCTTGTTCCCATAATAAATTGTAAGTATAACCATTAAGTGTTCTTGCTTATAAAGATGCGCTGACACGGGCAAGGTTTTGAGCATTAATTGCCAAGTAATCGTACCGTCTCATTATATTCCAAAAAATTAGAGTAAGACAGCTATTGTTGCTGGCTATGTATGAACTGCCGTTAAAAGATGCCCATATAAGTGTAACTTTAAAGACTTTTTTTGAGCATAATAAAAGGAATAACATTATTAAAAGTACACATGTGGATAGGACATTGAACATAAAAAATAACACCCTTGCTAAAGTTACATGTGACATCCAATAATGTACCTAAAAATTTGTCTAAAACGTCATTATAAAAGGAATAATAGCATCAGCAACAGCATCAAAAGTAAACATGTAGATAGTAAATTAAACTTTATTTTGTTAGCCTTTGCTTGTGTCCCACTGCTGGGCAAAGGCCTCCCCTCTGTCTCTTTACTCATCCTTATGGAGAGCGTGTTCCCGCCAATTACACATAAACGCATCCATGTCATCCCGCCATCTCCTTTTGGGTCTACATTTGCTGCGATATCCGCCTCGTGGATGTCAATCGGTAGTATTTTTGACCCATCTCTCATTGTGCATGCGGCAGACGTGTCGAGCCCAGCCCACTTCAATTGTGCAGTCTTCTTCCCAACATCGGCAATACCTGTCCTGGATATGAAACATAAAATGTTAAAAAATCAAAATGTAACCTTGTTAAAGCTACATGTGACATCCATTAACAAAATGGCGTCGATACAATTTGTCTAAAACGTCGTTTGCTAGCGCTGTTAAGTTTTCATGACTTCAACTAGGTACGTAACAAATACTAAACAGCAACTGCATACTGAAATATACAAACTGGTCAGCTTCAAAAAGCATTCCCCAGAGGCAGTAAAAATTAATAGTTCGCAAGAATTTCCGTCGCACGAGCCAAACTTGCCCGTCGAGGGAAGGAAGTTTAGAGTTGCCAGTGCAAGAATAAAACGGGCGGGAGCCAAGTTTGATCGAGCGGGGGCTGAAAACATATTGACTTGGGTATTAGCAGAAGCTTTTGGAAAAAATAATACGCGTTTTAGAAAAAAAACTGTTTTTAGGATTTATTACTAGACTATCTGTTCATCAGACATACGCTTTTTTTACTATAAGATCAATAAAATTTGATGATTTGGACTTGTTTCAAGGCGACTGGCGGAAGCATGCAATCAGTAGGGAAGAATGGCGAAACAAAGGGTCTCCCCTTTTTCATGCAGTGGGACACTAATAGAGGCAAAAAAAATATTATCAGAGTTAAAACTTTAACAGTTTACATATACACTGTTTTATGACGAATAATTAAAATCTTCCATTATTGTAAGAAAACTAAAAAAACTTAACCTTTTTTTAACCAGGCTGTATATCCTTTCTTTACCTAGGTACATTATACGTTATATTAGTAGGTCGGTTAACCACTTCAGTTATTGAGCTATCATAGAACTTTGTCATAATGACATCGTCAAGTCAGGAGAAAGGAATAACATCAAAAATAATCATTGGATTTACAAAGGGTTGTACAGTGGCTCAACAATTAGAGTTTTTGTGTTGTAGAGTAGTTACAATTAATTACGAATAGACCAAAAAATACAACAAAACATCCAAGATTCAGCGACAGGTTTTTTAAGGCATAGAGAAGGCAAAAAAGCACACAGGCCACCTAGAATCTTGAGACTACAATCCTAAGACTGCAAAAAAATGCGTTACCAACCCTAAATACTAAGATGGAATGAATCAATGCTAATAATTTCATCGGTTATATTATCCCCACACGTGGAACAACCATGCGAACACTGCTGCGGCGGTAGATTTAGCTGGATGAATAGCTGTCGATGAATATATACTTACAACTTAAATTGTAAAATTATTGTTTTTTATTTGCCCTTTATTACTTTTTGTATATTGACATCGGAAACTGACTGATTTATTAGTTGTTTATTAATGTTATCTTTGATTATTTTAGTGTTATTTTAGTGTTATTATTTTATTATTTTGTATTAATGTTGACAACATCAATGTAATTTTGTATTTTTTGACATGCAATGCAATTTATATTCTAATATTAAATTGATGAATAAATAAACTAAACTAAACTAAGATGTTGGTAGTGAACCGGACGGACGCTGCACAGGGGTTCTAGGTACCACCATTCTAATATTCACTCAATTAATCTTCTTTACACTGTTTCTATTTTCTGCCTAAGCACCCTTTCCCAATAAACGTTAGCAACTCTTGGAATTATTACAAGTATTAAGATCAAAAGAAACTTTGTCTGTCCACAATTTACACAATAACTGCGATCAAAACAGTTATGGCAGAATATCAGAATCGGTTGTAACTTAGCCGCAAGCGCCCGGGGCTAGGTCCTCGTCTTTGATAATAATATTTCTATTCAACGTTGATTTTATACCAGAGTATTATAGACGCCTTTATCGCGGTGGATAGACGTGGATAACGTATCTGTCACTCTCAAACTTACTCACTGGTCAGAAAGGGACACATGTTTTTTCGACGTTTATCAAAAAACACGACCGTAATAAGCCGCAGGATCTACAACTCAAGTCTGGGGATTCGTTAGGAGTCGAATGAGTCTCAAAAGCAGCTGAAACAATTTGGTGCTTTGTTCAGTGCAAAACTTTACAAGTGTAAAACTTTACGAAATATTGTGTTGTATATATTTCTCCAATATTATAATATTGTTGTTGTTATAGCAGCTCTTACTTTGAAATGAATGAGAGCTTCCATTGCGCTAATTTTATGATTAAGATATTAAGTGGAATATAGTCCTTGGGGCTTCAATTAAAGATTAGGTACATAATGTGAAATAAATGCGAAACGCCAAAAAAGACCCTACTTTTTACAGAAGAAAAAATTTTAAAAAAACAATATAATTCTAAGAAAAATGAAAATTACTGTGGAATAAAAATCTTTGTAAGATTTTTAATGACTTAACATTTGTAGTTTGCTTATTCGTATTTGACATAGCCGCAGCGCGTTTAACTTAAAAGTATTTAAACTATGTTCAAACAAGTCTCAAAGATATAATAAATATTATATTCATTTTCAACATTAAGCATTACGTGAGCAATGCAGCATGCAGCGCGAATTAACGCAGACACACGAATGTTGACCCAACTTCACGCTTCCTACGTTTTATCGATGTAATTAAAAAGGTATTTATTTAAATTTATTACCAACGATTGTTAAAAGGCATTTCTGGAAAATCATATTTAAAGGGATTGTTGTTACGACAACGCAAGCGGTCGTGATTTCTTTCAATAATCACGTCATTTTGTTTCTGGGTTAATGATTCTTTCAAAAGCAAAGGTGAGCGAACGCAGGAGTGAATGTCCAAGCGGCGAGTTTAAGTAGTCCTGTCAAAGCGAACAAAATACATTTCAGCGCGTTTATTCAATTTGGCAGCATGGCTTCTCGAACGTATAAGGCTGCCCAATTGAGAATGCACGCGCTAAAATGTGTTTTGCTCGCTCTGACGGGACTACTTAAACTCGCCGCTTGGACATTCACTCCTGCATTCGCTCACCTTTGCTTTTCAGAGAATCTCTACCCTGGTGACATGATGGACTCCTTTTTTCACCCTTAGCCCGTGTATGTCAGGCCATTGTGCGTGGGGGGTACCAGCTAGTAGTCTAGCCAGCCTAACTCCGACCAGAAGCGCAGGATCCTCCTGGTATCTCCACAGGCTTCTCGGAGTGACTGGTGTATTGAGGATTTCAGTCCGTTGAGCGACTAAACCTACGCATTCCAGGATTACGTGGGGAGCTGTTTCCTCGTGTTACAGGCATCCCCTGCATAAGGGACTGTCGGTCATACCTAGAATAATATAAATGTTTGTTTAGCATGTCTATCTACACTGAAATAACAAATGGGTTGATTTTACAAATTGTTTTGGTTAATATAGAACCTACTCGTGAGTTCGGTTGAGATAACCACTAAAAAGGTTGAAGCATCCTTTTCAATGTGTTGTTTTTACTAAGGTTAGGTGTTACCTCACCCAAACTCAAGGGTAGGTGCTAAATATATTAACCCGTTTGTTTTTTCAGGGTCCATATTGGCTCATTTAAAATTAGTCTTTAGATTTTTTATACAAACAACGATTTGTGTCTATACTCATCATTTCTTCGAAAAAATTTGCTCATACTTCTTTGTCCATACTTTTTTAAGTCATAATTATCGCAACGCTTAATGCATTTTTTTAAGAAACTGTTACTTTTTGAGGATTGTTATAATTCTAACCTAACCTAATTTTATCTACACGTAAGATATTTAAGAAATTCTGAAAAGTGTCGTTCCATGAATATTGGCGTTATAAGTTCAGATGAGTATGAGTTCCGATCATTAGTATAAAAAAATATCATGAAGAGTATGAAGAGTGACCATTATGATGTAAAATGGTATGAGAAAAATTTTCGCATTTCCAATATTCGGAGTTGCAATTTTATATGAACTTTGGCGCACCCGTTTTTTCAGTGTAGTGATAGTAGACGCTTTGTTAGGCGCGCGTCTGGGTGTGCAGCGGTTTACCTTGATTGTCTGCATGAACTGATTTATTGTCATTTTGGAGCTAAAATCATTAAATATTCGTTTCCAATATCCCGAACGCGGATAGGTTTGATTAAAATTTGGGTTTAACATTTATTTCAGAGAATCGGAATTTCCAAAGGAATATAAACAACTTCTATGCAGACGGAGTAGGGTGATATTATGCTCTATCACCCGACTAAAATACAAACGATGGAATTTAAAAATCTTGCGTTACGCCGCCCAAATGCGTGGCAGGCATTAATTAACATTTATTGGGTTATTTAATCTTCCGACTCTAAAAGAGAGACGCGGGATGTATTATGAGTTTTACGTCTGTGTCTTTTCTTCGCTTAATAAAATTAATCTTAATATTAATCGATTAAGTGATGTTATAAAATAAACCTAACCTAACCTAATGGGTTCTATGCAATGACATTTAAATAATCCTGAAAAGTATACGGTGTCAGAAAAAAAGACTGTAAGCCAAATGATGATTACGCCAAAAAAAATTTTTATTTATTTTATTAGGAGTAAAAACAGGATAAAAATGTAGAAATTAAGTATAAAATTAGAGTAAAACAATCGTAATGAACAAATTTGATCCCATGAACAATTCTCACAAAGACACGTTACAATAAAATAGTGAGGACTGAGAATGAACTACACGACAAGATATAAATTAACCATAATCAGACAGTGGCTTGCACTTAATATAATGTGACAGAATACATATTTGTGATTACAAACCAAATTGAGAAGCCAGATGAAGGGAACCCGTCGCCATTATATATATATATGCTGTTTTTTTATGTCTTAGTTATATAAGTGTAAGATGTGTAGTTCAGTTGTTTTTTGATCGAATTAAACAACAACTTGAATTCATTTCACCGGACTATATTTTTTTTAGTTACCAACTGCAATAGACGCTGCCCTGCGAACAGCTTCTCATTTTATCTCGTTACTAATTAAAATTTTGTTGGTATTTAACAAAGGAATCGTTCTGTTTTAGACACCGGACGGTATTAAATCGCTTAAGTGAAGGTTTTCGTTAAAGGCTGCCATACAAATGATATTTCATGAAAAGTAGTACTTTGTAAAATAAAGAATAAGAGTACAAAATATGATGTTTAAAAAGTGAGTAAGAGAAAGTTGTAGGGTGGTGGAACCAGTAATGGACAAGCCACCAATAATGGACACTTGATTCTTATTTTACAGAAGATAAGGGTTATTCATTTGTTTTGCAACAATCAATTTAGGACCGTATGAAATTTGAATTAAGAGTGAAGTGTCCATTACTGGTGCCCGTCAACCAAAATTGACCATTATTGGTGCCGTCACCCTAAGTGTAAATTTGTTAATTTAAAGCTGACTTAGTTGATGGCACCAGTGTTGGACACTTTTAGCTAACATTCAGCAGTAATGGACACTTAACTCTTAATTCAAATTTCATACGGTCCTAAAATTGATGAATAACCCTTATCTTATATAAAACTAGAGGACGCCCGCGACTTCGTGCGCGTAGAATTAGTTTCCCGCTACACCCCCCATTTCTTCCCGTTGGGGGTCGTTTCGGAAAATCCTTTCTTAGTGCTCACTTACATCATGGAAGGAACCCATGTACCAAATTTCAAGTTTCTAGGTACAGTAGTTTCGGCTGTGCGTTGATATGTCAGTCAGTCAGTTTAGCCTTTTATATATATAGATAAGAATCAAGTGTCCATCATTGATCCTTGTCCATTACTGGTTCCATCACCCTAATAAATTAGTTTCTCTGGGGTTCTATTCTACTCGGTAAAACCAAATCGCTTTCAACATGACATGTTATCCAATAACAAGCTGCTCAACTTTTTTAATAGTCGGGCCAAACGGACGACTCAGGTATATTGGGTGGGCCACTGACAATTGGTTACCGCGCTCTGGATTGTGTGTTCGTTTGCGTCTATGATATAAAGTAGTTATTTGTAGGAGCCGGCGGCCTACGCAGCGTTAACAATAAGCGCGGGTTAAAAGACAACTCAAACAGCGCCAAGCGTTTAATGAGTAATTAAACCGGTCACGTTATACGGCGGGGGCTTCAATTGGATTTAATTATAGCTGAAGCAAATGTAAGGACTTGCCTTTAAATGTATTAAAATAAAGTACTTGTCTTAAAATATCATTGTTGCAACGGTCAATATATCGGGAACTCGTCAAATTATTGTAACCACGGTAAGAACCCGTTTTTAACTTAATGCGTTTATAGGCCAACTCTATGCCTTAATTCAACCCTGTTTTAACCCGTTTTGCTATCACACACACACACACACACACACACGGCTTTAAACTCAGTTATAAGCCATTTGTAGGAGCCAGCGGCTTACGCAGCGTTAACAATAAGCGCGGGTTAAAAGACAACTCAAACAGCGCCAAGCGTTTAATGAGTAATTAAACCGGTCGCGTTATACGGCGGAGGCTTCAATTGGATTTAATTATAGCTGAAGCAAATGTAAGGACTTGCCTTTAAATGTATTAAAATAAAGTAATTGTCTTAAAATATCATTGTTATTACTGTCTAAATATCGGAAACTCGTCAAATTATTGTAACCACGGTAAGAACCCGTTTTTAACTTAATGCGTTTATAGACCAACTCTATGCCTTAATTCAACCGTGTTTTACGTGTTTTGTTATCACACACACAAACAAACACACACACACACACGCGCGGCTTTAAACTCAGGAACCCAATTCTCGTGACTTCGAGATGATTTTTCATGCGAGATGAACTGTCAACTGCATACATTTTTTTGACATATCTGGCATGAAAAATCATCTCGAAGTCACGAGAATTGGGTCCCAGTTGTAAGCCATTTGTAGGAGCCAGCGGCTTACGCAGCGTTAACAATAAGCGCGGGTTAAAAGACAACTCAAACAGCGCCAAGCGTTTAATGAGCAATTAAACCGGTCGCGTTATACGGCGGAGGCTTCAATTGGATTTAATTACAGCTGAAGCAAAAACAAAGGACTTGTCTTAAAATAGTAATGTGCATGATTCAGGTATCAAAGAAAGAAACAAAGATAGTTTACTTAAGATTAAATTGGACACAAAATACTTTAACAAAAATACAAAAACGCCAAATCAAATTCCAAACTGTGACAGAGTGCCAGTTAGCGTTTTACAATAGCAAATACAAAAGTTTTTTTCAGTCAACTAAGCTCATATTTACAAATACCATACAGGCTAAATCCATACTTCCATACTAATTATTATAAGTGTGAAAGTGTGTCTGTCTGTCTGTCTGTTACCTCTTCACGCTTCAACCGCTGAACCGATTTAGATGAAATTTGGTATGGAGATAGATTGAGTCTCGGGAAAGGACATAGGCTACTTTCATCCCGGATAATTAGACTGATCCCGAGGGAGCAGCGATAAACGACTTCTACGCGGACGGAGTCGCGGGCAAATGCTAGTACATAATAAATATATGCATTATGTAACTAAAAAGGTTTACTCTTGAATCACCGATACTCATTTCATCACAGACATAATATTTGCCCTGACCAGGAATCAATATCAGAGGGGCTAGACAAGATGCAACGTTAACCAGCGTTTCTATTCGTTTCGTTTGTAAACCAATCGCGTCACTGGTAGATCACGTGACTTTTCGTATCACGTCATCTACAAGTCACGCGATTGGTTTAAAAACGTAACGAATAGAAACGCTAGCTAGCGTAATGCGCCTTGTCTAGCCCCTTAGGCCCGCTAAGTTTCGTAGGCAACCAACAACACTACCAACTAACTGTGTCGTCATTTATTTTTTGTTTTACATTTATATAATTGTCTAGTTTCCGGGTCACACCTTATCCTCCCCTTTCCCCCTTTTCCGGTAGAAAATGCAGAAACAGCTTTAAAACCTCTCACCTATGCAGTCTAAGGACTTGGAATTTAAAATTCAATTACAGAAAACTTCATTTGTTCGCATTATTCGAAAAAACCGCTCGCTGCTTCTCGTTACATTAAGTGCCAACTTTTGTAATTCCCATAGGAAAATGACTCCATTCAGAGTTTTTAGCTTTGAAAATGCTAAAGCTGGTACATTCAACGACTTTAATTTTTATGCCACTATGGAACCCTGTCATAATGACAGCGTCAAACCACATGAAAGAAATAACGCCAAAATTAATGATTAACGCTATGCGACAGGGTTCCATAGTGGTATAACAATTAAAGTACTTGTCTGTACCACACAAGTCTGTCGGAGATAAGTGTAAAGAAATCCAATCAAATCAAACAACAAGTCCAACGATAAAATAAATAGGAAACGTTACTAAAAACAATGACTGCATAATTTAATGTTATCGTCTATATAATGTTAAATTACCGTGTTATATACATTTTTAATGCGCTATTTAGGCGTAATGCGTTATAAAATTTAGTTACTAATTGAAACTGTTAAACACGATTAGAAATCCAAAATCTGTACAGTTTTATTCATAAACATGACACCTCGCATGTTTTCGGATTGAATCTTCGAAACATCAGTATATTTAACGATGATTTTTGATACAATAGTTGAGTTTATATAACTTCTCAATAGGCTATTTGACAACATTGAAAATACACTACAAATTGTGGTCATCCTATTAGATAATAGCGTAAAACAACATATTTCACTTTATTTTAAACTAAATTATGTATATTTTTTTGGAAATTACACAAAAAAAATGTAATATTTTTTGAAATTTTGTCTGTGGCAGAAACGCTATGTGATTGCTTTGTAGCTGTGGTTACTCGCTGGTGACGTCAAACGCAAGTAACCACAGATCATAAGGGCATATCTCTTCAAATGATTTTTAATTGTTTACTTGCGTGTGACGTCACACTTGTCATATGGCCAGCGCCATGATAGAAACAGCGTTTTAAGCGCGGTTTTGAAAATTTAAACTTTAACATAGATTTTTATTGATAATACAGTAGAATGTCACGGAAATATCAATGTAGTGTGCTTCTTATGTAATAAAGAATCATTTAAAAAGGTTTTCTAAAATTAGTCAAATAGCCTATTCTAGTAAACCAGTTTAGTCAATGTTTTGGCTTTATAGTAAACAGCAATTATTTAAATTTGACGTTACCCAAGCGCGCAATCTACCTCCACCTCAAGTTCTTGGCGCGAGCCACATAAAGCCATTTCTTTCAATTTTTGTGTGGTATTGGCAGCATAGTGTAGCCTCTTAAACCTAATACTTTTAAGTACGAGTATTGTGTACACCACAGCGTTGTAACATGTCCAAGTATTAAACATGCACGAACTATCAACAAAACAAGTTTCACCATAAAAGTAGTTCGGATGAAAGTTTCAGTACAAGCTGCTACGTACAAAACATGGAAATTTAATCTTTATTAGTGTTGGAATACAGCTGTTGCAAGATGCATTTGTAGTGCAAGAAGTGCAACGTGTATGGCGAGACGTAGCGGCCACTCAAATATGCAATAAACGCACCTCAGACCGCTGCATTCTTCGCTTACCGCACAACCTTTGCATTCAATTTTGTATTACTCCGTTCCTTTTGATTTGCATTCAGGAAATATTGCATTGCAATAACGGTTATATCCTAAGAATAAGTGCTTTGAATTTAACGTTTTATAGAAACGTTTACACTTTAGTATCTAGTAATATTGATTCGTGGAAAAACTCTACAGAAGACAGATTTATTTTGTTAGCTACATTTTGCCTTTGGGTGAATCAACTTTTAAAGTACTCCTATTACTAAGGTGAGTTGTGATTATTAATAATGTATGAATATTAAAATCGGACCTTACACGTTAAACACCTCAAATATTTTTTAGTCTTCGAAAAATCCTGGTTACTCGCCGGAAAGTGCTCATTTTTCATACAAAACCTAGGGACAACATCGTCCCCTGCGTTACCAACTATATTATTACTCGTATTTAAAACTGTACTATTTTGAATCAAATCATTTCAAATGTTAGCCTATTTGTCTGATTTAATAAGCGTGTAAGCCACGTCGTTAGGAAATATATAGTTTTTCTAAAAACATAATAATTTGTGAAATATGTCGAAAAATGGGGACTACCTACCTTTAAAGTTGATTCACCCCTTTATACTCTCTTTGCAAAGAAGTTTATTGCTTATAAATTTTAAAGTAAAGAAAGGATCTAATGTACCCTTAGTCTGTCTAGGAGCTAGAAACTATTTCTGTACTTTGTTGGCCTTATAAGTAGCTGCACAATTTAGTACCTAGTCGCTTTAATGTCATGTTTGAACTGGTGTACTAATCTCTTAAAGGCGTTATAGTGACAAGGTTCAGGAATGAGGAGTTACTTACGAGTATAAAGCCGACTGTAACAACTTTAATGAAATTGTTTTTTTTTTCGTTTTTTTTTTGGATAGCATATCGTATTGACGTAGTTTTTCATAAAATCTACAAGCTATAAAATAAAAATAAAACTAAAATCGGACTTGATATAAGGGAAGAGATAAGTTATCGCATTTTATATGGAAATTTTTGGCTTCACAGTCCTCTTAAGACGTAACAAACAAACAAACTTTCGCATTCATACTATTACTAGATGTTGCCCGTGACTTTGACCGTGTTAAAGTCGTTTATCTCTATTCCCTCGAGAACTGTTCCATTTCCCAACATGAAAAGTATCCTTTGTCCATTCATTTCATATCATTATCCATTACCCGGTGACTCAAGCTTTCTCCATACTAAATTTCATCGAAATCGATTCAGCGGTTTAGCCTAGAAAGCATAAAAAACAGACAGACAGACACAAATACTTTGATATTTATAATAATACTAGCTTCTGCCCGCGACGTCGTCCACATAGAAGTCGTTTATTGCTATCCCCTCGGGAACTGTCAAAATTTCCTTCTAGACTAAAATCTATCTCTGTGCAGAATTTCATCCAGATCCGTTCAGCCATTCTGGCGTGATTTACTAACAAACGTCAGAATTTGTGCATTTATAATATTAGTTAGAAGTAAGTAGAAGTTACTTAGTAAGGTCATATTATTCCATAATAAGAATAGGTAAGATAATAAGAATTCAACTTATTACCTTAAACGTTTGTAATAATTAAAACGTAATGAAAATGTTACCATATTAATGAGGAAATAAAAATAGGTACATAAACAAAACAAAGTTTACGCTCTAACATAACAGGAAACAGGAAAATGTGCAAATAATTTCCCGGCTCGCTCCCGATTCATATAAATTTCAAATGCTCTAAGCGTATGTTTTAAAAACATTTATTTTATTTTTAGGAAATGTTACTTTTGTCTTTTTGTTAAGTTTTTTATTCGGTTAAACCTTGCGTTATAGCACACATAATACATTCACGATTTATGGGAATATCATAATAATGATTTGTATTTCGTTTAAAACTGATTTACTTAAATGACACGTAGGTAAATGTCATTAGGTAATTGTAAATTAGAATGTAAAATTCCTAAATTATGGTTAGGAAGTGCTGTAAAGTTTACTTGCAAAATGTAGGTATTCTAAAATATATTAATATAAACTAACAATTGTTAAATGAGACCAAAGCGAAGAAATTGTTGCTGTTACAACACTGTACTTGATAAGTATTAGGGAATGCAATGTAACCGGTTATTAACCGTTTTTGTATGAAAATAACCGGTTAAAACCGGTTATAACCGGTTATTTGCATTCCCTAATAAGTATGTGGTAAAAAACTCCCCCATCAAATTTGTTACACTAATTAGCCAGAAACACTTTTATAAACGAAGCTCAAAGACGCCCTTTCTATATTTCCTCCTATTTACTCATGATGAAAGAGTGAAAAGGTTAAGGCTATTAAAGTTTATTACGTTTAGAACTTTCTAGGACACAACATAACTTGGTACATGTAGGAATAAAGATGACGCAAGCGACTTCGTTCATTAAAAAAAAAACAGTAAGTGGGTGTCGAAGTCTCATTAAAATTTTGTTTTCGTATCACGTACAACTTGAAATTGGTGTATTTCTAGCAAACGTAGAACTTAGAGCTCATAAGGTTGAGTATCCACTAGTGCGATATAGTGGATGTGCGAGGAAAAATGCACTAATAGAAGAGCTGCGCTGAGCGAGGTTAGAAAATGAAGAATTCCCAATGGTCGATTTTTTTCTCGCTCATCAGACCACTACCATGCATAGCTTTGATGGGAATTCACCCCTAAAATTGTATAAAATTCAAAGCAAAAATGAGCTCTATGAAAATCGAGTAATTTCTCATCCTGTGTTTATCGATGTGGATAGCGTGGATAAAACATCCGTCACTTTCTGACCAGTATGTAAGTGCGCGAGTAACCGATGCTTTATGCACCGTGATAAAGGCGACCATATATAATACGCGCCCTGCAACATCAAACCTTTTAGTGACCCTACACACTGGAAGCTTTGTGCGTTCTGTGGTCCGGTTCAGCATAATATATCTATGTTTAGTCTTGCAAAGATAGAGACATAAGATGATTGCCTGGACCATAGAATGCAGAACGCCGCAGAACGCAACCAGTGTGTACAAATATAACGCCCAAGTTAAGCACTACTTATAAAATCAAATTATAATTACACAATAAAGGCAAAACTCAACATTATCACCGGAATCGCTAAATCGCGATAATAAATTCTATTACGAGACCAAATCGAGAGGGAAAGAAGAAATGATAATTGTTAAAATTCTACGACCGTGTAACAATTTCGCGAGTCAATTTTTCCGATACGTTCGCAGACCTAAGGGAAATTATCAAGATGGCGATAGTCACTAAGTCGGCCCGGAGTGCGGTTCGGTTCGCCTTTTTACTCATATTGTTCGTTTTTGGCAAGCGTTATCGGGCACTTTTAAAATTGAAAAATGTTTGACCTCTTCAATTGAGTTGGCAACGATTTTCTGAAAAAAATCATGGCTCCTTTCAAATATTTGATATCGGGTTTTTTTGTATGAATTCTTAGTAAATAAGGCTTTTGAGTTTTCGTCTGTTTTAAAATTTTACTTTATTCAGTTTGTGGTGTTGAAGTTAATATTAAGTTACCACGATGTTGAGTCTTATTACCTTATACTTACTACATTATATTAAGGTAACGTTGCCATGTTAAGCAATTTTCATTGAAGCAGGTATAGGAAAAAAAAGTATGTTAACACCTTTTTACTAATGACAAGGGGAAAAAATGCTATATGCGAGTAATTCATCGTCGTCAATATTTGAAGTTCAAGGTTAGTTGGTACCTATTATTACCCTGCCTACGAAGCTGTCCCGAGTTCGATACCCCATAAGGGGAAATAATCAGTTTTCTATGTACCTATTTCAGTATTTTACTCCTCTACATAATGTATACAACTGTACTAACCTACAACTAAGTTTGGGTATACGTCAATTTGGGTGTTATTGTCGCTCTCGTATTATTTAACATTATAATTTAGGGCCTGTTATTTGATCAGTAGTTAACTCAAATAATTGTTATAAATAGAAAAAGGAATCGAACATTTGATGCATTTCCTTGAGATTTAACCATTAGTTACGGTTTTTAACGATTATTTAGTTTATCTACTAATCAAACGACAGGCCCTTAACCTACCTATATATTTCAAATTTTAAATTTTGATACAGTATGACTAGCACCACTGTCCGTAATCTTTCGTTACCAAGTCTATATCGACATGCATTAAAAAGTTGGGCTAGCCGTATAAAAACTGGAAAACAAACTGCGCTATAAAAACGGCACCCCGCAAACTGACCATTCCGTGATAACGTAAGCCTACTACCGATCAGCTGTCAACATTGACATTGACAGTTGACAGCGGTGACGTCACAGCGATTTGCCGCGATCTGCCCCGATGACTGGCCGACGCCCGAACTTTTTTAATTTCACTCAAAAACCCTGGCAGTTCGGGAGGGATCGTTAGAATTAACAATGAAATATTGGGGCTTGATTAATGGCTGGTTTCTTATTTTAATTTTGAATTTGGAACGCGCGATTGCGTATTGCGTACGAGCACGAGTTTGCGACTTTAATGTTATTAAAATACTTGCTTTTGTTTGTAACTTCGCGCGTGTAAAGGCTTTATTTGTAATCTGACAATATACTTTATTTAACTTGTAATAAAAACAACACATATATAATTATAGACAGCATATTTTCACATTTTCATTTATATATAATTACTAGAGGATGCCCATGGCTTCGTACGCATAGAATTCGTTTCTCGCTACTCCCCCTATTTCTTACCGTTGTCGGTCGATTTTCGGAAAATCCTTTCTTGAACAATGTTAGAATACAAATATCACGATTAAAAGGTATATTGCACTCACTGTAGGTTTATTAAATATTTTACATTAAAAGCATGAGTAAGTCGTTGATCACGTTTCAAGTAATATGAAATATGTCGAAATATTTTCAAAGGATATCGATAAAATCACGTAAATTTTAATTCCGCAAACATGAATATTTTCGATTGAAGACCGAAATCAAATTTACTCTTGGAAAAGAGCTTTACATTTCACATTTGTATTGCTCCACAGTATTAACTTTTAAATAAACTCGACCATAGTTAATTAAATGTAACCTTTGTTACATATTCGGCCGTTATTACATTTGTAATATAATAAGTTCAATCACGGGCTAGACTAAAATCCGATTTACTGTCATTAGGTTCAAATGGAAATTCGTCTATTTGAAATTATACGTCAGTTCAGAAAAATTACCATTTGAAATACAATAAAAAAGAAAATTGTCCATCCTGAATAACGTCTAAAATGGAATCATGTCCCATGGTAAAATTGCCCAATATGATATTGGTTGATAAAAATATGTCTATTTGTATTTACGTACACTCAGAAATATGACTAATTGTAAATACGTCCTACCTGAAATTTGTACAATTTATATTATATTTATATGGTCTTAATTCATATTACACTACATTCACTTGTGCGTATTTCATTTTGCTCATCATTCAAAATGGACAAAATTCAATTGGGACTTAATTAATTTACAACGAAAATAAATTTGGTTATAAATACTTTTCAGCACAATTACATTTTGACTAAATTCACTTTGGATACTATTACTTTTGACCCATTTTCAGAATGGTTATTTCACGAGGACGATTTTCCATTTGTACCTAATGACAGTAAATCTAAAATCCTTTGCAGGTCAGAGAATACAAAGCTACAAACGTCTACACGCATATTCATTCTAAATTTAAACTCGTTCAAATTCGTACGACCCACGCCATCCCAATTAAAATTGTTCTAAAACCGTTGAAATCTAGTAAAAAATGACACAACTCAAACAGTATTCTAAATTTAAAATCAAAACTCTGCTAGCATAAACTGTAAAACCGATTATGTTTCACTTGCGTCCCTTTTGTATTTAAGCCAAATTGTCTGAAATAAATCGAAATCTTAACTAAATAAACTGTGAACAAAGCCGCAACCCACCTGCCCTAGCCCATTACGGATAACAAGTGTACTGCCCGTCCGTTTGTCTTTATTTATCAGTCGCAATCGCACAATTAAGCTTGATCCGAGTATTGGATTCCGAGGCTCGGACCGTCATTTGCGCAGACACCGTTCAAACTGAGCGGCCATTAGAGAGCAATGGGTAAAATCAGGGGAGCAAGCGGGTTAGGTAAAAAGGCTATAGGGAAAGACGGGAAAGGCAGCGGATGAGGTTGGTAAGGTTAAAATTAGGTAGAATTTGCATCTTATAATCTAACACTGATACAAATAATTAGTCAGTTGAAAATTTAAGTAAAGAAAATCTTGTATCAAAAAAACAACTTCAGAAAGCGAATATTTATAAAAACTATGGCCCTTCGCTGCAACGTGTTTAAAAATTTGCCCACCCTTGGGACAACTCATTTAGGTTTACTTAAAAGAACTTTCGCAGTTATCTTACAGACACCGTCTAGTGAATAGTTATTTAAACACAGTTGCTTTAATTAAATAAGTACATACACAAGCGATTGATTTTATGTTCTTTCAGTGAGTGCTAGAAAACCAAAAAACGGTCATTTATACCAGTTAATTTCATGTCAGGGGGACCCCTTTAGTTAGTAGATGTTCTTTGAACTTTCTAGCACTAAACAATCAATAAACTTGTTAAACTAAATTGCTAAACAAGTGAAAGCGACAGGTAAACTAATTTACTTATAACGTTGACTCTACCATCAAAATTGATTACATACTTTTATCAGCTTCATCTCATCAACAACGTTGCAAAACAAAACTCAATTTTTAAGTATTAAAATATACACGAGCAAAAAATTTAATTCTGTCCCTCAGTTTCATTTCTAGGGTAAAATAAACCCGACTCCATTTTTCAATACAAATTAATCGGGTCGCCCAGTGCGCGCAGAATATTGAACAGGCCGACTAAAATATAATCAAATAAACCGAGTCGATCTCTGACATGGACTCTACGAATAACGATGGCTGAACATGGTAACCTTCTGTTTTAAGGACGAGAGTTTAGTAGATTACGAACTATTCTTTTATTCTAGAATTGGGCCGGTTAGCTTTTGGCAAAAAAATATTATTTACGAAATATATAATTATAAATATAATTGTAACTGGCCGGAGCTAAAATTACGCTACAACAACAACAACATAAACTCACGCCTTCATTCCCAGAGTGGGGTAGGCAGAGCCACAGACTCACCAACAACTCCAAAAACTTGTTGATAATTCTGTGGCCACATTTTGCACAACCAGGCTAAGATGTTATCCAGTGTATTAGTGACAGGTTGCAAACCCATCGCCTAACAGCACTACACAGCCTTTAGTCTCTTAGTCGTCTCTTACGACATCCACGGGAAGACATGGAGTGGCAACATTCTAAACCCGGCACCACACGGGCAAATTACGCTACAAAGTTAATTAATTTTTAAATAAAATGATGATGATGAACACAAATCAGTGGATTTTTAGGCTTAAAGGTATGCTATGTCGTCTTGTATTTCTGTAAATTTCACATTTATCTGCTGGTCTATTGCCTAACGCACACGCAATCGCAATCGACTTCAAAGTGTAACAATTGTTATCATTTTGAAAGCAGACTCGTCTTCGGACTGTCAAAATGAAAACGAATGCAATTGCGAGTGCGTTCGACAATAAGGCTGAAGATTAACCGTTGGCCTTGCAAGTCGAAACAAACCAGCAAACATTTTCCCATTTATATTATTATTACTCCATTCATGCAAAAGTATGTGTTTTTTTCGTTAAGATTTCGATCCTTTAAGAACTTTATGTCACTTACTAATACTATGAAACGGGACTTAATCGCGTAGTAAATTAAACATTTACCTCGACGTTTCGACTGTATTACACTACAATATGTCACTTCTACAATCAAGACACCTTATATTAAAATCCATCAAGCAGTTTAGGATGCAGGGCTTGCCAAAGAAATACACAAATACATACATACATACGAAAAACATAACCCTCCTTCTGACACTGTCGGTTAAAAGTTAAGCATACTTATAATATTGCTTTTGACGGCTTATGGTATTGTTTTTAACTCGGCCGCCATTACTGTCAAGTAAAAAAGAGCTATCAAATCGTTGACAATAACGATAACATGTCAAAAGCGATATTATTTGTCGTCGTAGAATAGAGGCCCCGATTATTACTGAATAAATGTCTTTTATCTTTTTTTTGTGGCAGATAAACCTGACGCAGCGACTTAAATCTCTCAACGGAATCCGAACTAACGACCTTCAGCACATTAAACAAAATAATTTATCACAGAGTAACGTGACATCATGGTCTCCTCTCATCATGTTTTTATTCAAACTGTTTTTATTTAAAAAATAGAAATGAAATTTCAACCTTTAGAGTGCTTTCATACTCATAATTGAATTTATTTTGAAATGTATCTAAATTGGGAAATGGAGGCGTGGGACGCCGCAGTATTATGTTTTACTTGCCCAAGGGGACATTTCAATTTTAAATAAGTAAAACCATGTATTTAACTGTATTCTGACAAATAAATGAATTTGAATTTGAATAAAACGCAGTACTTTGAAAAGGACAATCCGCAAAGATGATTTACCCTTGAAACGATCATGCATATCGTATCTAACACGCATATCCTGAGCATGGGCGCTCACTTTAGGAATACCGTATCACTAGCATCGTTGCGTGAAAAAATGCGTCCATATTAGCCGTAGCGTAACATCGTATCGTATCATAACCCCGTATCCTTTTAACACGTCCATACATCCGATCGCAAGCGTGTGGGGTATTTAATAAACGCGTAGCACCATGGATCGCGAACGATCAGATACGCGATCTTTTTGCGGCCGCACCAACGATCATGATACTCGTAGGTGCTACGCGACATAGATGCCATACAGCAAAATGATACAAATGTGGACTTAACTTAAGCTGATTGCGGGACGCGTCATCGCGCGTCGTTGCGTTAATATTTTGACAACAAAACGGATGTACACGTCAAATATCTTTCAGCGCTGCCCAAAAGAGAGCACTGCTGAGAAGAAACGCCGCAAGAAACTCAACAAAAAGCCGCAGTCAGTCATTCTATAACGTTATTGTTACTTATGAGATTCATAATACCTACTTAAAACGTTGCATTATAAAACGTAACGTATTTGAGCAAGAAAACGTTTCAAAACTCAGATTTAAGACTATAGGTATATTTAATAAGAATTTATTGATTACTATTGGTATTGAAAGCAAGATTGTATGGCTTGCATTATTTAAAACAATTTCAAATTCAAAATCATTTATTCCATGAAATTTCCACTGATTTTTAATTAACTGAACGTAAACTTTATCAAGTTATAAACTACTGCCGTCAATGTTTTCGCTTACCAAGGGCTTGCGGCGAAGCAAACGTTTGTGTGTCTTGCACAAACATTTGCGCAGGTCTGCCAACAATACCGTTTCACGGAATCGGTTTTTGAATCGGAAAAGATAAATACCGGTTCTCGAAACTAGGGGAACGTTTGAACTGAGTTTTGTTTAGTTTTCTAGAACAGGTATTTTATAATAGAATAGAATATTAATATTGTAAGTGTTTCTTGTAGTGTTGTTTGTTTAGTTTGAGTTCTAAAACAATTAGTTTACGCAGCCTACAATGTGTTCATAGATATCTGATCTATCTTTCTAAGGCTGTCTGGAAGAGAACTATTAAGTGGTAAGACCGCCTGTTTTTGATCTATAATTTAAATACACTGTTCTGTGTTTTGCTTCTTTTGGTGTTCAATAATGAGTATTTGTATTGTATTGTAAAAGTATTTTTTTTATTAAAAGCGAAATCTATCAAAAATCAAGCTTTGTCATATATTTAGCATTTTTTAAACTGTAATACCCATTGATACTTGCTGCTTATCTACGGACAAATCGTTTGTCAATAGCCTACGGGTAATTAAAAAAAAGAGTCAAGTACCAGTCTGAATCGCACAAAAGGGTTCCGTACCACCACCGTACAATACTGCCCTCCTACGGAAAAAGGCACATCTACTATATGAATTGTATTGTACTTCCCACCTTTGACAGTTTAATATGCTTCTATGAATTAATTGCACTTGTGCCTTTTCTCCGTAGCAGGGCAGAAAATATTTTTCTTTTAGTGGTGGGAGAACCTTGTGCAAGATCGTTCGGACCGCTACCACCGTGTTATCCTTTAACCTATCGCCAAGCAGAAGTGCTCGCATTGTTGTACTCCAGTGGATGCATTCAATCTTAGTCCTTAGGGTTAGCAACGCATTTTTGGTCTTCAAGATTGCAGTCCTTAGATTGTAGTTTTGAGAATGGGACCCTACTTACCATCGAGTAGACTCTAGGCAGTAAAAACCATATCGTCTTTGACCTGATATTGTTTTTAACTCGGCCGCCATTACTGCCAAGTGAATGAGAGGTGTGAAACCAATGACAATACGATAACAGGAGGGCTTATTGTCTAACGCACTCGCAATCGCAACCGGCTTCAAAGTAGAGCAATTGTTTTCATTTTGTATGCAGACAAGCCTTCGATTTTCAAAATGGAAACGATCGTGATTCCGAGTGCGTTAGACAATAAGCCCTCAAGTCAAAGCCGAAATGGTTTTTACCGCCCAAAATCTCCGCCCTGTATGCTTGTTTACATTTTCCATGGCATAAAAAAGAACGTTTTCTCAACTGTAAAGATAGCTAAACAAATATCCTCTTGGCTAGAAACAAATACAATGTTCCAGCGAGCAACAAATCCAAACAGCAACCGTCGACTCTGTAGTTTTTCTCATGAATTTCATAAAAGCATTTCACTCACGTCGTGATGTTTGAGCCAGGTTCGCATTAGCCTATTTTTGCGGACACTATGACGGAAAGCAAACCGAACGGTGTTATTTCAAAGTATTTTCAGTTGAAATTAGTCTGAGAGCGCTGCGAGTTTTAGGTAAATACAGTTGGACGTCCGTGTAAAAACTTGTACGTTTTTATGGGCTTGTAATTGTTATATTTTTATATAATATTGAGTTAACATGCAGATATACAGGAGCTCACTATATGGATACTGGATCTACTAGGCAAAGCCATATTGATTTACATAAGTTATCATATTGTTTTTACTCAGCCTCCATTAATTTTAAGTAGATAAAACATATCAAAACGTTATCAATACGGAAATAAGCCAAAAGCAATAACAATAACAAGAACAATAAAAAATCAGGGGATAGGGTCACACAAATTGATAAAGTCCCAAACTAAGCTCTAGGCTTTTACTTTGGGTACTAGACAACGATGATGTATGTACATACATATATCTTCACGCCTGTCGCCCAATAGGGTAGGCATAGACTATGGAACGCCAGGTGCACCGGTCCAAACATACAACTTTCGCTTCCTCTACATTCATCAATCTCTTCACGCACGTACGTCGGTTTCGGGTGCTTCTGATTTAGCCCTTATTCAGTACATCGCGAATCTGATCACCATACGTCCGTCTAGGACGTCCCCTACCGACATCTCCACTCACTCTCGCTCGCCATATCTCTTTCGTAACTCTACTTTCATCCATCCTTTCTAAATGACCAAACCATCTTAGCATACCCTTTTCGATCTTAGTCACTACATCTTCTTTCAATCCACATCGTTCTCGGATCTCGCTATTTCTTACTCTATCTACGAGTATCATCCTAACTCCACACATACTTCTCAGAGCTCTCATTTTAACTGCAATAATCCTGCTTTCGTTCTTCTTCTGCCGTACCCAAGATTTACTACCATACATCAATGGTTAGTGTCAATGCTCCCTGAACAATGGCAAGGCGAGCTTTGACCTTACATTTGTAATAATTTTATTTTGCTAGTTTTAAGAATTTATTGTTTATTACTTTATTACCTTATTATTACTCAATGTAACTTACTTTTAAGTATTATTATTGTTTTTGTGATTGAAAAAATGACCTTCTACTGGAGTTTCTTGCGGCGCTTCTTCTCCGCAATGATGGTCTTTTCCGAAGCGCTGGTAGATTCACTCATGTTACCGACGTGTAAAAGAGCCCTCATGTGGCCTATTTACTGAATAAATATTTTGAATTTTGAATTTTGCTTGTTATGATCTTGTTAGCCAAGATTGAGACAACGATAAACATGTTTATATAGGGAAATATATACTTAAATACACAAAAAAACATTCAAGACTCTGGAACAAAATATTCACGTAGGTACTTCACGCAAATGTTTACCCGTACCGGGAATCGAACTGCGCCTCTATTCTGTCAGTATAAACGATATCGTAGTTTACTTGTTAAAGTATTGTTATGACGTCAGCCGTCATTACTGTCAAGAAAATAAGAGCTATCAAAACGCTGACAATACGATAACAGGACAAAAACGATATTGTTTTTACCATGTTGAATAGAGGCGCTGGTAGGTATCGTTAAATTCTCAGGCAGTAACACTTCTAACTAGGCTAGATAAACACGTTGTCAAAACTTACTTAATTCATTAGCACTGAAACAACCTGAATTCAAATGAATTCCAATATGGCGGCTACACAGGGGTACCAACACATTTAGCCGCTGACCGTTTACAGCCAACAAGGCAAAAATGGCCACCCGCCAAGGCAGTTAGTAAGCAAATTCAAACCATTTTACGTAAACACTAACATATGTTGCAAATCATAAGAAACATGCATGTTTTATATTCAGACAACAAAACATTGTGAATAAAAGCAGGTTGCAGCCGCTATTACCATCGTATTAGCATAACATTAATGTATATTACAGAGTATTATACTGTATTATACAAAATTATATCGCGCTTCGTTTAGCTGCAATAGTTTTGTACTCAAATCTAAAACAAACTATTAGTATATACCTAATTCTGAAATACTAATAAGTTCTTATTGTTCTGAGCAATATTGGCAGCTTGATGTACCAAAATTCTATACGGGTAATTGAAGACAAATATCGTGATGCTTTTTCTTTGTCTGTTTTTAACTAACTCTAAAAATAAACGTTCTTTTTTTGATACATACCTTGATTGTGATGAACACATAGGGTCTCACACAGAACTTGTGTCAGTGAATTTGTTTTTAAGATAATCGCGAAGGTTTCCCTTTTCTCCACCTTTCAAGGGTTAGCTGGAAGAAATCATACAAACAAATGCAAAATATTTTCCAAAGTATGATCTTGATGCACTCTTGTCCGATCAAAGTAATATTAAAAAAAACTAAATGTAAAATTTGAATAACTGTTGCGTAAGAATCCCTCTTTCTTTTTACACGAGTGCCCAATCAAAACATTAGGTATCTGATTTAACAGCAAAACTGCGACCATTGCAAAAATCGACATCTTCCTAGACAACGTTAAATATAGGACAAACAGAATAAAAGTTACCAGATCACAATAAAAACGTACAAATACCGAACTAAACTTTTTCCACTGAAACAAGTTAAGAAGTAAAAGACAAAAGTACATATACCGCCTCCCAAGAGATGATCTGAAGAAATAGACGCAAGTTACTGTTTAACTTCAGTTTATCTAGACTCGTATACACTTTGATTAAATTACGGTGAACTAAGAGGCCAGAGGCGTCTTAGAAAAGAAAGTGACACCCATACAAAATTACATTTCATAAGCGGCGATTATTTTGCGAGTATCCCGAGCAAAAAACCTTTTTTTTGTGAAATTGGCGAAATATAAAATAAATACGAGATAAATAACATTACATTGATGACATTATTCAAACAGCAGGTGGTTTTTTTAACCGACTTTAAAAAAGGAGGAGGTTTCTCAATTCGACCGTATATTTTTTGCGTTTTTAAAGGCGGTTTACTGTTTTTTAAACATTTATTTTTCTGACACAGTTTCGTTTCTGTTGGAGTCGCAGTTCTAACCTAACCTAACCCACTTTTCTAGTACAATTTCGTTTCTGTTGGTGTCACAGTTCTAACCTAACCTACTTTTCTACTAGCAGAAAAAACACTATTCCGTAATATAGTATCCGTTGCGAGGCGGCGGTGTCGCCGTTGCGGTGCGCGCCGAGCACCGACCGCTGCCCGCTGGGTAGTGATGCTCTCAAAAGCAAAGGTGAGATAATGCAGGAGTGAATGTCCAAGCGGCGAGTTTAAGTAGTCCCGTCAGAGCGAGCAAAACACATTTTAGCGCGTGCATTCTCAATTATGCAGCCTTATACGTTCGAGAAGCCATGCTGCCAAATTGAATACACGTGCTGAAATGTGTTTTGTTCGCTTTGACGGGACTATTTAAACTCGCCGCTTGGACATCCACTCCTGCGTTTTTATATTTCCACTGGACCTGGTTATAAAGATCGCTTGATCGCTTTTTTTGATATCGCGGGGCAAATTACTATTGATTGCCCTAACGACCTATTCTTAATCGCTGGTGACTTTAATATACCAGAGGCTAAGTGGGTGCACTCGCCTTCACATGAAATGCTACTAATGACTGAATTAATAACTACGCTAATGAGCTCTTACGCCATTTCTTATCGCTCACCGATTTTAAACAATATGATTTCTTATTAAACATTAACAAACGCATTCTAGACCTTGTAATATGTAATTTTGAGTGCATAGTCGGAAATTGTGACTGCCCAATAACATATGAAGGCCACGGAAAGAACATGTCTAGTCACATTAGTAACTTTTTGAGATATCGCGATTTGAAAGTTAGGAACCATGACATTTTGTACGTAATTTTCGTGTAGAGGTTTTTTTAAGAGTGAAAAAATACAAGAAATATGAAGATTTATATCTAAAACTGATTGGAAGGTAATGCTTCATTTCGTCCTCTACATTTTGAGATTCAAAACTCATTTTCAAAAAAAAAGTGACTAGAGAGTCATGTTCTTTCCGTGGACCCTTCATATGAAGATATCCACCACAAAGCTGTACTTATTGACTGAAAATTTTAGTTATCATCCTTTTCTTAAACTTTTAAAAAATCTCATTCATAATTTTTACCGAGCTGACTATTAATTGTCACATTAACTTGGAACTGTATAAAATAAATTAGTTAGATTTTTTTATTAGTCTTAATGTTGAAGAATATACCATGAAATTCTATTATTTACTAAATAATATTATTAATAAATATGTTCCCCAACGTCATATACAAACAACGCCTTCAGTTCCAATGTGGTATTCTAAAGCTCTGAGACATGTTTTAAAAGAAAAACGCATATAAGGAAACTATAGGTCGATTTATTATTATCTCATCGCCCATGTACACTAAACTTTTAATGTAAGACTGTTTGTTTCTTCTTAATAAATTAAATTAAAATTTAATTAAATTAAAATAAATCTCAATTCCAAATTTCATCCAAATCCGTTTAGCCTTTGCAGTGTGAAGGAGTAACAAACTAACACACAAACTTTACGCATTTACAATATTAATAGGATCTTCATTCTTTGCAATTCTAATTTACATTAATATTATTAGTAACCTATACTTAATGTTTAAATATGTGGTACAGTCAAGGACTTTAATTGTTATGCCACTATGGAACACTGTCATAATGACAGCGTCAAACAACATGAAATAAATTATTTACGCCAAAATTAATGATTAACGTTATGCGACAGGGTTCCATAGTGGCATAACAATTAAAGTCCTTGAATGTATGTTAACGTTCGTTGTATGTATTATGTTATTTTTGATATTTATAAGTGTAATGTAGTTATAAATCGAAACAAGTTAAAAACTATATTGTTGAATGTTATTCTTCGTCCGGTTTGTTATGAATAGTTTAGGTGTGTTCAATAATACGAGCTTAATGGTTTTTAATTTTGATAAATATAACTTAAATATAAATACAATAACTTACCTATTATATAAAAAATTGGTGTTAGAACTTTGTGCAAGATCTTATTCTTTTACCTACGTAGTCTGGAGAGTCTATAAGATACTATACATTAGGTTTCGGGAATGACCGTAAACAAAATAGGCTACCAGCGCTTTTGCATTACGAAAAAATCCAGCGATATCTCAAGGTCACTATCAACAAATTTAGTCGTGCACGGACGTTAATCTCAGATATGCAAGCAGACACTTGCTGGGTCACTTTATTTGAACATTATATCTATCTAAATTATATTAAAGCGAAAAAAAATCGTCGGTCTTAGGCAGGATTCGAACCTATATCTCCTCTGGCAATCAAGGTACGTCGTACAAATGTTTTACCGAAAATTGTTTCACAACCAACGTTTCATATCCGCATACACAAATATATTGTTTCACAAAATGTATCAGATTAAAATACGCCGTTTAACAACTAATTATATTATAACACTTTAAAAACGTTTTGGTTAAAAACCTGGCTTTTAAAAACTCATCGTTAAGCAAACGGTCAGTACTGTGTTCTGGCAAATAAATATGATTTGATTTGATTTGATTTGATTTGGTTTACTTTACATACTGTTATTTATAAGACGCTACCTACTCGGATACCGAAAGTCACAGCGTAAAACATTTTGAATTCGCTTCATTAAAAAATCCTCCCCTGTCCAACATAAAAATTCTTTGAAGTACTCGTCCAAAGACAATAGGGTGGGAATTTCAGAGATTTTTATAGTTAAGAAAGCCTTTTCTTTTATCGTAATGCCATTTCAAATGAAGAGGTCCATCGTTAGGACAATTACCAAAACCCGAAGTTGTCAGAGTTGGGATTTTGAGTCTTACATTAATAGAGAGAAAGGTCGTGTTAAGTGCAGTTGTAAAATTGACTTGTTCTAGAAATCAATCGTCGCGGAAAGAGCGTTTTTTTAATCAAATCGAGAAGAAAGGATCGCAAAACGACCATTTTCTTTAACGAGGCACCTTTGTCATATTTTCTTTTAAGCTTTTCTTGTAATTGCGAAATGCAATTAACCTATCAGCCATTTAAGTTGAGAGTTGAACGGTGACTTGCAAATCGTGAGAAAACTTTAAAAACCCGACGGCATTTATTTTGATGTTGTCGTCTACATACTTAGTCAATATTATACCCATGCCTTACTCTTATATACCTCTCTAAATTTTTTATTTAATTTTGCAATGTTTGTAGGTATGTTAGATTATAAACCAAATCAAGAGGCCGTATACAAAATCAGTCCAATACCTAAAAAAATATCCAAAAAGTTCAAAAGAATTGGCAATAAATAATGTTTTAAAACAACCTAAATCTCGCATTATAATACTCGACAAAAATAAAAAAGGGGCTCATTTATTCGATCATAACTAAAATGACATTTAATGTTGAGCATTAAAACTTATAGAAAAGCAGTATTTTAACTGTAAAATCACAAAAAAAAGCAAAACCGGCAAAATTTTGTATACGGCCTCGTAAAGCGAAAAAAATTCGTTGGTCTTAGGTAGGATTCGAACCTACATCTCCTCTGGCTATCCGGGCCGATGCAGGCGCATTACCACTTATGCCACCAAGACCCTACGCAAGATCCACGAAATTAATGATCGCTTGCTTTTTCACACTCGGAGGGTAAGTAAGTTTAAAGACTCTATAATTTCCTTCGAAAGAAAGACTTCTGGACCCTTGAACTTGACTTATATTAGAAATATAATAGTTATTTATGTGACTGGTGCATAATGAGAGGCATTATACACGAGTGTTTTAATGCCTAATTATGCGTACAGTCGCATACATAACTTTATCTACATACATATCATAAGTTTTCTACAATATGTGAGAAACCTGTATCCGTCGTTACCCTGCATCTTAATGTACCTGCATCTTAATGTTCACATTAAAGTGCAGGTCACTTATACCATAGTATAAATAGACAAGTAGCTCGACTCCGGCCCTTTAGGAGATTCTGATACCTATTGCCGCTCGGGCGTAAGGGTTGTCCAAACTTGTTTTAAAATTTTAGTCTCATACTTGGCCCTACTTTGATCTATAATCATATTAATCATAGTAATTTTCATACTTTACACAAACTTAAAGTAGGTACCTAAGTATTAATATTGTTAGGTACCTAAGTACGAAATTTAAATTATTTTACTTACATACTTTTATCAGTTGACACTAAATATTAATTATGTTTAAAGGTATGTGATGCTGATGTGATATGTAAATTCCTTTTCGACCTTTTGATAATTCCGCTTTCGCGCAAGGCGGCTTCCTTTGACTAGGTACTTACCTATTATTGGCGGCACGCGCCGCCGCCGCGCGGCTTTCTTTGAGCATTGGCAGCTCGCGCCGCGCGGTATTACACAACATTGAATAAATATCTGAATAATAATGTCACGGGAAAATCTTACACAAATTGACTAAGGTAGTCCCAAACTAGGTTCTAGGCTTGTACTTTGTAATGGTCCAATCGGTCCTGTTCAGTTATTTCCAAGGGACGATATTTCATTCATAATCGTTAAATAACTTTGAATTAAGTAGGTAGTATAGAAAAGTAAAGGAATTCATAATGTTTTAATGTGAAGTAGGAAAGTTAAAAGCAAAATTAAAAAACAATCAACAAATCTGTTAAAATTAAATTTATTAAGGAAAGTCGAGAGGCAAGCATAGTTTAGGAATAAATAATGTGACTTATCAATTAGGCAAATAAAAAATAGTCTTTATTTGTTGGTCATTTTGATGGGTTTGACAAGAACAGCTGGGAAGCGAGCGCCATTTTGTTACGGCAACAAGGAGGGAAAACTCTTATAGATAGAAAATGAACTTTAAATCAAATGTCGTAAAGTTGGGATTTGAAGGGATGTAATATCTGTAAGACATGTGTAATAAATTGAGGAACGTAAGAAGGGAAAACTCTTATAGATAGAAAATGAACTTTAAATCAAATGTCGTAAAGTTGGGATTTGAAGGGATGTAATATCTGTAAGACATGTGTAATAAATTGAGGAACGTAAGAAGGGAAAACTCTTATAGGTAGAAAATGAACTTTAAACCAAAAGTCGTAAAGTCGGGATTTGAAGGGACGTAATATCTGTAAGACATGTGTAATAAAATGAGGAACGTAAGAAGGGAAAACTCTTATAGGTAGAAAATGAACTTTAAACCAAAAGTCGTAAAGTCGGGATTTGAAGGGACGTAATATCTGTAAAACATGTGAAATAAAAATGGCGGACGAAAAGAGGAAATCTTTTGTAGATTGATAATGAACCTTATGTTAAAAGCCGTAACGGGAAAATTAGGAGGGATGTAAGAACTGTAGTTTTAGTAATTAAATTGTGGCTGTAGAGAGGGAAAACTTTGATAAATAAAGAAAATAAACTTTAAACTAAAAGCTACAAGGATAGATTTAGCAGGGATGTAAGAGTTGTCGCAGCAAAAGGTTATAAATAGAGGTGGTTAAGTAGTTCGGGGCTTTTTCTGCTTTGCATCGTTGAGGGGTAAGTTGTTGCCGTTGTCCGGAGTTGGAGATTATCTTCGTGTGGTATATAATATTTTCATTATCATGTACTTATTTATTGTTGGTTTTATTTATGTAAGGGATTCCGGAGGACCTGTGAGCTGCACTTCGTGATTGCGATAAACTAAATAATTCATTTTACTTACAATATAGGATTCTAACTTAATAATTTCGTGTAACTATGTGATATCATGTGTATTTTCTTGGTACTAATATTTTCTATTTTCCAGATCTTTGCTGTGATGGTTATATGTAAATTGTCTAATAAAGATCCGAGGCAGACGTTGATCACATACAAAAACCGCATTTACAGTTTGACTATGGTTGTAGATCTGAAAGAGTTTCACAATCAGAAAACGGATGATTTACCTCCATTAGTCAAGTAAATTATGGGTTTTCGCGTACAAGGACTGATGCCTTAACTCGGTACATCAGACGTGACCGATTATATTTTGTTTATTCATCTCAAAGGACCACAGGTTGGACCGTTTTTCGGTAGAAAATTGAGACGGATACGTGGAATATCTTTGGTGACGAACCCCAGAATCTTTATATATGTATATATCTGGCCAAAGTAGGTATGATCCCGGCCTGTCTTTCATCTGAAGGTTTTTCATTAAACCGAAGGACAGGTAGTAGGCTACTCATAGAGGGCTTTCGCCTTCGAAAAACTCTTATGATAGGTTAGCTGGCCTAGTAAAAATATCCTGCACCTGATATTTTTAAACACAACTCACACGTTTAAATGTAAATGTAAGAGTTACATAACTCTTAGTTTTGATCTAAAACAATAGAACTTTAGGGCTATAGGTATAGCTAGAAAAGATCTTCATTACACCGTGAAGAACTTTTTAAAACATTCGCCACAGTTTTAGACTAAATAAGAGAGTCAGCAGTCTCTCTAATTAGTCATAAAACCATTAGAGTAGGATTACAAAGAAATCTAGAAATTCCAAAAAAATAAATTAGGATTCCCAAATTAATATTTATATTTAAAAATCCAAATATTAAAATTAAATAATCAGTTTAGTTTACTAAACTAGGAAATTTAACAATAGAAAATCGTATTCTGGGTTAGACGTAGCGTTATCGAAACGTAGGTAAATGTCAAGTTCTTGAAATGTCAAAATTGTCTTATAGAAAGTAGTCGCTGTAGACTATTTGACATGATATTGAATGAATTAAATCAATTAGCGATAAATATTCAAGTTGAGATAGTAAGAAAATAGGGTTTTGTAACGTAATTATTAATAGTAAATCTCAATTAAAAAGTTACCTGAAAATTACATTATATACCGTATAAAAAGGTTTGATAATATAAGTTGAAATGGTCAGGTTAGATTAACTAAAACCTATACCTAGTTAAAGTCTAGAAAGTCTTACATAGCTTATATGGATGTTGGCAACTTTTAAAGTAGGAAAGTTTCCCTATTTACTTTCTGATATCTAAATATCTGTTTAGGACTGATAATAGAAATAGGATTCCTAGAACTGCGAGATATACTCCAGATCGGAATTTGACATACAATACAGTTTGATAGTATAAATTACTAGACTTTGAGAGATTAAAGGTATTTAATCTAGATTGAACCATAATAAAATAAATCTAGATTATATAAACATAGTATGATACTTCAGTTTCTAATTATAAAGATTCTTTATTTTATGTTGCATAAAATAAGCAAGCTAATTTAATAACAATAAAAAGGTGGCTTTATAAATGAATTGCTAGTTACCTAAATCATACAAAGCATATATAGCTATTATGAGGTTTCAAAATAGCCGAAGACAAAATGACTTCTGTATCTCCACTGTTTACCAAAAATATAAGGTACAACATGAGTACAATGGTGAAAATTGAACACTTCATTTTGGTATAATATAAACCTAAGTCCAAAACTAGACTTATATAAGTACTTACAATAATTTAGCAATATCAGGCTAAAGTCACCTTTTATTATAAAATGATAAAAGTTGCTATCAAAATTATAAGCATAATAATGAAGGATCTTGAAATAGAAACTGTAATGTATGAACATTAATTAGATCTTCATTACTTTGGTTTTATATGAATACCTACCAATACTATCCACATCCGGACAATTTGACTCGGACATAATAATAAATCTGCTCCTAGTGTATTTAATATGGTTTGCATACAATATCATTAATGCCATATGATTATTATTTAATATTTAACTCCTGCAATGGAGAAAGGAGTCTTGTGAAATCCTCTCGACCCTTGAAGACTGAAGACAGGTTACTAATGACTAATTTATTAGAGATTATTGACAAAGACTGTAAAATCAACAATCCCCACCTGGAAAGAAAAAAAATGATAGGCGCTGGAGGGATGTCCAGTCTGGTAGACGAGTCCCACAGTCATGAGCGGGGAGTCGTGGGCTCTGACCTTAGGCGCAAAGAAAAATGCCTTAAGCATACTTTCCAGTTTAACCCTAGTATTCCTAACTAGTACCAAAGACTATGACAAACCTTTACTCTAACTATTATTTAATTAAATGACTAAAAATTAATTTCATTAGGTACTTCTACTTACTTAATAGGTATTGTACTTGACTCTAATAATTTTACCTTAAGCGGTTGACCATACTTCATTCTCATTTTTAAATTTAAATTCTTTTCTTCAATTAGTTAATTTTTGTTCAGTATTCTCATGTATTAGAGCGCTTTCAAAGTCAAAACAATAGAATAAAGAACGTTAGGGTTATTATCGGTTCACAATTAAAGAGTCCTGATCACTAGACAATCACGAGCCAAATTTAATCATCATTTTATAAGTAGATCATTAGGATAGGCTAGAAGAAGATAGGTTAGGGTAGGTTAAGTTGAGGGGGGGTTAGTTGCAGTGGTGACTTAGGGTTGATTACAACTTTGGGTACTACGTAACGATAAACATACTTACCTATGTAGTGACAAATACATACTTAATATTACTATATAGGTACATATAAAACACCTAAGACTCTGAAACAAATACCTACTCGCACTCATCACACAAATATTTGCCCTGACCGGGAATCGAACCCAGGACCGCTAGCTTCGTAAACAGTACTTAGTCACTAGATCACTACCATCTACCTAGGCCATCCACGTCGTGACATGTTAACTGACACGTCACACTCAATAACTTAAATTACCTACTTAATACGTATTTATTTCACCTAATTAGTTATCTATAGGTATCTACAGGCAAGCCGGTACGAAATACCTAATTAATTGAGTAGTTATTTACATTAATCACTAGCAGCGTTTATTAAATCTGGATAGTTGTACCTACCTAAGCTAGGTTTAGGGCACAGTTTAGGCGTTTTGAAACGAATGAAAATGTCACGCTGACAATAAAATAGATTTTACAAAAGCTGCAAGTGGGCTATAAGCTATAGGTAAATATAAAAAAATAAACAGCATTCTTCACAACACAAACTCTAAATAGGTATGTAGGTACTCACCTTTCCGACTCAAAAGGTATGTGGAAAAACGATAGCTCCGGATTTCTTACACCATTATTTAAACACCCGTAAACTGAACAATATTTTCTAGTTTTCGACAAAGACATTGTCGCTCGATGTTTTAATTTAACGCGCACTACCTACAAACAACCAAACGTGACCGAACGCAATGACGCCGCGACCCCGTCTAATCACCATACCCGCACCTCTGCTTGTAGTTTCGTGTGCGACGTTCGCCCCGCCCACAGCCGTACGGTCGGCGTAACGCACACGTGCAAGCCGCGCGATGTACCTTTGTTTGAAGACGAGGTACTTCTCTATTTATACTATGCTTATACTGTAAAGTGAACATTAAGATTCAACTACAGCGATAACCGATACTTTATTGACATGTTATACTTTAATGTTAACATTACAGTGCAACCACAGATACAGGTAACATAATGTAGGGCATTTGCTTATCGCTTCTGAACATATTATATTGAAATTATGATATGGATGTAGATAAATATACATGTTTATTCGACAAGCACAAAGAAAACAAACAGAACAAAGATCATAAAAACAATGGCATCACAGAAATCAAAATTAAACAACAAAAAAGGAAAGGAAAAATATACAATGGTAGCATAATGTTGCCATGGATGATTAGTGGTCAACAACTACTATTACCGAATTTAAAATCGAACAATAAAAAATACAATCGTAGCATAATGTTGCCATGGATGTTTAGTGGTCAACTACTCTATATTCCCAAACAAGTTTGAAACCTTTTAACAAATTACAATAAAACATGAATCCCATTCCATCCAACCATTTCTTTCTCATACAACAATAAGACTAAGGGATTGCGCACGCTTGCCCCGTTATTCCCGAGAGGGAGATGGCAACACAATATTACACAGGGCCGTTACCCGTAGGGCTGCCACTGAGAATAATAATCAGAGGCCCTAGCCGAGAAACGCTACTAAAGTTTTCTTTTCTATCACTCAAAATATATGGGATGACATGACATGGCATAGGATGAAACCACGTGGCCGACTGTCATCCCATACATTTCTAGTGATAGAAAAGCGAAAACGTTAGAAGGGTTTGCATCTTGGTTACGATCCCAGATGCCATATTATTAGTTGGTAAAACTTGGTAAGTTCCATTTAGAGTGAGCTATATGATTTATATGTCCCTTTAATTGCTTAGAACTGGGTCTAGTTGACCACTTGCTTCTCAATTCACGAACAAAGAATTAATCAGCAAATGTACCTAGGTACCGCTTTGGCAGAGGCGCTTCGACGAAAAAACCCTAGTAAAAAAAATACACGCCCTTAATAAGGACACAATAAGCATTTCCCTCGCTTTTATATATTTTCGCTTTTGGGCAGATATTTGTGTGATGAGCGCGAATATTTGCTCCTGAGTCATGGATGTTTTTTTATGTATTTAAGTATATATTTCTCTATTTAAGTATTTATATCGTTGTCTAGTACCCATAGTACAAGCCTAGAGCTTAGTTTGGGACTAGGTCAATTGGTGTGACATTGTCCCCTGATATTTATTTTATTTATTTTTCTCTGATATAGAACCATACGTGCTTCATATAGGCAACCTACAAATAATTAGAGTACAAAAGGTAAATTTAACGCCTTCTCTACTCGTTGATCTCTGGGTAAATGAGAAAATGGTTGTACCTAAGCGGTGCAATATAGATTGTTTATAACACACACAATCGCCACCTAAGCAAAGCCAGGGTGGCTATAGTTCGAGTGTCATTATCGTATTTTAGTCTAGAGTTAAACAGAGCCTCTATTCAACACGGTAAAAACAGTATCGTTTTTGGTCTGTTATCGTATTGTCACCGTTTTGATAGCTCTTTTACCTGACAGTAATGGCGTCTGACGTCATAACAATACCATAACAGGTCAACTACGTATATCGTTTTAACCGTCGGGAATAGAGGCGCAGTTTAGTTTTCACTTCGACTGCATGAAAATAAATCTATAAAAATAACTGTCGTGCAAGTTTTTCGTCCTACTCGCACTTGTTCTAGTTTTTCTTTATTCGGAATTAGGGAATGCAATTTAACCGGTTATTAACCGTTTTTGTATGAAAATAACCGGTTAAAACCGGCTATAACCGGTTATTTGCATTCCCTATTCGGAATGTCATCATACCGACGCACAACATCCAACCATGGTGGAGTCTCACCCTAAACATCACTTTTAAGGGCATGAGGAATAAAACAATCATTATTCCCTTCTTCTTGAACAGTGCGGGACTAAAGAGCCCTTTTTTGTGACAACCCTTTTCCCCGTAATAAGCAATACGACCCGCTATCACCACTTGTGCAATACTCACCTGTTATTACCTTGTAAGGGAGTAATGTATCTTTTTGTGTAGATGATGGGTCTCTTTCAGAGGCTAAAATACATTTCGTCCCTTTATTACATGTAAGTGTGTATATAAAAGAAAAAGATAAAAAATATTAGGCATATTCGTAAAAAAACATCTTTATTATTTCAATAAAACTGGGATTTTATTGAAAATAAAACACATTCCGTAATAAGGTTCTGATCAAGACATGTATTTCTTTTATGAATAAATTAAATGATGCTTAAAATATGATAATAATATAAATAGGCAAGAAATGATTCACAATAATAAATTATGCGACGGTCAAATCACTTCCCTTGTTCAACGACCTCTTAGAGAAAACGGTAATTATACATTTAAGTGAAGTAAAATTAATAATAATTTATTTACTTATCAGTTTTTACATTATTTCTAAATCTTGATTTGATCAACTTTTGAGACAAGATGCCGCCTTGGTCTAGAGCATTTTTTTTTTCAAGGGTTGTCCACCTTTCTTGGCACCTGAAGGCCGATGACGGATTTCAACTTGTATTGAATAATTGGTCTAATTGAAATGAGTTGCTTCTTCGTTCAACGGTCAAGCAAGGCTGGTTTATCGTATAGCTCGTCTTCAAAGTCACCCCTATGTTATTTATGTTATAGAGTAACACCACTGAATATTGTTCAAGTAAATTACCATATAACTGCTCAGTTATCATATCATCCTACTTCGCAACTTTTATACCATACTTAACAGTCTTATGTCTCACAAGATTCACACGGACATACGACATTTTATACTCCACTAGAGTTGGAAGCTGCCAAACTAAACAGTCTTAAGCAGTGCATAACTCTCATGGAGTTATGTCGTTTTGATAATTTGTGTTAGTTTGCGCAAATTAAATTTAACTTTTGTGTGTATTGCGAACTGGTGCAAAGTTTGAATGGTGTAGCCAATATTTGGAGCAATGAATATTTAGTTATTAATAATTTATCGGTGGGGAAAGGGGATTTGAACTATTATTACTGGGTCATGATGTCGCTTAGAGGAGTATGCTAGTTTAAGAGGTATTGGGAACACATACGTAAGTAGCAGTAGCAGAGTCACTACCAACTAGGACGAAGCCTACGTAGCTAGCGGTCCTGTGCATCGAAAATACTGACACTACTTTTTTTACATACAGACAGACGGACAGCGGAGGCTTAGTTACAGGATCCCTTTGGCACCCTTTGGGTCAGTTTTGGTATAGAACCCTAAAACCTATTATTTTACAGCGTCCTCTATAAAAGGGATTAATAGAAAAAACAGTGGAAGTGGCATGAGCTTCGCTTAGTATCAGACCTGACCTTATTGTCTAACGCACTCGCAATCACAACCGGCTTCAAAGTGGAGCAATTGTTTTCATTTTGTACGCAGACAAGCCTTCGATTTTCAAAATGAAAACTATCGTGATTGCGAGTGCGTTAGACAATAAGCCCTCTGTTGTCGCCAATACTCAAACTATCATAAAAACAGCACGCCACCATGGAAAAATAAAAACAGTTCTAACTTCTTTTTCCTAATGCTGCAGAAGGCAAAATCTATAATTTAAATATGCTGTCGAGGTTCAAACCTTGCTTTTATTTTACTGGTTATTCTATTTTCTTTTCACAAGTATTTTCATTGACCAAGGACTCCATCAAGTGTCAATTTTATATGAACTGTGTGAGGCCGGCACTGAACGTTCTAGAACTGTAAAAGAATTCTCTTCGCTAATAAATATTTTCTCATTGGCGACAGTCTTATTGAGAGCCACTTAATTAGTTTAATTAAGATCTGAATGCTGGCTTCCTAAAAAAAGGTTACATTTACAACGAAGTCGTTAAAGCAATTTCTACTCTTTTTCTTCATGATTAGGATCGCATTTACAATAAGAGTTGTATAACAGTTGTAACTTTTTCTTAGGTAGGCGTAATGTAGTTTATTCAATCTCCTTTGCCGCCGTTGCCCTTTTTTATTTATTTTTAATGGAAAGAATAAGAACAGGCATTTAATGCCACGTTAAAGGAATTTATAGAGACAAAATGTTTTATAACATTATAATTATCAGAAACCCCTTTAAACTTAACTTTTAAAAAAAAAATTTTTTTTTTAGCAGCTATATTGTGATACACACTCTGTGAAAATTGCGAGTGTCTAGAGGTTACGGTTCATGAGACACAGCTAGCTGACAGACAGACGGACGAACATGTAGCGGAGGCTTAGCAAAGGTTCCGTCAACATCCTTTAGGTACGGTATCCCAAAAATATTATTGACCGGTTTGCTTTTCTACTCACGCACTCGAATTTATCCGTAACTAGAGGTTCAGCTTTATTACAATGTTAAATTATAATGAGGTGTATTTTACAGCCTGTTTCACAGTCGACAAGTAAAACATATTTGACAGATAAATTTAGCCCTTTCTTTTTCTTACACTTGAAAAAAGACAAGGAGAGAGCCAACTTTAAATGGCAGATAAATTTACGTCGTCGATTGTGAAACAAGTCCATAATCACACACCCGTATAATAAATTATGTAACAACTTTAATAAAAAGGAAGCTTTAAAACCTGACTCCGTGTTTCGATAATGTCGTCTTTATTTATCTATATATATAAAAGACAAAACTGACTGACTTATATATCAACGCACAGCCGAAACTACTGTACCTAGAAACTTGAAATTTGGTACAGGGGTTCCTTTCATGATGTAAGTGAGCACTAAGAAAGGATTTTCCGAAAATCGACCCCCAACGGGAAGAAGTAGGGGGACTAGCGGGAAAATAATTCTACGCGTACGAAGTCGCGGGCGTCCTCTAGTATGTTATAAGCCATTTATATACTTTTCAGGGGGGTTATTATGACATAGCTATGCAATTAATTTTACGGAGAGCGAAAAAGACAGAGCTATAGCAGTTATATAGGTCTGTCCTTTTCTCTCAGCGTAAACTGAACTGAATAGTTATCTCATAATAACCCCACAGACCCACCATTTTGACTTTTTAGGGTTCCATAATCAAACTAGGAATGATTATAGTTTTGCCATGTCATTTCTATCTGTCTGTATGTCACACTCGCTTTTTTTGTAAAATAGAAAATTTGTTGAAACTTGTTTTTTTTGACATAGTTTTTTTATTTTCATAGTAACGGAACCCTACACAGCATGTTCCAACATGCTCTTGTCCGGTTTTTAGGGTTCCGTACCCAAAGGGTAAAAACGGGACCCTATTACTAAGACTCCGCTGTCCGTCTGTCTGTCTGTCACCAGGCTGTATCTCATGAACCGTGACAGCTAGACAGTTGAAATTTTCACCTAAGATGTATTTCTGTTGCCGTTATAACAACAAATACTAAAAACAGAATAAAATAAATATTTAAGGGGGCTCCCATACAACAAACGTGTCCTTTTGCCGATTTTGGCTAATGTTGTACGGAACCCTTCGTGCGCGAGTCCGACTCGCACTTGGCCGGTTTTTTTAATTAACACGCGACGCTTGCACAAATTGTCGTTAACATCTGTTGAGCCTCAATAGAGACAAAATCGAACCACCCGTTCAGCCTCTACATGTAAACAAACATACTCACGCAAATTCATAACCCCTTCTTCTACTGTAATCGGAAAAGCGCTCACATTAATTTAACTCAAGCATCGAGTAAATTAATTCCTATTAGTAATAAAACAAGTATTTAAAGCGGAAAAAGGAAAATTCAAATCAGATTTGCTGTTAACAGCGCTAAAATTAGCCCCAGGGCTCGAGCTCGAGCTATAAATCGCTACAACACTATTATAACTCAAGTTAAACTCTGCTCTAATAATTCGCTTTCATATTTTAAAATAGAGAATATTACTGACGATTTAGCGCGATAGTATGCGAATGTATGTACAGAAGGTCCACTTTGGCCGTTACCAATTATAATTACCTACTGGGATAGGGTACGGTCGGCCTTTTATTTAGGCTGCACATTGTAGGGCTTTTTTGTCAGTTTAACGTCTTGTTTGAACTGCTGCACTAATCTGACAAACGTGTTAAATCGACAAGGTACAAAAGTGTACAACTATTTATAAAGCCAACTGTACAGTAAGGCAAACTAAAATATGTACCTTTTTATGTCTCACTAGCTGTTACCCGCAACTCTGTCCGCGCAGAAAAAATAAAACATACCCTATGATCATCAGGGATAATGTAGGATTCTATTGGTGGAAGAATTTTTCAAATCGATCCAGTAAAATTTCGGAGTTTATTCAATGGAAACAAACAAACAAACAATCAAATTTTACTCTTTATAATATTACTGTAAATTCACACTGGGACAGGAGATAAGAAGGTACGTCTTTCATTATGCCTTGCAGTACGTATGACAAACTGAATCACACGTAATGCTAAGAACCTAACCGTATTTATAAACAAGCTACCTACTAAAACAAAATGCGTCCGGATCAGTCAATTTGTTGAGGAGCTACAATCCCACGAAACAACTCACAGATACATGTTAAACTTATGTAACACCCATACATGTTATGTCGTAAATGTTAACAACACTGACGTGTATAATAGGCAATTGATTACCGACAAATGTTCTTATATTACTGTTTATTATAAAAATAAAATCATCTGTTATGGTTTGTTTTAAAACACCTAATCCCGCAAACGAGTCTATATTAGAATCCCTAATCATCATTTGTCCTAATGCATCGTTTGTCCGAAGTTTCGTTTATCCTAAAGTCATTTCTTCATTTTATTTTTTTAGTGTTGTTGTGCAATATATGGTTGCGGAATTGTCAACAAGTTTTTAAAGTTGTAGGTAATTCTGTAGCTCTGCCTATCCCACACTGGGGACGAAGGCGTGAGTTTATGTATGTTATAATTCAACCCCAACCTAACTTAACTGCAGGTATTCAAAAAAAACTAGAGAATTTATCTAACTCAATTGAAAATCAGTTTAGTTAGAAAAAAAAATCGGACGGCTGAAACTTACTTATATTTTATACTTAATGAAATTTACTTATTATGTAAAAAATATCAAAAACAAACAACGCGTCCCCACCAAACGCATACCAGTAAAGAATGAGTGCTCCGAATCCTTCCGAATTTGTCTGTTACGTGGCCCTATGCATGTGTGAGTGTGAAATCACCTATTATTCGAAGCGAACCTTCTGTACATATTTATTTACTAGTCGCGCGTGTGATTCTTATCGGTCGCTGTATAATTTTATGTCGGCTCTTATTGACTCTGTCGCGCTAACAGTAGCCATAACAGTTAAAGTAGCAGTTCCAATACTTGCAATATCGCTACGGTATTGTTTGAGTTAGGCACGTGCGTGGCAATTCCGCGGAATTGTGAGCGAATATTGCGAAGTTTTTGCGTGTTATTGTAGCCACTGCGAATACCTACCTGATTTTTTTTCAGGTGCAGCGCTTTCGATATTGGAAAAAGATAAAGTGGAGCGTAGCGTTGGCCATTTCCAGTTGATAGTCTACGAAGAGGTTAGAGAACGCTCTAAGTGGGACCTGCTTGAGCTCTGTATTAAGGAAGTTGGTAGTTTAAGTGTTTAAGGTCTCTAAGGGTCCAAGTCAGGAGATAATCGATGGAACTGCAATGGTTAGCTGCAAGGTTAAGTACCAATTTCACCAAACGATGTTAAGTACCGATATCACAATACGATGTTAAATTTAATCAATGTTAATCGACTGTTAGTTCATACATTTTGACAGCTGTTAACGCTCTAATCGTCTGTTAAGGTGTTTAACATCGTTTGGTGAAATTGGTATTAAATGTAATCAATGTTAATCGACTGTTAGTTCATACATTTTGACAGCTGTTAACACTCTAATCGTCTGTTATGTTGTTAACATTGTTTGGTGAAATTGGTACCTACTAAAGTGGTTTAGACTTAATGTAACTGATGTACATAAACTAAAAGTGTGATGTTTAGCGCATTGGTTGACTGGTAGAAAATGCCTTAAGGCATTAAGTGCGTCATTTGTACCTACTTTGTGTATTGTGCAATAAAGTTTAAATTAATAAATTATAAATAAATCACTCAAATATTTGTCAATACCGGGATTCAAACCCAGGACCGCTAGCTTCGTTGGCAGGGTCGCTAACAACTAAGCTAACAACGCCAACCAAACGCTAAACATAAGGACTGGAACACTCTCAGCTCTTTAAGTTCACAGTCGAGGAATCCCGGGTGAAGTTATAAGTCATGCAGGGTGCTCGTCGGACGCAATCTGGCGCGATGCAGGTCTTACAGGTGGCTTATGTGTCTAGTAATTTAGCCCGCTGCCGACCCTCTCGCTCGCAGCTCGGGGCACTATGAGAGAAAGGAAAGTAAGATAATTAGAAATACAGTAGTATTTTCGATTTTTGTTTAAATTGCCCGTTACTTATTGAACAGCCCAGGGGGGTTATTATGACATAGCAATGCAGTTCATTTTACGGCGAGCGTATAGGACAGAGCTATACCAGTTATATAGCTCTGTCCTTTTCTCTCAGCGTAAACTGAATTGCGTTGCTATGTCATAATAACCCCCCAGTTCAGAGTTCCAGAAGAACCGATCCATTTTTCCACCTTTCCTAAAACGTACAACTGATATCTAAGCTTAATGGTCCACACTTTCGTAAAAATACCCTTATAGGATCACTTTATAGTTCGCCTTTGTACATTCCAACTCTGTAATTAATGTATTTGATTTTATGTTTTTTGTACAATAAAGTGTTTACATACATACATACATACATACTTTGTTGTCCGTCTGTCCGTCTGTCTGTGTGAAGACCCTTTATCTCAGGAACGCGTGGAGGTATCGAGTTGAAATTTAAACCATATACTCAAGTCTACAGTCCCTTGAAGCTGTTGTTTGTTATTTTTCTTTTTGTACAAAAATACACAGTTTAATATACGTCATTGTGCTATTACTTACTATCTGTATTAAATATAAGTACTTTGTTATAAATTAACCAAACGATTTTTATACGACCTTGCTAAGAACCATTCCGATTGAACCGCATCGAAATCGATCAATCCATTTAGGAGCTAAATATGATGACACTCATACCTACGTGTGTATGGATACACAGACACACATAAACACAAACACAAAAACCTATACATATCTGTACGTGAAGCATAAAACACCCTCTTTTTACCCGACTGCGGCAAAGCCCAAAACGAGGGTTATGTGTTTGACCTGTACATACGTCCGACTCTATGTTGCCTCATAACTACTAAACGGCTAAACCGATTTTAATAAATTACACGTGGTTAGATTCGTCTTAACCACTAGAGTGTCATATTTATTATTAAAATAATTGGAAATCAAATTGGTGGTTTTCTGGTGCCAAATTGCGCGGCATGAAGCTATCATTATGTTGACGACATTATTCAAACAGCAGCTGGGTTTTCAAAGCATGGTTATGGTAGACTTGTTGAAGCAGTTTTTAATAAATTAAACTAACAATAATTGTCGCTCTAAGTACACTAAGACCTTAACAGCGACACTAGACTTATAAAATAAGATGGGGCTCGCTTCCTCGGAATGCTTCCTACTTATAAACCACTTCTCAAACACAAACAAGCGCACTTGATTCACAAAATTATTTGAATTTGACTCTTACAGTAGCTGGACAAAGGTGAAAATAAACTGAGACGAATTTTCTCTTACGTTCGTTTTACTTTGCGACGTAAGAATGTTCCGCGTATGTTCGTATAATTGAAACGAGTTAGTTATTTTATTTTTATAAAATGACTTGAAAGCGAATTTATCTCTTACTGCCGCACTCAGAGACGTCAATTAAATTTAATGTTTGTTTAGTGACGTGTCTTACAACCGTAATCACAAACAATCAAGGGATCCTTCACAGAGTAAACGCACTGCGTTCAATACAGCTTTGTGATTGGTCCTTTTTGACCGACCTTTTGTTTATGAGATGATTTGAACTACCCTGTGCGTTTGTGAGCACTGTGAGACCTCATAGTGACGTTTGAGAATACAGGTGTTTTACCGTGTAGGTACCCCTCAAGTCTTGATTTTTTTAAGTCCTGTATAATTATCGTGGTCTAGACCCTATAGTAAAAGTCTAGAAGCTTAGTGTACGACATGGTCAATTGATGCGAGTATTTTTCATAAAAAAATCTCTTACGAGGATATAATTTTAACGAAGTGAAAACCAAAAGTCCGTATGTTTTTAAATAAATGTACCTAATTTATGCCCGTGACCCTACCCACCGTGGTGTGCGGAAAGAGAAGAATCGTGGCAGAAACGGGAAGTAACATAGTCAGCATAGCAAAAACCATAAAATAGCACTGGCACGCCCTCAAATCCTAATCTTCTCTTTCCGCACAGACTCTAGAAGCCTGTTATCGCTGTGCCCTCGGGATCTGTTCATTTTTCAGGATGAAAATAGCCTTTGTCCGTCCCCTCTATTAAACTATCTCTTTACCAATTTTCTCGTTGATTGGCTGAGGTAAGTACCTACTTGTGATGAATTAGTGAATAACATTTCCACAGATATAATATTAGTAGGTAAGTATAAGGATAAGGATTACGTTTATTTTTTATACCTAATACTTAAGTATTGTTCTCAAAACAAAACAAGCAAATGAAATCAATTAACTTAACAAATAACATTTAAGGTCAAACATTGTATCCCGCCAAAACTTTTACCTTAATACAATTCTTACTCTCCCAATGCAAACTGCAAATAAAACAACCTTCACGGCACACCTGGGCTCAGAAATATTACGACTCTGTGGCAGCAATTGAAAACCTTTTCATATTCGGAAAATTGTCTTCGAATTTGTTGGGGCATAACGGTTACCGCGACAATGGGCGACGGGGGAGCGATGGGGGCTAATACCACAATACGATTGACCAGGACAAAAAGGTAGTATACGCATGAGGAGTTTATACTCTTATAAGGCGTTTTATAGGTGGTGGAATAGTGACGATACCTTGGCGGTCACGCGGTCTTCTTAATTTGTATTCGGGTTGTGTTTTGGGAACAAATTGGCGTGTTTGTATTGTTTTATTTTTACAAGCTTTTTTGATTTGTGGGCTCGGTATGTTTGGAGACATTTTACGCTTACACACTAATTTATACATGCTTACTGACGTTAGGTTTTATTTAAGTGATTTCTCTGAAATAAACTCCTAATTGTAGTGAAATATTGTTTTACTGTTATTGTGATTTTTAACTGGCATAGACCAAAAAAAATAAGTCACGGTTTTTACATTCTAATTCGAAAGAATAATGTAATTTTTAGAGACCAATTTCATAAAAATTTTATTTGACCCAACAGTTTCGTTTTAATATCTTTATTTATTTGGCAGACATTTTATGGATGAGATAATTATTTAAAATTTGGGATGGCATTTTCTAATCAATCACAGCAATTAAAGGATATCTAATGATAAAAAGTGATTCTAATAGTGTATTAAAACCCGTAAAATACACCTAGGCTAGGAGGGCTTCAAGCCGAAAACGAAAGTCAAAGGTTAAATATACTTTTGTCGAAATATCCGACATACATATAAAAATCTTTCAAATTGGTATTGCAGCTGCTTTGCCGGCCTTTGAGAAAAGAGTATGCTCGTCTCTTGAAGGTCTTTCCTACGACTACTTCCTACGTTATGACTTGGGCGTAGCGGTCCGGAAATACTGCCACAGTAAGCTGATTCCATAACACTGTCGTTCGCGGCAAAAAGTTTCGTTTAAAACGCACTGCCATCCATCGCGATATTGCTTGAATTATTTGTTCTTTTTTCTTCCTCAGCCAACCAAGAGTAGGACTAAACAAATACCTTAGCAAAAGCATAGTAACTGCAAATGAATAAAACCCTATTCGTTATAACCTATTTCCCAGATATTGTAACAAAAAACTTTCTTAAAGACAGTATAGATACTAAAGTAAGCATGCTTCTTCTTTCACCAAGATAAAACTGAGGCAAAATGCCCAATACGAATGATATGAATATCCGTAAACATAACATGCATATAACCCTTGAGCAAGTCGAGATCATCGTACATACATACTGCTGTATAACGGCGTTATAAAGGTCATAATTAAGAAGTATCCTTATCGGCGACGCGCTGTGGAGACGCCATTAATACGCGTCGCGTCGAGCGAGCAGCGAGCAATGAGGGCGCAGGCACGTAGGCAGAAAGGTTTAATAAAATACCTATATTTAATTATTCATTTCTGAACTGGAATCTTTTTTTATCGAATATGGGTGTTCGTTTGACTTCAGTCTCAACCTGATGTTATGTTGATGCTGAATACCTGCTACATTGTTTATGGAGTTGAAAAATGGCATGCCTAATTCTTTTGTTTGAAGATGCCAACAATAAATTACGTAGTATAAAGCATGCAAATTACAAATTGAAGATAATAAGCACTTTTATTGCCGCTTCTTAAGTAAAATGTAAGTATGTTCCGTTTAATCCTACGACAACCTCTTGATAAGTCACTCCTAGTTCACATAATCTTCCGTCAAATTTACAATTTTACGACCCCTTAAAGCCCACTTTAATATTACGCAAGCAAAGAAATTGAGTTTAAAGTCGTATAGTAGCGCTATAAGCTATCTGCGCTACGCACTCTTTGCGTCTCGTGTTTTCCTCTAATTGTTTTACGGGCGGCAGTAAAGGCAACGGCATCGTTCGCTTATCTCCCTGTCATCTCGCGATCGCGCCGAAATGCCGAGTGGGCTGGCGGAGGCGGGATTAGGGCGGTTTAGGGCAGCAATTATACAACTTTGTGAAGTGTGCATAGCTACAATACAGCTACTGTCAGAGATAGATAATATCTGTAAGTTTAAGTGTCAATGTCCTTAAAAACTTACCAAAAAAGAAGATAATACAATATTATTCAAAAGAACTACCGCGAAACAGCAGTGTTCGCATTGTGGCGTTTCCGTATGGGGATAACATCATTGGTCAATTTACTAGCATACTCGTAGAGGCATATTATCTCAGTCCACGGAATAGAAAAAACAGTGGCATGAGCTTCGCTTAGATTCTTCTTTATCTTCTTTCTTCTTTATCAGACCTGAGGGGCTATTGCATAACGCACTCGCAATCGCAATCGTTTTTATTTTGAAAATCGAAAGCTTGTCTGCGTACAAAATGAAAACAATTGCTCAGCTTTGAAGTCGATTGCGATTGCGAGTGCGTTAGGCAATAGGCCAGCGGTTGTCGCCAATACTCAAACTATCATAAAAACAACACGCCACCATGGAAAATGTTTTTGGTGCGGCTATCGTTTTTACATTCCAAACAGGACATTACATTACAGCACAATTCTGGATTTATTTCCTATTTTAGAAATATCGAAATATTGAAATATCGAAATAAGCGATCGCGGCAAAAGTATGGTAGGTTATGCGGAACTCCGCATAACTATGCCACACGTTACACGCCCACTTGACGCTTCTACTGTTTTTTCTATTCTGTGTCTCAGTCCTCAGGGTTGGCAGTATATTTGCAGTCTTAAGATTGTAGTTTTGAGACCGCAAATGTCTATGGGTCACAGATTCCGCTTAGTATCAGGAGGCCTGTGTGTGTACTCGTTTGCCTTCATACCATTAAAAAAAAATAGATTTATCTTCTTAGGTATATAGTTACAAAACAAAAGACAGAGACAAACATTTTGTTAAAAAAAAACCGGACATAGCGAGTCGGACTCGCCCACCGAGTGTTCCGCACATGACGCGGTCAACTCAATTCAAAATTTGCACCGCCGCCGTTCCGTGCATAAAGAGCCTGATTTTTTGGTGATTTAACCAAAAATGTACAGATTTCCGATTTTTTCCTAAAATTTTAGTAAAAGACGGTGTTACTTGCCAAATTTCATAGTTCTAGGTCAATGGGAAATACCCTATACATTTTGATTCCCTCGAGAGTGTCGAAATATACGTTTTTTGCGACATAAACGGCCGTATCTTTTTTTACGTAATTGTAGAAGTTTGTTTTTTTCACAGCTTCAAGGGACTGTAGACTTGAGTATATGGTTTAAATTTCAACTCGATACCTCTTCACGTTCCCGAGATAAAGGGTCTTGACACACAGACAGACGGACAGGCGGACAACAAAGTGATCCTATAAGGGTTCCCTTTTTTTCCTTTTTAGGTACGGAACAGTAAAAAGATGAAATATCATCAAATTGATGTACAGTCAACCAATTTGATTTCTAGGCCACTTTGGACTATGTTAAAGTGACGTTGACAACCAAATGTTACTGACTTGACTTCTTATGATTTGGTTTACAACGTCACATTGACAAAGTCCATAGTGGCCTAGGAATCAAATTGGTTGACTGTACCTACTATTAACTCCAACCAAAAACTCTTGTACCTACGCCACAATGCGATGTTGAAAACTACGCAGGATTAGTATTGTACCGAAAAGTAACTTCTCAAATTGTGAAAGTTTCTTATAATAAGAAATTCTCTGAAATTTCTAAGAATATTCTTTAGTTTTGTATGGTAAGAGAACATTCTCAATACTCTCAAATGTTTCCAATAATATTCTCAGTAATTTCTTGAGAAGATTTCTTAACTTCTGAGAATGTACGCAGGATTAAATAAATACGTCAGAGTAATCCTTGGACCTCAGTCGACTTTAATTTTTAAATCTCTTTTACTTATAACGCCGCTCCCACTTCAAACCGTCAGCTCCCTGATAAATATTTAATGGCAATATTTTAAAACGCAGGTCTGAGTTTCAGACGAGTACTAACCTCGGCTGTTTTAAATCCATTAGGTATATTATGTAAACACCCCCTCCCTTCGCAGTAATCCCTTCACGACTACACAGTGATGGCAGGGCAGAAGAGGGGGATTAGGTTTTTTTTGGGTTATCCTTCATAAAACTGAAGATCCTTCTTCGTCATTAGCATATTTTTTTCTGTAATTAGATGGGACTGTGTATAAATGACTCGACATTGGTGAAATACAACTTAAAGCCAGGCATTCACGACCGCTCAAGCCGAATAGAGCAGCGCAGCACCCCGCTTAATTGGTAAGTTTTCTAAAAATGAAACCTAGCTAGATCAATTTATCGCCCCCGAAACCCCCTGCCTACTAAATTTCATGAAAACCCTTGAAGCTGTTTCCGATATTTAGATTATAATATATTATATATATACATATACAAGAATTGCTCGTTTAAAGGTATTATGCAATTATATTACTAGATAGATTCATTTGCAGTTCCCGTTGATGGAATTAGACTGAAATTTAGACCACGCATGCAAACCTGATCGCAACAATATTATGCTATCTAAGAGCTGATCTGCTCATGAAGTCGGATGATAGCGACAGGATCTCCACTCATACTTAGACCCACCATGTTGGGACTCGATAGTTACGTCTTGACAAGCAAATTATGACCATGCAAAAAAGTTAAGTCATCAACAAATTTATTTTTTACAAAAGTCATTTTGTGACTGGAATTTATTTAGGTTTAAATGTTTCCCTACTGCACCGCATGCGCTTGCGGCGCGCTATTAACGTTTTACTCCTGTCGCGTAAACTTCCACTCAGCTGATAAGGATTTGTGTGCTCCATACGAATTTTAAGCAACTCCGCTTCATCCGACTTTCAGCTGATTTGTCATTTAAATTATTAAAATTTGTATCTGCGCTTAGACAAAGTCTAGACGTTAGAGGTTTATTTTTTAATACCTACTGATAATTCCATTTTCATGGAATTATAATTAACTCATCCAAGAAAAGGATCGTGGATAAAGGTGCCATCGAATATTAAGTACTCAAAAATATATAAAGTATTCATAATTGTCAAATGCGTTCATTCGTGTTTAGATATTTTTGAGCAGCTTGTATGCTCCAATATGTTTGATTGCAACTGTAGACAATAGTAAAAATAATAATGCAAAAACGTATTTATCTACCATAGAACTGTGTCACAGTGATGGCATAATAAGAAAATTCTCACGATCAGAATTTTCATACAAAATGCCCATTTTCCACAGTCCTATATTAAAGGTGGGTTAGGGATCTAGGGAAAATAAACCATTATTTTGGTAGAGGTTCTATTTTTAACAAGGTTTCATTGTTAATTACTGGTATCATTGAATTGCTAATTTAAAGCTTCGTCCCAACAAATTACCATTTTTACTGAAATAATAAAAAGTCCTTCATAATCAAACAGAAACGTTTCAAAAAAGCACTCTTTTCATGAAACATAGCTAAGACCGACAGAACACAAACCACGTTTAATTATTTTTTCACACCACATGCTCGAAAATGCCAAATTACATATCATGCAAACCTCACCTAAAGTAAGTCATAATAGCCATCGACTAACCAGCGGGTAATAAGGATATTCAATACCATATTATGACCCGGCGGGTTATAATATGGTACTGAATCTCATTATAACCCGCGGGTTAATAATGAGATTTGAATTAGTATGAAAAATTACAATTGGTACGTTTTTTTAAAATAAGGTACTTTAAGTTTTAAAATAACGTTGTTTCTAGTAAGTAACCTTGCTTTTTATTGTCTCGCAAAAGGTGAGAAAAGTAGAGTATTCTCCTCTTGGGCGAGCTTAAATACCTCGTAGCACTCAGGACTCCGTTTTAATTCCTTCGCTTCACTCAGGAATTAATTCGTAACACCCTCGCTACGCTCGGGAGTTAAATCTGGAGTCCCTCATTTACTCAGGATTCAATATCGCGCCCGTGTCATAAAACAGTGCTTTATCCCCTCGGTGTATAATCTACTATTACCTGTTTGAACCCCAGGGCGATAAAAAACAAACGAACACAAAAACGGATAAACTTTATATTTTAAACCGTAAGAGATCATAATAAATTACAAGAAGTAGGTAACATTACAAAGCCTACACTTAACACTTAAGCCGCAAATAATGGATTTACATAATTTACACGATAATTCACAATATGCCTGACGTACATATTTAAGCACACACTTACGCGAAAGCGCGTGTCATCACGGTTTAAGATGTTTGCTCACACTCATATTTCTAAGTGTGTTATTACCTTAACATGATCCTATAATGGCACCCATATTAGCACAGTATACTAATAAGTATCAGCTTTCTATAGAATATTAATCCGTATCCCTTGCTTACTCACATAATAAATGCGAATGTATGTCTATTTTTTTTTTATCCTCACACTATAATGATCGACATAAATTTACGGCAGATTAACCCCCTTATTTATAAATGTATTTTAGTTGAAAAATTAAAATGAAAATGAAAAATTATTTTATTCAGTAACTTAAACTATGTATAACAATAGCTGTGCCAATGCCTCTTTTAAGTATACTTCATACCTGTATTAAGATACACCGCTCTCCGTCCACTAGGATCCATTAATGGGGTCAAGTGAACTTTTTGTACATTAAGATCCATTAATGGAGTCGAGTGGGCTTTAGTACACTTAAATCCATTTGGAGTCGTTTACACTTTTTAAGACGATGGGATCCATCAATGGATTTAAATATACTATGAATTCTACAAAGATCCATGAATGGATTCTATTTGAACTTTTTATATACCGAGATCCATCAATGGATTTTAGTAAGCTACAATGTCCACGAGTATCAATCAATTGATGGATCCAAGTGTATTAAAATTTAATAAAATCCATTGTTGGATAGGTCATATACATAGTAGTGTACTAAGATCCATTGATGGATCGAAGTGTAATTAAGAGTGCAACAGAATCCATTGACTCCAAATGCATTTAACTGTACTTTAAATTCCACTGGAATCCATTAATGGATTTTAATGTACAAAAAGTTCACTGGACCCCATTAATGGATCCTAATGGACGGAAGGATCTCCGTAAAAGTATTATGGTATATATCTGATAAAAAAAAAAAAAAACAAAATTAAAGTAGAAAGTTAAATTGAGCTATAACAATTCAATTAACCATGATAGTTACAACAGCAAGTTCTTTAGCAATTCAACTATCTTAGTTGATGTGATGTATCTAACGTCTTGTCAGGCTCGTATGGAATTAATGCACACCAATCACAATCTTGTTAGAAACGACCAAGTATTTTTTCAGCATATTCAAATTTATTGGGTGACTGTAAATACATACACATACAAAACATTACCTTCTTTTCCTTAAATAGCAAATCCCTGGCTCAGGTTCATTGGTCGATAGGTCGATTGCTTTTCGTGATACATTGCATCGCTGCAATAGCTCCCGGCTCAATAATGTTAAAAACACTCGTCAATGGATTGCTACAAGCATGCGGGCTAATGAAACTGACCCCTTAACCGGGAGCCATCCCATGATACTTATTAACGTTTGGCATTATAATACTTACAGTAAACCAACAACGCCGCACCATAAACAAAACGAAACGAACAAAGGCGTTTTATTTCCTATTAACAAAACAAAAGCGCCATTATAAATTAAAATCCTCCAAAACGTGTCCTTCCCTGTCAGTATGAAACGCATAATTTTTACTTAGTCCAACCAAGTTACAACGCGCTATAAATCTAGGGTGTTTTCGCGAAATTAACGTCTCAAGAAATCCTTCTTATATTCGGGCCTTGATTTTCTTAAGCAGATCCAAAAAGGGCGGGGCTCGGTTTTAGAGCCATTACAAAGATAAATTACTGGTTGTTTCTTGCTAGGGTAATCCTCTCAAGGTGAGCTTGGGGAAAAATGGCGAACAATGTTTTTTCTTTGCGATTGGTAGGTTTTTAAACAGTTTGGAGATACGAGTATCATTTGGATGTAATAATTTTGTTGGGATGTCAATGCTGATGTTGATAATAGTCATATTTAAGAACGCGACTAAGTAGCAATTTCACCAAACGATGTTCAATTATTTTAATCAATGTTAATTGACTGTTAGTTCATACATTTTGACAGCTGTTAACGCTCTAATCATCTGTTAAGTGGTTAACATCGTTTGGTGAAATTGGTACTTCATGTTATCGAATTTGAACTGCCGTTACGGCTTTTCAAGGTTTCAATATTAGTCTTTTAAACGATCGACTTTTCTTGCAATTTTCATTTCATTGCTGTCTTATTTTTACTTCGTACGTTAAAACTAGACGCTTATATGCGTGATACAACATTACCGTTAAATTTTGCTCTTTTAGTAACCTCTTTAAAGCTAACACGTGTATTACACATAATATGGTCACAAAATAGATAGAAACTAACGATAAGGACATGCCTATGAAACGATTTTGGCCAATAATCTTCATGAAAATCACTCAGTTTTCGCTATCTGTAAATTAAACCACAAGGTAATTGATTTAAACAGTTTTATCCAAAAACATTAAGTTCTAAACAACTCCTTTTAATCAAAGCCAAAGTTTCCAATCCTAGCCTTAACCAGCTAAACGAATTAATCGTTAAGCCAAAACCAAGATCAAATTATCTTACCGAATACTCGAAAAGTTGTTGAAAAACTAGTTACAAAGTAACAAATCCTTGTATCAGAATAAGAGAAGCAAATTAATTCGCAACAAGAAAGTTAGTTAAGGCAAGTGGCTTGTAAGAGTTGTAGCTAAATCATATTGATACGGGCCGGCTTAGGAAACCTCGCTTGCGCCAGTAGTGGGGCAAGCTACTGGCTGCTAGCGGGACTTGTAATATTATGGTCGACCAACATGTATCTTTAAATATCGTTTTTAGCCGTTGCGAGCCCGGCAGTAGGTACAGTCGCGAACTTTAATTTGGTACCCACCTTAGGTCCAAAGTCAATCTGACATTCTACAACAATAAGGTTTCCTAAAAGTTACAAATGACTTGACATCTCTAATGACATTGACGACTTCAAGTATATTTTTCTTGAAATGGGTCACAAATTAACGTTCGTGATAGTACAGCCAACAGCATAAATAAGTGATCATTTATGTACCTTGTCGCTTTCAATCGTTTCACAATTTTGTATAACATTTCAAACACGACGTTAAAGTGACAAGGTACATAAATGATCACTTATTTATACTGTCGACTGTACCTGGGCCCTCCATTTCCAGGTTTCCGGAAGGGATTTTCATCTCTGCCCCTTTCAAATGTAATTTTCAATATCCTGCTAACAAAAGCAAGGACTTGAGTCTTTGGCCCTTCAGGCGACAAACCAAAAAAAAAAAGGATATATCTTTTATTCCCAGCGGTAAAAACAGTATCATATTTGACCTGTTACGGTATTACTGTCAAGGAAATAAGAGCTATCAAAACGTTGACAATACGATAACAGATCAAAGACGATAGTGTCTAGAATACCGGCCTATTAGATTATTTTAACTCGGAATTTACCTCTTTTTTTTTCCAAGGGAAAATTTATTATGGCTACCAATTGTCCACTGTTTTTACTTAAACAACCGGATTTCAAGGTAAAAAGGAGAGGAGGCCTTAGGCAGGTTGAACATTACTTTGGATACCATGGTATCCAAGGACTGTCTAGACTAGGACTAGACTAGACTAGCTATTAGGAACCCATCTCCGCTGGCAGCGCTTACATTCCACCAAGCACTGAAAGATGTCTCTTCATTTTACACCAAAAATAAAATCTTTATCCGGGATTACTGCGGCGGGCCTCACAATAATTTACTGCTAATGGCCAGCGTGCCCTCGGAGGGAAATCGAGGGAATCATGAACCTCTGACTCCTTTGGGACAGAATGCATTAATGCCGTTATGAGACCGTTTTGTTTTAAGCCAGATTAACGGTTAAATTCGAATTTCGATGGAACGCGAAAAAAAGGGATGAAGATTTTAAAAAAAAAACAGTACTCTCTCTCCAGCTTGTCTTCATCCCTTCACCCTAAAAAGGCAACATTTTGATTATTTATGCCATGGAGAAAGAAAGTTTTTTTTATAATCTTAAAAAATCATACAGGCCCCTATTTCACCATCTTGACAATGACTCGTGATAGGTGACAATTTGGTATACATTGCAAAGTTAACACGCTGATACATCACTGGGTTTCATACACGCTGCGCAATGTACACTGAAATGTCACCACCTGTCATTGCCGGGATAGTGAAATAGAGGACTGATGGTAAGTTACATCTGAGACCAATGGTTTTATGCAGTTTGAAGATTACAAATGTGTTGCGAGTTCTAAGGACTAAGATGGGCTTGTAATTTCGGCTGTCTTATCTTCACAACTAAGCATAGTATTGTACCGAAAAGTAACTTCTCAAATTGTGAAAGTTTCTTATGAGAAATTCGCGGAAATTTCCAAGAATATTCTTAAATTTTGTATGGTAAGAGAACAATGAATGCTCTCAAATGTTTCCGATAATATTCTCAGTAATTTCTCGAGAAGATTTCTTAACTTCTGTGAATGTTCTGCAACTTGTACATTGCTAAGCATAACGGATGCGGTGCCAGTAGCAAGACTAAAAACCCGGTTTTTATTTTTTAAACCAATTATTACAAGCACATAAAAGTATCTTGAGTTTCATCTTAAGTACCTAAACAGAATGCAATTCTGCAACCTCATGATGCATTTTTTTTGCGTTTATTAACCAACAGCCAAGTTCCACCTTGGCAGGCCGTTTTTTTTTATCTATCTCCCTTTAGTGAGTGTGTTTAGCCCGAGTTAAATCGCTTAACATAGTCGAGATAAAATCAATACATGCAATTAAGTAATAGTATTTTCCTTTTTTAAACAATGAAACTACACAGTGGGAATTATATTCCTAAAAACTAATTGGATAGCAATATTTCGATGTAAAACAGGCACGACCTAACATGTGGGAAAACCGGAAAATCAATTAGGATGGCATTGAAAAGTTACCAATCCTAGCTTCTAAACTACTTTGAAAGAGAGCTTTTGTTGAATTGAACTCAGATCTGGACCCAGCTTAAGAGAACCAAATCAGTGGACGCTAGGAAGTAATATATTGACTCCAACGCTAAGCTGGCGAAGTCATTGAACTCGGCCCAAGTTAAACTACTAATCTTGAGAGCCAGACTTGAGAGCGTACTTACAGGCTCCCTTAATAAAAACAGCATAAATTATATGCATATTAAACACTCTAGAGTTTTGCATACAGTTGCATAATAATAATAATAATAATAATAATAATGCTCTATAATTTGGCAAGTCAAACAGCTCAGTTTGATCGTCCCCTCTGTCCTCTTTAACAAAAAGGACAGATGTTTGACTTGCCAAATTATAGAGGAGCATTACTATCAATGTCTTTTTTGACCGACCGGCAGCTAATGTCAATCATAATTACATTTCCAATAACGAAAACGTTCTCGAAACGCATCTGGTCTAGGACTACTATTTATAGAGGATACTTTAGCATTGTATTATCCTTCATAATTCCAAATAGCTCTACTCGTAATACTACAAATTACTTTATTACAAACATATTTCTCATCACTGCATCCTCAAATATAACTCCATTTGTATTCCCGAGACCACCGTTAAACCCAAGCCTGCTTAATCCTCGAATAATAATACAAACTTGCGTATTAAAATGTGCGGAGTTTTGGAGTCATCAAACCAGTAATCCATTCAGGGAGTTTCGGAGGGATTAGTACGATCGCAGACACGGAATAGAAAAAACCGTGGAAGTGGCTTGAGCTTCGCTTACAGACCTGTTTGTCGCCAATATTCAAACTATCATAAAAACAACACGCCACCATGGAAAATGTTTTTGATGCGGCTATCATTTTTACATTCCAAAATAGCACAATAAAGCATGTTTCTGGATTTATTTCCTATTTTAGAAATTTAGAAATAAGCGATCGCGGCAAGAGTATGGCAGGTTGCGCGAAACTCCGCATAACTATGCCACACGTTACACGCCCACTTGACTCTTCTACTGTTTTTTCTGTTCTGTGACCGCAGAACACGCCCGCCGCTGATAAGGGAATATGCTGCGGGAGGTACTTCCAAGGGTTGTCTGACGAGTTAAATAAGGACGCGGTTAGTCTAGTTTTTTTATTAAAGCACGACCATCCGCGGCAATCAATTATAACTATGTTGATGGTGTGCTCACGTAGTTACTTTGTGGGAAAGCTTTTTCCAAGAAGGTTGGCTACGTTAGTCACATGCGAGCACACCATCGACACTCAAGGAGTTGAAGCAGTCGCCTTGGCTGAAATGGGCTGAATAGTACCATCATCATCATGATCATCATCATCATCATCATCGTCATCATCATCATCATCATCATCATCATGGTCATCATCATCATCATCATGATCATCATCACCATCATCACCACCATCATCATCATCATCATCATCATCATCATCATCATCATCATCATCATCATCATCATCATCATCATCATCATCATTATCATCATCATTATCATCCCAATCATCAGTTTTTTTAAGGCACAGAGTTGGCAAACAGACCTCTTGATGGTATGTAGATCTGTGACCCATAGATATTTGCATTTAATCCAGTTCAGTTGAGTCTAATCTTAGGACTACAATCCTGAGACTGCGCTAGCAGTAGTCGTCCTTCGGCTCATACAAATGCACCCTTCATTTTTTAATAATTATTATTTTGTCTAGCTTAGCAGTCGATCGATTAGTTAATCTGACTATGTACTCTATTTGGGCTGCGCCTAGTTTAGCATGGATGTATAGCTTCATTATTGCTTTGTTATATCAATTACTTTTTCATTTGAGTAGCCCTTGCACTCGCTGTTTGTAGCTCTCATTTTGTAAATTCAACAAAATCTAAGCTTGAAACCCTTTTTCTGTAACTTGTTTTTGTTAAATAAAGAAAGATGATGGCAAAATTTTAATTATCTTCTTGTGTCTTCAGTTGAAATGGTCTGAATTCCGTATAACAAATACGTATTTAACTTGATACAAAAACATGATTTTACTCGTAACACAATAACATAAAAACATAAGTACTATAATATGAAACCTTATACTATATAAATAGAGTACTTATTAAATCTTCGACGGAAACAATACTCAACCTACTATGTTTATTATTTCCTGTTACCTGGATTTCAGAATTTATCATAAATCTAATAAAAAGTGAGCAAGTTATTTTTAGAAGCCGCCTCTGCAATAAGTTATTATTCTCAGAATTGCGCAAACTTAAGGTGAATAAGCACTTTATCAGGTATCTGACTCATAAACCAGCGAGTCACAAACGTAAATAATAAGTAATAAAAACATTAGCACTTTACACGGATTAATGATTCCCGAAAATAATAAGAATTATTATAATGTAATTACCTGTATACCTTGACTTGTGATTAAATTATAGCCTTTGTTTTGAAGAAGTACGAGTACTTGTTCTTCTCCTTAACAGATAGTACTTTTAAATACATGGGGTACTAAATAGAGAATCATTAAATAAAGTTATTAAATATAATTAAGTGCGAAACTAAATCAAATCAAATAAAATAACTTTATTTGCTAGAATGTTCGCATGCAAGTGTGCAAATATTTTTCAAAATTTAAATTAATTTCTCATTTCAAGAATTTAATTAAAATAATGATAGGTGTCATAATAAAAATAAAAAAATCGTTTACATTTATTTTTAAATACTCTCCATCGCTAATGAAACCATTTATCCATAAACCAGTTTGTCAATATGCGCTTGAAAAGGTTTCCAGTAACCGACTTCATACTTTCTGGTAAATGTAAATTTCTATAAACTTGTACACATTCCTACCATACATCTCCCTGTTACAAGGAGGATAATTAAATTTATCGAGTCCATAACATTAATTCGCTAACAAATATTTTAATTTAATAGTTGTATCTTCACCCGTTATAATGGCAACCCCACTTTCAGACCTTTTTCTTAAAAAATAAATGTTCTAACCAATTTTCATAAAACCAAGCTAAACCACCCTGATTAAAGATGCTGTCTTTAAAAAAAAACGCGACTTTCCATCCATCTCCATCCGTTTCAGAGCCACGCTATCACAGATAGACAAAATGATACACTGACACATTAATACAAATACAAAGATACACAGATAGGGTGATGGAACCAGTAATGGACAAGGCACCAATAATGGACACTTGATTCTTATTTAACAGAAGATAAGGGTTATTCATTTGTTTTGCAACAATCAATTTAGGACCGTTTGAAAGTTGAATTAAGTATAAATAAATAAATTAATTAAATAATAAAGAGTGAAGTGTCCATTACTGGTGCCTGTCAGCTAAAAGTGTCCATTATTGGTGCCGTCACCCTACACACGTTAAGGTTATAAATTATAAAACCCTCTTTTTGCGTAGGGAGTTAAAACGACTTTCATTTGAATTACATCTATTTCATATAAACAAAAGAATTCGCTGCAACCTTAGTGGCACCAGCCGCAATCCCGATTCTAGTTCTTTTTACATTCTCTTATAAACGAACTGGGTAGTGATTCTTTCAAAAGCAAAGGTGAGCTAACGCAGGAGTGATGTCCAAGCGGCGAGTTTAAGTAGTCCCGTCAAAGCGAACATAACACATTTCAGCGCGTGTATTCAATTTGGCAGCATGGCTTCTCGAACGTATAAAGCCGCGTATCCACCAAGCGCACGCGCTCGCGCGGCAGCCTCGCGAGCCAAATGCTCGGTCCGTGTGGACGTGCCTCAGGACTGTTCGGGCGCACGTTGCCTTGCGTTGCCTCGGCGAGCGCGTGCGCTTGGTGGATACGCGGCTTTAGGCTGCCTAATTGAGAATGCACGCGCTAAAATGTGTTTTCCTCGATCTGACGGGACTACTTAAACTCGCCGCTTGGACATTCACTCCTGCATTCGCTCACCTTTGCTTTTGAGAGAATCACTACCCAGCAGAATCCTATTAAAGTAACAGTTGTTTAGTATTTGTTCCTCATTAGTCCCTCTGGCTTTTGCGAAACCTTTTAACTCTGCAAATAAATCCAACCTAGAATACAACATGGAGGATATTTTGCAGAGAAATGAGAGAGATGAAGGTTTAGAAATAATGTCGTATAATTTTCACCGACATGGTTGCTTTTTTTTGTGGTTTGTTTATTGGTAAACATTGTAAGAACTTTTCGCGTGTTTTTCTGAGAAAAAATATCATAAATGAACTGATATTTTCACACATTTTCAAAGCAAATACAGTGCTACCATTTTCCTAATAGCTATCGGCAATGTTCGTTTTTCTATGACACACGAGTGACTAATATACTGTTAGTTGCGAGTGCAAGCGTCATAGCGATAGCTAGTCGAAAGCTATTAAGCAGCTGGGAATATTGTACATTGTTTTGTCACGGCCGTGCAAAATCAATAGAACAGAATATTTTATCGATTTATTGATTTATGTATGTGATCACATATAGAACGTTTTAGTTCTACTCTACTTAGCTCATTAACTATTGAACCGGTTTTAAAAAATGGGGTGTATTAATAATACATAAATATTATTTAATGATTCTTTAAGAATGTGTACCCTTGTAAACGTTTTCCAAACTGATTTATTTCTTAAATAAAATTAGCATATGGGCAAACGTTTTTTTTCCGAAACTAATAAATATTTCAGGATTGTTAAAAAAAAAAACTAACCTAAACTAATAAGGGTTCTACAAGATGGCCCTGAAATAAATCCTGATATTTACAGTTTCGGAAAAAAAGCGTTTGCCCATATTGATAACTTTAGGAAATGAATATGATAATAATAACGTTTTTGTTCTGTTATCGTATTGTCACCGTTTCTTGACAGTAATGGCGTCTGACGTCATAACAATACCATAACAGGTCAACTACGATATCGTTTTTACCGTCGTCGGGAATAGAGGCGCAGTTTGGGAAACGTTTTGTACCAAATGAAAGGATACCCGTTGGTCCACCTTGTTGGAGGTCTACCCACGCTGCTCTTCCGTTACGCTGACGCCACTCGAGAAATCTTCGACTCTATCGGCCATATTCTGCGAGTGATGTGCCCCGCCCACTGCAACTTAAGTCTAGCATTTATTTAGGGACTTAAGTTCTCGTGGGGTCCATATTGGCTCATAAAAATTGGTCTTTAGATTTTTATACAAATAACGATTTGTCTATAATCATCATTTTTCTTCGAAAAAAATTGCTTATACCTACTTTTTTGTTCATACTTTTTTAAGTCATAATTATCGCAACTCATAATGCATTTTTTTAAGAAACTGTTACTTATTGAGGTTTGTTATAAATCTAACCTAACCTAACCTAATTTTATCTACACGTTAGATATTTAAGAATTTCATAAAAGTGTACGGTTCCATGAATATTGGCGTTATAAGTTCAGACGAGTATGAGCTCCGATCATTAGTATTAAAAAAATATTATAAAGAGATATTATTATGAATGTAAAATGGTATGAGAAAAATTTTCGGAGTTCCAATAATCGGAGTTGCAATTTTATATGAACTTTGGCGCACCCAGTTATCTTGTGGAGTTCCTCATTTCTGAGTCCATCGCATCCTTATTATGAATTATTATTGTGACCTCAAACAATTCCCCACCGGCTGCAATACCTCCTTTCTCTTCACAAATATTACAGGAATAACAACCGTTCGTTTCCCGCCGGTATATTTTATGCATTTGCGTCGGGAACAAGTCCGTAATAAAATGGCGTAAAGCTCAGGATGTCGGAGTATGCATTTTTCTGCACCACCACATTCCGAAGGCTTTGTTCGAGTGGAGACATCTGCGGGTTTGAAGCCAGCGGGTAATTTGTTATAATATAATACAATCGAATTTTAAATATTATAAGATTATCATTGTTAGGTACAGTGCGACACAAAAGAGTATAAATTAAATGAGGGCGCCACTTTCTTCGTAACTGTCACATTTTTGACGTAAAATGCTTAAACATGGCAACAATTTAGTATGGATTTTTTTTAAGTTCCATTTTATTTAAAGTGGATCAAGGATTCATTTTGCCGATTGTACTAGAAATAAGTCGAATACCAAGTACAGAATGTGATAAATATGATAACCCATAATATCGTCGAATTTCACTTCATATAACGCTATTTTATGCTGAAACCATGACGTTTTAAGGATATCTTAAACATTCATTACGTAGGTTAGGTTAGACTTGTGACTACCAAATTAACTCGTGCAGCGAGAAAGGCCTATTGTTGAAATGAAAGAGTTCCGTAATGAAACGTTCGTTGAAACGAGTTTCAATAAAGTAATTTAGGTAGGGACAGTCAAGGACTTTAATTGTTAAGCCACTATGGAACCCTGTCGCATAATATTTATCATTAATTTTAGCGTAATTTATTTCATGTGGTTTGACGCTGTCACTATGACAGGGACCCAGGGTGGCTTAACAATTGAAGTCCTTGACGTACGCGTTAAATGTTACAAGCAGTTTAAACAAATGCATTATTATTATTTATTTATTTAATGGCGTCTACATAATAGCGTAATTTTGCCAATGTCAAGTATATATTAGTATAAGCAACGTCGTACGGTGCACAGGTCTTGTCGTCGAAGTCTTCCAGTCATAGTCGATGACCCTTGAAGATGGCGAGCATCCACTTCAATGGCTTGGTGTGATATTGACCGCTTACTCATTTGGAACCATCTTTTCACTGTTATTTTATTCAATGCAAGTTCTTCATTAATGTTACAAGTTGTCCCACAAAACTGCTCTGGATTTGCGAACCAAAATCAACGATAAAATAATTTACAAAAGATTTAATAATTGGACAGATGTTTTCAGAATGACAGCCAGCAATAGACCAACAAATGCATTAAGACTGCGCCGAGCAAACGTCGACCGTCCAGTGGCGCTCTCATCACTATTATTGTGTTTTCTAATTAACTAAATAATTTCCTTGCAATCGGACGATGCTTTGTTGTAGCGCAAGTAAAAACACAATTTATGGGATAGGTACGTAACAAACTTTGATAACAATTACCCTATGAGTAATCAGCTTAACGGGAAAAGGTGGCCACTTTTTTCCGTTAAATAAGTTGATAACTCAAAGGTCAATTGTTATTAAACTATGTGATATGTCCTATAAGTTGTGTTTTCATTTTGTAGTACACAAAAATGCACCGTCCGATTTCAAGAAAATACTTGATTTTATTAGAAAACACAATAATAGTGATGAGGGCGCCACTGTACATCCGGCGTAGTCTTAAAAAGTCTTTATAATCCAACGTTACCTATGTTTTCGGGGCCACAAAAGCCGCGTCGTCAAGCGCGTTTTGCCGCGCGTTCGTTACTTGAAGTGACGCCCACTGGGAACTGTATCGAGTTGGTTCAGGTGTATTTGGAAAATTGAGCAGGTTATCGTAACAATAGCTGTGTTTCTGAACGTTTTTACCAAAGCCAAGGCTGACTTGAAGCGAATACTAAAAATACATGCTTTATATTACCAAATGAAGCGTACACAGAAATAACACAATTGAGATATCGACATTTAAAAGTTAGGAACCATGAAATTTTGTGTGTAGAGGTTATTTTAACAAAGAAAAAAATAAAAATAAGTAATAGTTTATTGCGAATTCTTCTGCATGGTCTATTTTGTAACTAGACCATGTTCTTTCTGTGTACCCTTCAAATGTATTAGAATCACTGACAACTAAGTTAAGTTTTTTTTTAATTTAAGTTAAAGAACTTCGATGAACCAACAGCCTTAAAAAAACTTGTAAGGCCACCTTCTATCTCCATAATCATTGCTAGCCAACGTGGAAGAGTCAAAAGCATTAATATCAAACGGCCATTGCGCGAAATATATCTAAACATAGACCTTATTAGTATAGGGGCGTGTAGATATTTTTGACGCCTTTGGAAAGTATATAATTATTTTTATGACTATGACTGTAGGTAAAAAAAACTCGTCATACTCACATTGTGGGAAAGATAATCGTGAACCTATCCTAACCTAACCTAACCTAACCTAACACATCCTCTAGAAGAATAATAAAATATCAGTATATTCTTATTGCACATCTTAATTATTGTAAATACAAACCCGAGGGCTGATTGTCTAACGCACTCACAATCACGGTCGTTTTCATTTTGAAAATCGAAGGCTTGTCTGCATACAAAATGAAAACAATTGATCCACTTTGAAGCCGGTTGCGATTGCGAGTGCTTTAGACAATAAGCCCTCAGATCACCAGAAATGCAGGGCCTCTTTTCAACACGGTAAAACAATATTATTTTCAACGTGTTATGGTATTGTTTTGAACTCAGCCGGCATTACTGTCAAGTAAATAAGAGCAATCGTAATGTTGACGATACGATAACACGTCAAACGCAATACTGCCCTCCTAAGGAGAAAAGGCACAAGTAATTAATTCATAGAAGCATATTAAACTCTCAAAGGTCATAATAAGGTTGGAAATGCAATACAATTCATATAGTAGATGTACCTTTTTTTCGTAAGAGGGCAGAACATTGTTTTACCGTGTTGCTTTTGTAGCTGTCAATATTGCGTACATACCATTTTTTTCTTTTAAAATCCTCGTTAGTATTTTTCTCAAAACAAAACACCGGACGATAACAAAAGTATAAAAACAAAAATCTCAGTCGCACATCCAGATTCAAAATGGCCGAAAGGCAACTTTAACGCTAGCATATCAAAGTCCTTTTAGTTTAAAAAACGTACAGCAAAAGGTTCGTTGTACGCAAATGACAATTAAAAAATTTCAACTTTAGCTGTGCGGGGCTGTCTGCGAAAATATTACGTGTAGGATGCAAAAAATATAAAAATCGCTCGGACGGTCCGCGGCGGTTATAAATGGCTGGTAATTAGGGCACCCACCGCGTCAGCGGGGGGTCTACAGCGCGGGGGCTTTTGTTACAATTATTCTGTTCAAAAATCGAAGTTTTAAAGTTTGGTTAGCTTCTTTTTTAGGGTTCCGTACCTCAAAGGGAAAATACGGAACCCTTACAGGCTCAATTTGTTGTCCGTCCGTCCGTCCGCTTGTCTGTCGAGACCCGTTATCTCGGGAACGCGTGGAGGTATCGTGTTGTAATAAAAACCTTATAATACTCAAGTCTACAGTCCTTTGAAGGTGTGAAAAAATCAAACTTTATAGTTAACGTAAAAAAAGATACGGCCGTTTATGCCGCAATAAACGTACCTATATTTAGACACTTTCAAAGGAATCAAAATGTATAAGGTATTTTTCGTTGACCTAGAACTATCAAATTTAGCAAGTAATACCGTCATATACTACAAGAATATAAGGAAAAAACTGGAAACTATACATTTTTTATTAAATAACAAAAAACAGGGTAAGTATTTATGCAAGGAACGCCGATCCAAAATTTGAATTGACTTAACCGTGTCATGTGGGGTAGGTACCGTAGGAACTACCATCTCAAAACCACAAATGCGTTGCCAATCCCTAGGTGTAGGCAACTAGCAATAGAACTACCTTCTATATCTTTAGTTACGACTGACACGTGAAAAGGATAGAACATCCAAAGTCCTGTCCATCCAGGTTAATGAGTGCGTGGCACTTGTTGCATAGAGATAGACCAAGGAAGAAAGTTTATAATTGATAGTATGTATGCATGAAAATAAACACTATATTGTACTAAAGCAATTATATTTCATTAGAGAAATATAAAAACTACAGAAATAAAAGTAGTACAAAGGCGAAATTATTCCTTAGTGATAATAGTAGAAGAAATAAAGGTTACAAATGTAGTTCTTTTACTACTAATAAATAGAATGATCATGGATGATGATGCCTATGAAACAGGATAAAAACTATATTTAAAAACAGCGTTCGAATGTATTTTTGCCATTTTTTTATCAAAATGATGCTTAAACCGTCATCGAAGGACCCAGTGTGAAAGTGAAATAGCAAACTTTCAATGTTTTTTACAAATAAACCTTAATTGACCTGAAAACCAAATGTGCAGAGAACTAAACATAATACATATCATATCTATAGTGATGCAAAAATGTTTTGTAATTGTTTATGTGCAATAAAGAGTTTACTTACATACATACATACATATTCTAACATTGCTTTAACCTGGGACTATTGAAACACCACATCCAACTCGATCAGCAATTTATTATGCTTACATTTACAAGTATCCGGAATTGAAATAATATCTGAAACTTCTATATTTTCTGCGGCAACGTCTAAATACCCATACAAATGTATCGCAAAAATATTTTCTTTTCATTTACATCTCCGCTCCGTCGGTTCAACATTTTAATGCAATTTTATTGACAAAGAAATCACTGAAGTTTATTTCCAATGTAATAAGAACAGTCGTACATTCTAAGAAATAAAATAAGTGAATTCTTTAGAATCGCGAATGATACCCAATCTTATTAAAATAACAAATAACATGTACATCGAACCCAGCTCATTGCTCGTGAATAAAAATAAAATGCAAATATTTAGAAAATATCTAAAAAGAAAACTGAACCGTAGTGAACTGAAATAAAGTACATTTTATGCATGTTCATTTCTGAAATAATATTTTAACTCGTTTAAAATAAGTGAGGTTTCTGCTCTGTTTTCCAATAACAGAAATGTTTTCATTTAATATAACATTTTGGTGTTCCGAATGCCTGTTCTAATAATACATGTCTTTCACATGGCAACCCACGCTCCTGGGTTTATTTCGGTTCCAAGGAATTTGTGTTAAAATTTAGACAATACTAATATGAATTATTTCCGTACCAAGATAAGTGGAAATGTTATTCAAGTTTGAGAAATATTCGAGCGCGAGAAAGTTTGATATGAATCAGAAGTTTCGCAGGAACTGTGAACATAGTTTGTCGCTTACAATTAATAAGTTGGCAACAGACGTGTCGAGTGCGGATGTGTGATAATTTAATTTAATTTAAATACATTTATGCGTTCATGTAAGCTTAATGCAGTAAAGTACTTAAGTACAAATAATGGTCTTGGTACGTTTTTTGAACTGTCCTATTTACGGGGTAAAACGTACCCTGTGTCCTTCTCCGGGGTAAAAATTATATCTTTAGCAAATTCTAAGCCTATTGTTTTTGGCGTTGAACCGTGAAGACAGAACCAACAAACAAACACACAAATGCATTCACAGTAATAGAAAGAATAAGGATATGTTTTAGGTGACCATAATTAAAATTGGAAAAAAAAAGAATTTCAGAACGCGAAACTTAATTACTATATTTCTAGTAAAATCATAATTAAACCATGAATATTACGAGAGCACCCAGTGCACCTTCAACCTTCATTTTACACTTTTTCCTAGCTGGCCGTTATATGGCTATAACGGCGGCTAGGCGGACTTTTTGCGAATATTATCCTTTTAGCACCGTGTATTATAAACGCTTGAAAAAGTCAGGAGCTCTTTAAATTACAATCTTTTTGCTGCAGTATACGGTTCGAAGGACCAGCCTTTACTTTCAGACTGTTCTTGGAAACTTCTTGGAAAATTAGTCTCAGTAATCCCATTGTCAGTCTCAGCTGCAACTTGTGCTATTAAGAACAAAGATACTAAGCTAGAATTCTAAGTCCTCAATAATTTAACTGCAACTAAGAGAGCCAATCGCGATTCAATTAACCTAAACTCCGAGCAAGTTCAAGACATAACTCAAAATACGCCGCCGCATACAAATGCTATTAAACCAAGCAATGAACCGGCACCGAAATTTCTTGTTCGCGGGGATAAATATAAATGCGGATCCGACTTTACTCGCGTTATGAATATTGTAAGTCGAAGCAAGAAATGCCGCTGGAGGACCCAAAATTCACCACCGAAATGAAAATTTAATCTGGAATGATCGCGCGAACGCCGACGCTCGCTTGGAATTTATTCATATGGCCACTGCAGCGATGTGGTAATAAGTAAAAACTAACAAAGAACAGAGAGAAATATGAGTGGAGTACGCCATCGCCATTAAAACAATAAATGTCGAGACAAAAAGGCACCGACGCGCGCCGCTTGTTGGACCTTGATTCACTATTTTCGCTGCACGATGCTGCGCTTAAATATTTGCCAGAGGTCGTGGCTTAACGCTTGGAAAAATTTACAATGTTTAATATATGACAATGCAACTTACAAAATGAACAATAATAATATAATGTTGAATTCTTAGTGGCCTTACACAAAAATATTAGTATCATATTTACTGTCATTTCTGTTTTTGCTTTAGAAGGAAAATCGATGACTCGATATTATACGCCAAACCAGAAAAACTACAATTTAAAATACTTACATCGACAAGAAAATATTACCAACCGTAATACGTCTAAAATGGAATTATATCCCCATGGTAAAATTATCTAATGTGATATACTTACTTAGGTCGAAAGAAATATGTCAATATTTATTTACTTACACTCAGAAAATTTATCATAAAAAGGCACTGTGAAGCTGCAAACATTTTGATCTGAATCTGAATTAGTTCCTATTAGACTACATTCACTTTGTGCTTATTTAAATTTGCACCCAATTGGGATTGCTCATATTTTTACAATAACTCTAATTCGAAAAACATTTCGAGGAATGGGGTTTTAAAGCTGCTCTGCATTACTAAGTTTTTGAAATATTTATTAAATTATTTATTTTATTTATTTAGAAGCGAAAGAGATTTGTCAAGATCGTAGCAGGTGAAAAGAAGTGGTCTCTGCCTACCCGTCTGGGAAACAGGCGTGATTTAATGTATGTATGTATGTATCTTTTCAAATAGCCGCGATGGTTCCGGTCGCATGACTATTCTAAATTTAAGAATACAAATCGTATAAAGTAAGAAAGCAGGGAAATAAATTTAATTTTCACTTTGCGATATTTATTAGTAAGTAAAACATTAATCTCTGACATGTAGCAAAAAAATAATTAATCCATCCACTTCTTTCTCTACTTCTTCAGCATCTGTCTTCAGAAATTGTATTAAACGGCATTTAAAATTGTAAAACATAAATTCTACACAAATAAAACATTTTCTATTCCATTTTAACTTTGCAATTCAAAGTCGGAGTCTACAAATTTCAGAGACAATCTGGCTTAGACGTAAAATGGTTGTCATTCTTAGATCCATATTTATTATACTTACAAGTATACAATGTATCCAACGTGACCTTAAAGGATTACTGGAATAAACGTTAATAATATAACAGACAAGCAAATTGATTGACAGCGCATGTCTCGAAGTAACTATAGAACTATGAATTACCCCTTGGATTGGATACATTGCGTTTCTTAGTAGAATTTCTGATTGTTTAAACTGAAACTATTCAAGATTCAAACAACTAACATAATGAATAACTAAGCAAGTGGTGGTGGTTTATTATTCGTAAAATTAACTAGAATATTTGAAGGGTACTTGAAAAGACCTTAAAAAAAGGTTTTTTTTGTTGAAATTGTAGAGTTTGCAATGAATTACTCAGTTAAGTAATATAAATATTCTTGTTTATAAATTCATTCATTGTAAAGTCATGTACATTTTATTAGGTCAGACCATGACGCCCTGAAAGGGCACACAAATAAACTAAACGAAAATGAAATCAAATAATAAATTTAGTTATAGCACATGCACATATCAAAATTTGATCATCTGATTATTTTAATTGGTCATATTTCAAAAAGTCTTTAACGGTATAACATTTAATATTCAATTAATATTTTTTAAGCCTATTTTTAAACAAATTATCACACGGTTCTTATTTAACCGAATCGGGAACTTTATTAGTTATAATTATACATTTATAATGAGGACTATTCCTATACATTGCTAAGTTAGTTTTTGGGAGCAATCATTTGTTCCTATAAGTATTGCTAATTGAGTACTTACCATTCAAGTCAAGTCAAGTCAAGTCAAATCATTTAATGTTAAAAAACACAAGTCATAATTATAACAAATAAATAATTAATAAAATGAAAAAATAAAAGATCACAATACAAACACTAAATCAAAAATTAAATTATCAATTACTCATAAAATTCCTTAACACTAGAAAACGCTTTCTCAGTTAGAAATACTTTTAACCTACCGACATACAAATCATAAGAAGGCGCATTCTTAATGTACCCGCTCAATTTATTATAAATACGAACACCTACCGCCCGCAACGCATTTGAAGTGCGCGCCAAACGGACCAACAAGGTGTTAATGTCCCTACAAGACTTCAGTTGATGATATAAATATTGAAATACTTAGTATTTATTTTTACCTTTATAAAGACTTCTACACGAATATAACGTACGAAACTATGTGGTTCATATTTATCAACTTTGATTTCAATTCATGACATGGTGCTTGTTTCTTTATTCTATTTTGACAATTCAACGCCTAAGCCGATCGGCATACTTTTGTACGGAGAAAGTTTAGTCTGAAAACAACCGGGTATCTACGTTTTATCCCGAAAAATGGACACCAAGTGAGATAATAGTAAGTGAGTTTTATCTTGCGAAATTAAATTTTATCATCGTTAGCCTTGCTAGGCACGCAGGGAACCTGCTTATGTCACAGTATAAACAGTAGTTCGTCTTCAAACAAAGGCTTATCGCGCTGCTTCCATGTGTTGCGTACCTCGACCTTACATGCCACCAGCAACCACAAGCAAACTCAACAAGACGCAACAGGCCGGTTTAGTCGGAGAACGTTTGGCTGTGTGCGTACAGTATCGAGCGAAACACATCGACGCAAGCCTAGCATCCGAGCAGCAATAGGTAACAGAAACTCGTACAGGGCCGGATGCAAACAACTTTTCAGGGTTCCGTACCCGAAGGGTAGCCCAACGGGACCCTATTAATATACTTGCACAGTACGTCCGTTCGTCCGTCCGTCCGTCCACCCCTTTAAAGAGCTGTATCATTGGTTTTTTTTTTCTGAATATGTGATATTACGGCGGATTTACTAACAAATAAAAAAGAATAAGAAAGTGTATTAAAAAGGGGGTCGCTTATACAAGAAACGTTTTTTTTCAACGTTTCTTTTTTATTTTAGTCTTATCGTAGAAACGGTAAAACACACAAGCGTCGAATTTGGTATGATTATAGTACAAACGCTAAAAATTGGTTGAACTCGCGCGCCGATTCGATTCGAAATCGAATTCAATTGCCCGGTATTTTATTTATTTATTTTATGCCTATGTTCAGATAAAAATATAACTCCACTGGTTCTAAAATGACGTAAGACCATGCAAACGAGGCGAGCACACTCGGCAATATTACTCACCCTATTGCTGACTCACGAACAACAAGATTGGTTTTTCTCGGCTTTGTAGGCACGTGCCAAAATATCTGCGATAGCTTTTTATTATTTAGTTATGCCATTTTGCTTTGATGTGTTTTTTCGAACAAGTTTTCGTTTATCGCGTGGATGTTGGTCGGGGATCGTTTTTACATGTTTGGAGTAACTACAATGTTTAATTTGCAACGTGAGGCAAAAATTTCTAGCAATATCAATTTGTAAGGTTACTAATTTAAATACTTTTTATTTTTTCACAAGGTCCACTAACGCCGTAAAAAAGATAAGATTAATATCAAATAACACTTTAATTTATGTCCGGATTTGTATGTCTAGTTAGCGATTGTATACAGAAACGATATATTTATTATTTAGTTGTTAAAAAGTGCGTGATAATAAAATCGGTATAATTAGTCTTAAGGGAACTGATTCTAAGGTTGAAAATTAGCATAAAAAATAATGAATAATGAAAAATTAAGTAAATTAGCATGGTATACCAGCCTATTTAAAAGGTATTTCTTACTTAAGTCAAAGGCTGGCAACCTTTTGAATTATTTCGGATGGTCATAGGTACAGTCAACCAATTTGATTCCTAGGCCACTATTGACTTTGTCAATGTGACGTTGTAAACCAAATCATAAGAAGTCTGTAACGTTTGGTTGTCAACGTCACTTTAACATAGTCCAAAGTGGCCTAGAAATCAAATTGGTTGACTGTACCTAGCAATGATCGCTTACAATCATTGTAACCTGTTTCCTCGTTTACACTTCTTACATTAAATATAAATATTGGAGAATATTTCAATCTCACAAACGCAACAGCTTATTGGAGCATGTGAAACCTACAAATTGGAACGAACACGGTCAAAGGCGCGAGTTTTAATAAGGCACCGAAAGAAGGTCGCATTATGGAGCCGACGGATATCGGCGGGATCGGCGCGGAAGCCATCAGCCGCCATTACCTGGGGAGGACTCCCGCTACTTCGAATAGTTTTATACCATACAGTGCTTTAAAGATAATAATATAACTTATGCCACCTTAATCATAAACGCATTATAAACCTATTTTATTTTGGTTAAAGAATGCTTTGTCATTCTCTGTCAGATGTAAGATATCAGTATGCTAAGAAGAATATCATATTCTACATTAAAGGCTAACAGGAGTAACTTTTCGGTTTTCAATATTCAGACGAATGTCATCAGTGACTTTGACTAAAGCAGTGACAGTGCTATGCCCTATGGCGGAAGCTAGAATGAAAAGGGTTGAAAAGTTTGTCATAGTTGAGAAAGCGGGACAGTCTTCGATTTAGTGTTCAATAAGTTTGGAAAGGGCAGGGAGAATAGAAATCGGTCAAAAGTTGGAGACGGAAAAAGAGTCAGAAGTTTTTGGAAGAGGAGTGACACGAGCTAGTTTTCATGATTAAGGAAAAGAGCCTGAAGAAAAGGAGAAGTTAATAATATTGTATAGATTAGGGGCGATAAATTACGCAACGAGCATAAGCATGTCCACGCTCAGGCCGTCCTCACCAACGGCTTTCGTCTTCCTACCTTTTAACAGATTCAGAGTTTCATTCAGAGAGATCACACCTAGATCAAAAGTAGGCAAGTCAGGGTGATGAGTATTGGCGAGAAGTGATAATGTTTGCTGCTTTAAGTACAGAAGGGTCCAAGACAACTGGAGAAGTTCTGAAGTGAGTTGAGGGCGTTGAGATCAAGTGTAGATGAACCTGGAGAATTATGTTGGGTTTTGTCCAATCCTGACGACTTTAAAACTTCCACAATTTAGGAGAGCGACAACTATTTTTATGCGTTCATGGATGAAGAGGCATCTAGCGTCCCTAAATCTTCTGTTACATCGATTCCTGAGGGTGACGTAGTAAATATTGTTTCCCTCAGAAGGATCATGGCGCAGTTACCTAAACTTAAATACTTTATGTTTATTCAGTACATCTGTACGTAGGTTAAATTGTACCTACCTAACTATAGGGAGTAGTTACTATTAAAAATCATCGCGATGTCCAGTAAGATCACCTAGTAAGATCCCCTACCTATTAATTTTATACGTGGGGGATCCTACCAGGTGATCTTACTGGACATTGCGAAAATCTTTTATTAAAAGGAACCTAGTCCTTAATGCTAATTAGAAATTAAGATCTATTCGGGATTATACCACTTCGGAATGATGTACGTCCTTTAAGTTAACATTACAATATGTTTTCTAAAGTCAAGCCCATCCCAACGGGAGCTGGTTCTGAATACACAAGTACATGGCCAGACTTGAAAACTTAGATGGAATACTTTGCTAATATTTCGACCGTCTGTCTGTTTCGCTGGCATCGGACGATGCATCCCAGATGAAAAAATAAATTATTTATTTAAGCATCGAATGCACTAGATCAACAGCGATTGCGGCACGGCGGAAATAGAAGTGCATCGGTGCAAGCGCGCTGCATCTTTGAGAGAAATATTCCGTGTCTATAGCAGAAATATAATAACTATCGTCGGCCGCTGACGTTGTCTGGGTGGGGCCACACTTCTGGCGGATCCTTATCTACTCGCTAAAAGCAAATAGCGGTAGGGATCGCGGTTTGATTTGTGGTAAATATAGGCAAATATTCAATACAAAACAATACAAATACTCTTTATTGAACACCAGAAAACAAAACAAGGAACAGTATTCGTGTGATGAGCGCGAGTATTTGTTTCCGACTCTTCGATGTAATAATGTACAGTAAAGGAAAATGATTCCTAGACCACTTTGAACTATGTCAAAGTGACATGATCAAAAAAACGTAAGATGATTATGATTTTATTTACAGATTCACTTTGACATAGTGCAAAAGTCTAGGAATCAATTTCCTTGACTGTATGTACCAATAATTTTACCGAATTTCACTTCATCTATTGTATCATTCCATCGAATTTCATTTCATCGAACGCTGTTTTCTGTTGAAACTATGATGTTTTCAGGATATCTTAAAAATTTATACGTAGGTTATGTTAGGTTAGACTAGTGACTACCAAAAAAAAATTACTCAGGCGGCAAGAAATGCCTTTCGATGAAATGAAAATTCTGCGCAATGTTACGCTCACTCAAAGTTGTTTCGATAAAATAATAGATACCTAACCCAATGTATGTACGTATTTCTCTACATAAGAGGGTTTATCGCTGCCAAGGTATCCATAGTGTATATACTATGATCTATGATCGTAAAAACTCGTAGCTATTTATCTTGCTATCTCAACCGCTTTCAGCATCCATGTATAAGCTAATTGAGAAAGCAAGATAAATACGAACTTATCCGCCAAAACACGATGTCGTATGATTATTACTACATCACGGCTTCATTAAATTCGGTAAAACCATATTGCCTTTGAAGTGTTATCATATTGTCGACGTTACAATGCCACTTATTTACTTTATGTAGAATAGAAACCCTGTATGTATGTTTTTTTAAATATTTGAGTGACTCGTGTCTCCCCGCTCGCAGTGGGCTACACCGTACAGACAAACTGAGCATTGTTGCATTGTGTATACTTCAATTTGCAAAAGGCGATGGTTTTATAAGGGGCCCTGTATACACTGGGGGGTTGAACTCTTTACGGGTTTATTTAACTGTGACATTCAAATCAGTCTTATTCCTAATGGGGCTGGTTAGCGATCAACTTTTCACGGCAAAAGGAATGGCGGTAACTATTACTGCTTTACTCTTACTTCATATGTTAGAGCAAGACGCCCATAGTTATCAAACACATTAAGCAGTAAAAATGTTCTAAGTTTAGAATCACTTTCATCTTCCATCTCGCGTTGTTATTGTTGTCACAGTATAACCTTGTCATAATTACCGCGTCAACTCATGAGTATTGGCTTGGTAAAACAGCACATAAGCCACATAGTTAGTGAACTCCGAAGCCCCCTAGGCATTCTCAATCTCGCAATTGCAATTTTAAGATGACAATCCTAAGACTTCAAACGCATTACCAACCCTGAGGATGGAATGTCTCTATGCTAATTACTTAGCATCTCTTATGATATTGACGACATCAAGCATTTTTTTTTTGAAATGGGTGACAAATTATCGTTCGTGACGTACTACCAGCAATAATGTATGATCCAAAATTGGGCTCAAAAATATCTGACACACTCTTATGCCTCCAGCAATAAGGACGTGTAAGATATTTTTGAGTCCAATGTTGGGTCATATATTATTGCTGGTGACTGTACAAAGTCGACATGTTTTCCTAAAACCTTCACATTCTTATCATAATTGGGTGAATCAACTTTTAAGGTACTCCTTTTCTTTTGTGGTATAAAAACTTTCCTGGTGACTTATGATTAATAATAATGTATGAATATTAAAATCCGACCACCAAATTTACAGACCTTACACGTTAAACACCTCAAATATTTTTTAATCTTCGAAAATACCTGGTAACTTGGGGGAAAATGCACATTTTCCATACAAAACCTAAGGACAACATTGTACGCTGCGTTACTGCGTTTAAAACTGTACTATTTTAATTCAAATCACTTCAAATGTAAGCATATTTGTCTGATTTAATAAGCGTAAGCCACGTCGTTGGCAAACATATAGTTTTTCTAAAAAACGTATAATTTGTGAAACATGTTGAAAAATAGGGAGTACCTTAAAAGTTGATTCACTCAATTGACTCGTGGTATGAAATAAACACATCCTCCTAAATTCTTTACATAAGTGCAGTATCGCCGGTTGTACCAGACTTCAGGATCGTTGGCAGGCACGACGTGTGCTGATGCATTATGACGGAGAGCGTTGGTATCTCGGCAATTGGTTTATGCACTGGTTTTATAATACTGGTATATTTAATTTCAAATAACTATGTATTAATAAAAAGCAGGCTTTAAAAAACCGGCAGCACGTTTTGATTATGTCGTTTAAAGTCATTGTGTTTATAACTTTAATTTATAATAAGGCAGCGTTAATAATAATATTGTAACTTGTCACTTTAATCGCTGTGACAATTCATATATGGCAGTTTAAACATGACGTTAAATAGACAAGGCACTAAAGTGTACACATATTTATGAACTCGTGTACTTCGTGTTATTGTCCTCAATTATTTCTTAATAAAACCTGGTAACGCAGGGGGAAATGCATGGTATTGATACAAATTGACAACATTACCAACTATTATTAATATCAAACACTGAAGCACTTTTCAAGAAAATAATCTTAGTTTACCGATTGTTAAACATGACGAAAAATAGGAAGAGCTTAATTTAAAGTAGATTAAGAAAACTAACATAAAAAATCCTTTTATTATTTTACCAACCGTTGAAATAAATCACAGACTAGTGTACTATCAACATCCACTATAAATCGCTCGTTAAATACGTAAAGCGCGCACTTCACGCCACTCCCTATCAACCATCAGCATTAAACCAGCGCCATCTATCAATTAATAACAGCATTTAACCCGTTAAACGCCGCAGCCCTAAGCCGCGCATTTAGTCGGGTTCGCTTTAGTCGGCCATTTTTGTCGGATCAGCGACGTCGACAAATGTACCGGAAAGATAAGCGCGACCCGCCACTATGCTGACAATATGTTAGCTATATAATTATAGGGTATATATTTTGTAAAACGATAATGGAGAATCATTGATTTGGAGAAATCCATTATGTGGTGTTATGGCGCGGGGAAACTTAAGGATTTATAGAGGTTTATTTTAACAAAGGGATATAAAATGAGATTTGAAACTATTTTGTAATGGAAACGATTCTTTAAAAGCAGTGGAATGTACCTAACTCTTGCGTTTCTACGGATGATTTTACAGTTGGATGGAGTAACATAAAGAAGATTTATATTTAAATACCATTTGGCCGTAGTTAAGCGTTCCCTGAGTAATTCCAATTTAAAATATTAATAAACTTTGTATTCCCTTTAATAAACAGATCAAAATTAAACATAAAAGTAATTCGAAATAAGTTGGCACAGAAATCCAATTTAGAGACTTCGTCTAATTATTATTTGTTGACCTTTCTCCGAATTACCACCTAAAGTCCGATCTAGCTGCAACTTTACTTGAAACACGAAAATTACTCTCAGATATATAAAATTTGAGTTAAACAGCTTGTTTGCCTGTTTATATAAAGGGTGCTTTGACGTCTGTAAGAGGCTCTTATTAATTTCTGAGAGGGCCTGGAAATTAATTAATTAAATGAAAGTGAAGTGCGCTAGTTGCGCGATCAGTGCGAGCTTCTAACTTTGTTGTAACGCTAAAGGAATATTTGCTCGCATCATAATTTAATAAATTTTCATATCGTTATATATGTTAAAACTATATTTTATTTGTAAAATGAGTAAAGTTTAATTTAAATATAATTTTAGCTTAATGGGGTAATCATTTCATTGAGTCCATTGAAAATATTGTATGACTCCGAAGTTACAAATAGAGTTCAATCTCTGCGGGTGTCATAAAATATTCGAAATAGAAACTTGGCAGTTTGTGTGTCAGCAAATAATAACGATTTATTGGTACTTATACATGAGACAGAATAACGAAGGCTTATGTATGTATTCACTAAACTTTATTAGACAAACAGGAAACAAAATGAAAAATAAACAAAATCACAAAAGGTGAATTAAGTAAATTGGTATGATTATTTTATTTTATTATTTTTATCGTACGTATGGGTACATTATTAAACCTTACGTTTCAAAATATAACTTTGTTTTTGAGCAGTATTTTTTGTCATAATGTAACTGACGATAAAATAATCTAACTTCTTTTGTGATTATATCTCAGAAAGAAGACCCCAAGTTATCTCCGAGCAAATAAATATCTCATACAAAAGCTACCTTTTATATTAGTTCGAAGACTGAATGAAACCAATAGGCAATATATTTACCCTTAAAGTCATATTAACCACACCTGGCGGGGTTTCGTCCGCTGAACTGCTAAATGTCTTATAACGCCTATGATTTTTATATAAATTTGAACTCTAAACTGTGGAACTTAAGGTTCGATTTTCTACGAAAGAATTATGAAAGATACGGGTTTGAGGGCCTAATTTGCAACAGCCATGGACAGGTTTGTCTGAATGCCTCCACTTTGCATATTCTATTCATTACTGCCACATCCCGGAATGAATATCACTTAGGGTTCCTCATTTCTGTGCACTTACTTATTAAAATTCATATTTAATAGTCAATTTTAGGTAAAACAGCAGAGATTTAATTTTAAAAAATAAACCTACTTGACATTTAAGAACTTTTAGGCCTTAATCCACCTGACCTCTACCTTTGACCTACAGTGCGTCAAACATCAAATTCATATTTTGAATTTAAATTTGAACGAAAAAAAAAAAAATCGAATTTTAATGCTTCAATTAAAATCTGTCAGGTTCCACGAACCAATCAAATTTCAGTAAATAAATTAATGTACTGAAACAGTTTCATGAAAATTTGTACCATATTATACACCAAGAATTTGGCACGGTTTGCTTTTTCGAGCGCTTGTTAATCTTTTCTTCTATTATTTAACTTTTTTTCTGTTTATTTATTTATTTATTTAATAGGATCACCAACAGCAGATACAACTTTAACCATGATTAACGTTCTTTGAAAAAGCAACCACTGGTTACAAATTATAAACGAATTAATGTTTTGGTTAATGAAATCATGAAAGTAAATTAATTTTGGTTACACATTAAACACATCCCTATTAAAGTACTACGTAACTTCGTCTACAGTTAAATCCAAATAAAAAATTTACACAAGGCGTTAATTTTCCTACACACTTAATAATGTCACTTTAGAAGAATCTTCCTTATAAAAGCTCCTCGCCACTTCATAAGTTACCTATTAAACCAACCATGAACAAAATGGAGTCAGGGCATAGACAAACTAGAGCTGTAATAAGGCGCCGGATGTGATTATCTGCCGGATGCGGGGAGCAATGCACTTCCGCTTCCGCCCGCGCTTCAACTAACTTGTGTTGTAATTAAAAGGTGATACTTGAGAGTTTATTTTTGCCCGGAGGCACAAGCAGGGTTAAGTTTTAGTTTATAACTAAAGGGTGTTCGTTTTGCTCTGATTAAAACATGAAAATGAATTTAATGAAAAAGGGGACTTAGATGTAAGAATACCGAGGGAGTAATTGATTTTAACTTTTTGTTGTTGATGTTGTCTTTTTTTCCCAAGCAAGGGAAAAATATAATACATAGCAATTCGTTTTTGTTTTAATAAGTCTAGTGATATAATGCCGTATGTCTATTTTTTTTTGTAGTCAACGGATGACGTTAATATTAATAGATCTTAACGATCGATGGGTCGTTATGTAAAAATTGTCTTAGAGCAAATAAAATAGCATTATTTATATACTTTTAAATGAATTATAGACCCCATTTCGTACTGATATTAGCATATTAAATTAGATTAACGCAAAGACTTGACAATCCCACTTCGATAAGTTCCCACCGAGATTTGCATTCGAGATCAGGCATTATGGATGGCTTTTAATTATTACGGGATCAAGTGCACGTTCCTTGCATAAAATATTTTAATTTTATACAGGGAATGCATTAAGGCTGGAGTTTTAAGAAGTTAATTGATTCGCGCGCTTCGCTCCGAGTTCAAAATGACCTTCACTTTGCGAATTTCAATGCTTAATATGGGTTCTGGGACTTTTGGGTTGTCCATTTGTATGTAGTGGTTGAATTTAAATAACTTGCTGTGTTTTCAACTAAAGAAACAAAAAGGCTTGAAAAAATTCAAATCTGTTAATATTTCCATTTTGATGTTTAATCATTTTTTACAGATATGCGATCGAAGATATTGTTACCACGGGAACTTTGTTACGACTTTTAGTTTTTTTGGTCAGTAAAATAGTACATCAGTAGGTATAAATGGTAACAACATTTCCTATAGATGTCATTTTGTTAGGTTAGTTATTTATAACCTTGTATCTGGAATAATACTTCGTATCAGTGGGTGGGTTTTTGGGAGTCCGTATAATTAAGATAGAACTGCGGTCACAGTCCGACACGGTATTTACATGTAGATATTTAAATTCAATCAGGGTTGTGAAAAAAAGTAGGTACCTTCTCAATATGAAAGTAAAAAAAAAATGTATTTAAATTGCTAGATATAAAATTGCTATAATGATATACTCTGACCTATACCAAACTACCATAGCAATGCAATACACTCAAATATACATATATAATAACAAAATGCTATCTATTATAGTAAAATAATCCCATCAAAAACATACCAAGAATACCTTTTTTGTCTTTAATGCCTTTCATCCATGTTAAGGTGTATTTTGCTAATGTCGAGTTATTTATAGACACTCCCACGGACTTATTGGAGAAACAAGTCCATGGATGTCACACGCGAGGACAATTTTATTGTTCGGTTACAGAATGTTTCTCTTGTGGGCTCAACAGAAACACATTGGGCTAGTTCCAACGCGCTTCTGTCAAGTTCTAGTGTTATTAGGGAATGCAAATAACCGGTTATAACCGGTTTTAAAGAAAGAAAATCGTTTATTCGTGACAAACATAAACAAGAACAGATAAAAATGTACAAGAAGAAAATAGCCACGAATTGGCCCCAACTCAGTGTAATGCCGGTTTAACCGGTTATTTTCACACAAAAACGTCTAATAATCGGTTAAATTGCATTCCCTAAGTGATACCTAAAAATGTGTCAAGGTTGGCACTAGCTTGTTGACAGTCAGACAAAATTATTGGCACTAAATGCATTTTGAACCCTAAATTAGCAGTTTTCTGTCCAGCATGTTACGATATCATAATTGAATCTGTTGGATTTAGCAAAACTGTGAAGTGTAGGTTCGAGAAGCATTTAGTGGCCATTAATATCATTCTAAAACTGTAATAGAAAGTTAAGAAAACGTTATTCGAAATAGTTATTTAATTAAAGATAAATAAAGACAATAATAAATCATAGGGACGCGTGCAAATGCAAATTTTCCAAGAATGAATTATTCTGTTAATACGAAAGCAGGAAAAGAAAAAATAATGCATACGCCAAGCAGAAGGCAAATACTGCCGTATTGAAATGCTGCATTTATTAACCATTTTAATTCAAAATTCAACTAAAGGCTTTCACTTCAGTTCTGCTAACGTGTATTTCGCCCGTAGAGTTATTTAAAGACTCCTATAAGTCCAACTGTTAGGTAAAAGAGTTTTTTTTGAGGACTGAACTGAAGCACATATTGTGGCTAGCTTAATGTTGCCAAATGTCCCGATTTACGATTTAATGACAAATCGAATAAAATCTCTTAGTTTGTTAATTCCAAGTTAATTTTTTGGCTATTGTTTTTTTTATATTGCTCATCGTTTTAACCTAACCTTACATAACGCAAAGTAAATAAATAATGCGTTTTTCATTAAAAGCTCTAGCATAATAAAGCTTTCCGGAAAAAATAACTACGAAAAAGAATTATTCGTATATTTTAGGTGTTCCCGCAAAAATATAATTTGTGTGCAAACAATAATTCTCCGAATATAATACTTCTGCGGGATAAAAATTTAAACGTGGTTTTATTAAAATCGGTTCATCAATTTATCCGTGTAAATAACTTCCAGTGAAAATGTAGAACACTTTCTAAATAGCCAAAGTCACAAGCAAAAGCCGGTTTATATTATTCTAGCAAGAAAACTCATTTTACACATTAAAACTGCGGTAAAAGCCAATGTTATAAACGGCGACAAAATGTCCAATAAATCCCCACAGACTTTAATTAATTTTATCGCAAAAAGCCGAAGATATTTTTAATTAGCAGTATTTTGTTATTGCTAGGCAAGCTGCCACTCGAGTTTTCTCTTTTAAAAGAAAAAGTAAGAAAGTCTGTGATACATTTTATTTTATCGTGCTAGACCCTTACTTTTTTTTGCTTTTGCTTAGTTACATCGGCCGCGGTAACAAAAAGATCAGTTAAAATTATTACATTTTTAAATCATGGATGATAAAGAATATAAATGCCAATACGTTGTTATTCCACTCGAAGTTTTTTATTAATATGCAGTGTCACTCGCTGAGTCATGAAACTTTAGAGTGTCTAAATTGTATAAATCTATTTTTGTTTATATTTACATTTCTATGGTCAGCATTTTGTGATATAGGTTATTACATTACCTAACTTAATCTACGCAATTAATATAATAAGTTGCAAATTAATATCTGCGTCTGTAAGTATTTCTTAAATAGTATAACCTTGGTGTTTTCCGGGCAAGAGTGAAGGTTTTTTTCTGGATAAGCGTATATCACCCTCGACCTCATCATCAGAAGGCCCTGCCAAGATGCACTACGCTAACTAGCGTTTCTATTCGATTCGTTTTTAAACTAATCGCGTCACTGGTAGATCACGTGACTTTTCGTATCACGTCATCTACCAGTGGCGCGATTGGTTTAAACACGAAACGAATTGAAACGATAGTTAGCGTAGTGCATCTTGTCTGGGCCCTCAGGTGAGACTGAAGTCAGACGCAAACCCATTTTCAATAAAAAAGAAATAGCAATAGCAATGTTAAAATGAACGTTTCACGGTCCATTATTAACAAATCGTCAACAAATTGAAAATAGATTGTTTAATGTGGATCACCTGGCGGTGTATCTACGTCGACGAGCTAAGGTGTGAATTGTTTCACAGGATAACTAGTCAGCTGGCCAGCACGCCGGTCAACTCGCAGCCGCAAGTCGGCGTCTAATCGGCTCGGCACGTAATTGAGTGTGCCTGATTGTGGCTGAGCATACTGACGTTGCGCTGCATTTCGGCTGGATCCATTGTTTGACAGATACATTTATTTTTAGTCAATAGGGCGAGGTTTTAAAATCTCCATAGTTTGCCTCTCTAAAAACCCTCGATTCTGCGATTCTGCGATTGTAGGTCAAGTCGGACAAGTAAATTGCGTAATACAAAAACTATAAACCGGAACTATAAGTGCGGGTGGGTCGAAAAACTCGCACGATAAGCAGACGAAATCCTCCACTTCAGTCTTCTCGTGACCACGGCTGTTGTAACGCAGTCGAAACGTTGAGGTAAATGTTTATTTTACTACGCGATTAAGTCCCGATTTATAGTTTTAGTATGTGTGAAAACAGTGTCAGTTTAAAGTAAGAAATTACATGATACCCAACAATGACGAACAACGGAACAGAATAAATAAAGACATCTGTTTTTTTTTCTTTAACTACACTCATTAAATTGTTACAGAATATATCTGACAGTCCATCTTTTTTAAAATAAATAACTAATATTTTAGTTAAGTTCATGCTAGAAAAAACTGTAAGTACGTCAAGCACGAGCTTTTTCCTTCTAAACAGCACACGATTCTCCGTTAAGGTTTTAACTTTAAATTGTGGGTTCATATTGGCTCATATAATAATTTTTACTCATAACGTATGTTATTTTATAATCATCGCAACTCATAACGCATTTTTTTCAGCATGTGTTACTTTTTATGATTTTTAAAAATCAAACCTAACCCTTTTATAAGTCTTATCTACAAATTGAATATTTCAGAACTTCTGAAAAGTTTACGGTGCCAGCGGCACAAAAATTACATTTTCGGAGTTCCAATAATCGGAGTTGCAATTTTATATGAACTTTAGCGCTCCCTTAAATTATATATCAACAATTTGGTATAAGAAAATTTACTACTTGGTATGGTGTTACCATACTGATCAATCAATTACTAATCGTGCCAGGGATGTTCGTTCGTAAAAGAATATAGAGAATCATAGAATAGTAACTGGACACTTTATTTTCATTATTTAATCTTCAACTTGTTTATCTCAAAACCACCCTGTATCTATTTACTCAACTCGTTGACTATACCTACCACAATTCAATCACGCCTCCTAGGGCACCCTGTGAATGGGAATGTCATAGTACCGCGGGGGCGTAAAATTGAAATTGTTGCCTATCAGAAATCACCAGAGCCCAATAAGGGCCACATTAGAATGCAAAATTTAGAGTACATTCAATTTTAAAACGAATTTCAACTATGCGGCGTCCCAAAACGGGGAACTATTTAATTATATAGCCCGAGTCGCTTCCGCTCGCTGCCCCCAAATCCGAGTTAAACGGATGGACTATTTTGTTCTGCGACCAAATTGAATTGTTCTTGAAGATGGACTGGAACTGACTTGCAGGTGAAGTGAAATTCTTTGTGTATTTTATCTATTTTATTGCCGAGGAATTGCTTTTGAATGAAGCTCTTGGGATTTTAATTTGAAATTGGAATTTGAAAGGAATGGAGTAGCTATTCGTCTATTTTTGGTTAGCTTGGTTTTTAGTGGCTCTGTCTATGAGGTTAGTGGTTCGGGGTTCAGGTTTGGGTAAATATTTATGTTATGAGACTTGAATGTCTTGTATGTATGTAAGTATTCATATTTGTATTGCTTTTTATGTTTACAGTTGTCCAATATTATTTTTTTCCAAAAGCATCTTAAAAGCTAACCAATACAGATACAATACAATATAATAGAATACAAATTGGTATTCTTTATTGAACACTAATAAACCAAGCACGGAACAGCTCAATTTAGTTGCAGGAGTACAACAGGCGGTTTTACCGGTAAATAGCGATCTCTTCTAGACAACCTTGGATAGTCAGCGGAAAATTAAACAGTTACCGAGGGAATAGCGATAGCCGCCGGCGATAACGGGTAGGTAGTATCTAAAAATAGGAATAAGGAAAATTTGATTTTTCAGTATATTGATTCTCCACTGCAATACAATGTCTTTAACCATCGAGAATTTCAGATCAATTCTTCAACTGATTAGCATATTAAAAAGTTAACGATGTATTCTAAAACAGTATAAAAGTAAAGTTTTTTTAAATACCGATACAAACATTACAAACATTAGGTACTTATGGCAACACAACTTCCATTTTAAGTTGTCAAACTGGTTTACCCAAAGAAAACCTACTTACAAATAATAAAGAATGTACGAGTACACGATGCAGAATTTCCCATGAATTCCCTTTGGATTTCTCAGCAATCGCACTAGAGAACTCAGCAACAAATGAAGACTGGTAGGCCCACAGCAGGCGAGATATACGGCGACACAGTACACGCGGCGATACAGTAGCGCTGCCGCATTAATAATGCGCACTACGTCCGGTACACGCGACGTGTACCGTGCTCCTTTTGTGTCTTGTGTGTTGCACCCTTACTTTTTGAAACCGTTCACATCACTGTCTTATTTTAAAAATAGGTAGCTTCTGCATTCATTACATGTTAACCATCCCACGGAAACAATATTTTTTTTGGGATAAAATGTAATCTTTGTTTTAATTCAAAGTTAGCTATCTCCTTTCAAAATTTCCTGCAAATGCGTTTGGCCGTTTCAGCGTGAAGGATTAGCAAACATACTCACAAACACACTTTCGCATTAATAATATTAATGTGATTGTTGTCTTAAAATTGTAAACTTGTAACTAGTCTGTATCTTAATATATCTAATCTGTATCTAGATCCAAATATATCACCTCCACACTGGAACGCAATAATGCAAACACTGGTGATTAGCGGCTGAAGGATGAGGTGATAGCGATCCAATACCACTATAATTTAAGAATAGGTGATGCAGAATTCGCTATGGATTTGTTAGTAATCGCACTAGAGAACACAGCAACAAATGAAGACTGGTAGGCCCGCAGCAGGAGAGATATACGGCGACACAGTACACGCGGCGACACAGTAGTGCTGCCGCATTAATAATGCGCACAACGTCCGGTACACGCGACGTGCACCGTGCTCCTGTTGTCCTGCGTGTTGCACCCTTACTCACTATTATATGATCACCTGTGACTAAGATATTTGATCTGTATGTGTTCGAATGTATCTAATCATGATGGATGTCCCAATTTCGACAAACAAGGTGTAGTTAGATCGTTTTAGCGTTCCAATTGTAAGAGCGTACGTAAATGAACAAATATGCCGAAATGGCATGACAATAATCTTTTTTGCACATCAGATAGAGTTGAAATTAAATCAAATACAAAAACAACCAGAAGATAATGTGAGCGAAGAAACAGTTTTACCTGGATAAAGCTATTCTAATATACAATTCGTTACTCTTCCAACTCGTAGCTAGCTCTAGCTCAGCGCACAGCCATCTTCAAAACTTTAGCATAAACTACCATAAAGAAATAGTTGATTTATTCACAATTCATGTAGCAAAAGTTTACAAAGTACGAGAAACTTCAAGTTTTAGGAACGATCCAGTGAAGCTAGCGTGTGGCAATAAAAGAAAGAGATTAACTTTTGGAATAGTTAAGATCAGACTTGGGATCCGACTTGAATCCCGCAGGAGCATCTACCCCGAAAGCCGATCCCGACTTAATTAATGAATTAAGAATTCATATTTTTACTCCGCCGGTTTTAATGGGAATTATACAAAGTAGGATCAAGAATTTAAATAACATAAATTATTGGATGTAACTTTTATTTTACTTTCTGTCTGTTTTTCGTACGCGATAAATGTATAGAACTCGTACTGTTGACTGCAGCTTTGATGAGAAAAATAACTCAAGTTAAATAAAAACCGGTTAAGCACGAGTTGGACCGTTTTGACGATAAAAGTACCAAAAAAATCAACATGTTATTTGGTACGGTTCAAAACGTACGGCTCCTTTTAGTTAAGACGGATGGACCGACAATGAAGGCACAATGTCCCGTTTCCCCCTTGGGGTAAGGAACCCTATAAAGTCACTAAAATAAAGCTTAAACGTTAAAACTAGCATTGTACAAGCATGAACAGAGAACTACAAAGAGATTTATCTACTTTTGGACCTTATTAAAATGCAATATGTTTAAAAAGTGGATACATGTTTTTATAGTCAACTCTCGTTTTGCTCGTCGCCTAAACGTTATATAGACGTACACTTAACCCGGACACTAAACACAGACGGAGTCGTGCAAAAAAAAAACCATACTTTTAAATCAGTCCACTAACCTTTGAGTCTATTCGTTACAAACGTACCCCCCGCTGTGTGGTTGCCGGGTTACAATAGTGCCACTCCATAACTCCGTGGATGTCGTAAGAGACGACTAAGGGAATACCTATAGGCTTGTAGTACTGTTGTACTGTTAGGCGATGGGCTTGCAACCTCTCACTAATACGCTGGTAAATATCTTAGCCTATTTGTGCCAAATGTGGTTACATAATTGTAGGTAATTCTGTAGCACTGCATACCCCACTCTGGGATTACAGACGTCTCTTTATAATATTAGGGTGTGTGTGTATGTGTAGTGTACAAGGAAATATCTAACGTTTTTAATTATTAGTGCTATTCGACGAGAACCAAGCGGCACACAGCGCTCCTCCGGCGCAACACAACACCTGTTTCAGTTGCCGCTCGGAATTATTGCGACGGCGGTGCATTCCTGTCTCTCCACTTAAGGAACGTTTCCACGCGCAGCTAGACTACTTGATGACAACTAAAAATAAACTGGGAACGGGCGAACGTAGTATTAACGTAATTTACAAAACACATGTACATAAAGGCGAATTTATCCCTTTAAGGGATCTCTTACAGCGGGAAGATTAGACAAATCATAATGACATCAAGTTCACCGTCATATTATAGTCGATCAAGGAAAACTCTTGACCACATATTACATACTAGAGGACGCCCGCGACTTCGTACGCGTAGAATTAGTTTCCCGCTACTCCCCCCATTTCTTCCCGGTGGGGGTCGATTTTCGGAAAATCCTTTCTTAGTGCTCACTTACATTATGAAACGAACCCCTGTACCAAATTTCAAGTTTCTAGGTACAGTAGTTTCGGCTGTGCGTTGATATATAAGTCAGTCAGTTTTGCCTTTTATATATATAGATAAGGGTACATACATAAGCGGTGACAATTCATATATGGCAGCTTAAACATGACATTAAATAGACAAGATACTAAAGTGTACACACATTTAAACTCGACTGTACAAAAGTGTGCACCTACTTATAAGGCTGATTATACAATAATAAGTTTACGTACATACAAAGATACATATATACATTGACGGAGAAACAAAGTGGGCACTGGCCACTGCCGCCTTTGGACATTTACAACGCCGGAGGCATCACCATGCGTTGACGATTTTTTTATACAAAATTCAGTCTATTTTATTAATGATAGAATTAGACACAATGCGAATATAAGTAAGTCTTTAGTGTCGCTCTCAGTAGCGTCAATGCCTTACTCCGAACAACACCACTTCCTTAACGAATAAGTATAAACTATACTCGAGCGAGTCTTAGTTATTTAGTTTTGGCTCCGACTGAGACATTTTTGTGGTCTCACTAAATATGCTCGTACTTACCTATTTAAATATTGAATATGACAAGTGTTTTAGGTTATTTTTACAGGTTTATTTCAGTACCAACACTGTTTACTACTTTAATAACTAAATTTATCACTATTTCCTCGGAATCTATTAAATTTTCCAGGATCAAAAGTATTTATGACTTTTCCCGGGACTCACTCTACCTATCTTCTTAACAAACTCATTGAGTTCGGTTCGGAGCTTCGTATCCCTGAAAACGTAACAAACAGATAGACATAGTTACTTTCACATTCATAATGTTAAGTATGAATATTACAAATTAGTAGATTGTTAACAAACGAAATTGTTTGTAACCATTCGACGTGGTTCTAATCCCTGAATCAGGGATGTATCGGATACAGGTGTCATGACATGTATTCATGAATTTCAAACAACCTTAATAGTTTGTATGTCTGTCTTTCTTCGTCTAGCTTCTTTTATTTCTTCAAAAAGAGTTATTAGCTCCAGTTTGAGCTGAGGGCTTATTGTCTAACGCACTCGCAATCGCAACCGGCTTCAAAGTGTAGCAATTGTTTTCATTTTGTATGCAGACAAGCCTTCGATTTTCAAAATGATTTTGCTATTCAGTTATGTTTAGCGAGCATTCAGTACATTTATATCTCAAAGAGCCCGTCACTGAATATAGGAATGAATAATAAAATTCTACTCGGGTTAATTTATTCTAAATAAACTAAGGAGATTGCGAATCTGTTGACAAAACCCGAATCCAAAGAAGTTTGCGAAGCTGTAAACAAGTCCTCGAACATAAAAAACTCAGTTTTCTAAAATAAAAAGACTTGAAAACCCAAGGCATCCGAATAAAACTGCAACCTCTAGAATTTGAGCGACAGCTCAGCATTCCGTTCAAAACTATTACATCTTTCAAGTCAATAAACGAGACCGCTTTTCATTTACATTCGGCCAATGTCCGACGTCGTACGAGCAATAAATTGGCCCTGCTACTCCATTTTGAAACCTTCACCAAGAGAACAAAAGAAGAAATCAGTTAACACAACATCCAACACTGCCTCAGCGTGTAAGCATGATTGTGCTATTCAATCGCAAGCAGTAATGGTTGTGACAAAGGGAATTTTGGGGAAGTTCTCGTCGCATATTCGTGAATCCACGCGATAAATTCGACCCTTCCATTTTATCGCTGATCAGAAAGAAACAATATGAAGAGAGAGAATCCTGCTTATGGCCGCCCCGCTCAGATTTGTAGGGAATTGCGATCTACTCCCGATGTATTGATAAGGAATGTTTAGTTGATTCAGAATGGATTGGCGGTTGAAGATAAGTATTTTTGGGCAGTGGATTTTCTTGAAATTTGCCTACGCAACCCTAATATATTAGGGTTGCGTATTTTTTTACCGATGAGGGGGTTGTTTAAATAGGGCTGTTATAAGTTTTTTTGTGTAGTAGTAGTAGTCATTTGTTAACCCCCGACGCAAAAAAGAGGGGTGTTATAAGTTTGACGTGTAAGTGTGTGTGTGTGTGTGTGTGTGTGTGTGTGTGTGTGTGTGTGTGTGTGTGTCCGTCTGTGGCACTGTAGCTCTTAAACGGATGAACCGATTTGGATGCGGTTTTTTTTATTAGAAAGCAGGTTTTCTAGCGGTGGTTCTTAGATATTTTATATCGAAATCGGTTCAGCCATTTTTGAAGTATTGAACTTTGAAATGTCAGTGTCGAGGGTTTTCCAACTTTTTATTGGTTAGGTTAGTTTTTTTTATATTGTAAATTACATTATTATATGTCGCATAGTTATAATGAATTCACAATAAGATCGTCAGTGTACAAAAATACAAAATTAAAAACCCTAATAATTTCAATGTGTACAAAATAAATAAGTAAGTTTTAAGTAAGCTTGTAAGTTCGTTCGGTTATAGTATGTGATTTGTATGATTAAGTTATTTTATAATTATTTGGAAGTAATGTATGTAATGGAGTATTGTTTGATTATAAAATTAAATGTTTTATAATTAGGGTAATGAACCCATAAAATAAATAATAATGAAACAAAATAAAAACAGTAAAAAAAAAACTCAAATGCTACAGTCATAAAATGTCATGAATACAATCATATTTGTAAATGTCGGAATGCGGAATTTAAATTTTATACTCAATATTGGTACATATCTAATTTTCACTATATTCTTTAACAGAATATAATGATGACCAAATTTACCCGATGATTAATTTTTTTTGTCTGCGTTTATACGTTCATACATAGAAAGCGTGTAGTGTGTCTGCGTATCTGTGTACAGGGTAGTGATTCTGTCAAAAGCAAAGGTGAGCGAACGCAGGAGTGATGTCAAAGCGGCGAGTTTAAGTAGTCCCGTCAAAGCGAACAAAACACATTTCAGCGCGTGTATTCAATTTGGCAGCATGGCTTCTCGAACGTATAAGGCTGCCTAATTGAGAATGCACGCGCTAATATGTGTTTTGTTCGCTCTGACGGGACTACTTAAACTCGCCGCTTGGACTTCACTCCTGCATTCGCTCACCTTTTCTTATGAGAGAATCACTACCCAGCACGACACAATTAATAGTGTGCGTGTCAAAGCGCTTACGCCGTTGGCAGAGAGGAACCCTTCATGCGCGATTCCGACTTGCACTTGGCCGGTTTCTTTTTAATCATGAAAAACATTTGCATAGTTAGAACTCCATGGTAGGTATTGTTGGATATATCTTTAGAAATACCATCAATATATTTCCTTTATCGTTTATTTAAATACGTCAATATACATTAATAACTAATAACCTTAAAAAGTCGTTTCAATTGTGCCCCTCTAACTTTCACGGTAGCTAAATTCAGAAACCTGAAAAAGAAAAATATAACCTAATACCTAGCCTAATGAAATTTGTTTTTAACGAGATACCTCCAATAAGTTAATAGGGTAATCATATCACTTGGCAGAATTGCTGATTTCATAAATTCTTCACAAGTCTAGCGTCTAAGTTTGATGGTATTCAATAATAATTACACATTTTTAAATTGTTCGTGGAAATGGAACGTAAATTAATGCGTATACTTAATAAAAAAAAAAAGTTTCTGCATTGGGCTTAGTGAATAAAGTATTATTCCTAAATTATTTGAATTAAATGAATCTTAGATAGAATCGCAAACTAAACCTAATAAATTGAAACTTAGAGAAATAAATATTTCCAGAAAATAAATTCCGTCGCCACATCATGGCACATGCAATCCTGTCCCGTTTGTATAAACCAACTGACATCAGTCATAAATACTCGGTATTATAATAATAATTCATCGTACGTTGTCTTTGGGACATTTCCTGAGGAAACAGGTACAACTACGATGTCTCTTATTTTTTTATGAAAGCCTTGTACTTTTTGTTATTAACTAGGTAATTTGGAAAATGTAGAAACATTTAGATTATCTTAGGCGATCTTTGAAGTTGATAGTTTCATTATAATATAATTTAATTGTTATTTACCTTAGTTTTAATATTACATAAGAAAAGAAAGAAGAAGTAGTTCTTTTCTTTCGCTTTATGGCTATATCCTTACCTTACCTACTTGCATATCCTTACTAATAAGAAAATGAAAAAGTGACTTTAATTGTGTGCTCCGTTTTGCCGGTTCAACGGCTCAACCGACCAACGTTAAAATTGGTACAGTCGAATTTATAAATATGTGTACACTTTAGTACCTTGTCACTTTAATCGCTGTGACAATTCATATATGGCAGTTTAAACATGACATTAAATAGACAAGGTACTATTTAAAATGTGCACATATTTATGAACTCGATTGTACAGAGATAGTTTATAACCCGGACATAAGGCACTTTAAATTCCGGAAATTAAAAGATAAACGCCTTCTACGCGGATAAAGTCACAGGCTAACTAATTATGTACTACATTATACAGGGTGTCCCAGAAACCGACGTCAACCCGTCTAGGGCTGATAGAGCAGCTAAAAAGCTATCGATTTATCCCCTATGTATATTCAGCGATTTTTGCTAGTTTCGGAGATATTGATCATTTAAATCTGATTTGTAATTTTCCTTATGTCCATGTCACGAAAAATCATTAATTTCATGTTTTATTTCATTAGTTTTTCAGTGGTATCTTACATAATTTAAATCATTACGAATCAGCAAAGTTTTTAAATCTAGTTGCCCGTTTTTATGTTTAGTATTTTTTTAAGTAATCACATGAAGTTGTTTTTTCCGTACAAAGTTAAAAACAAACACTGGGGACACCTTGAATCAAACGCCTCATTGTGGTTTAGGTTGCAAAAATATTAAAACCGTCAAGTGCCAGTCGAATTCGTGCACCGAGGATTACGTACCGACGTACTTATATTCAAATTTCAATTCAATTTTGAATCAAATCAGCGCGAGCCCGGCTCACACTTGACTTTTTTTAGTACTTATTTATCGTTTTTCTTCAGGAATTGCTCAATAATCATATCAAATTTGACTTTTGTATTTACGATACAACAAAAACAAAAGTAAGTACGTTGAAAAAAACGTTTCATTTTGACTATGGAACCTAACAACAAAAATATCTCGTTTAATTGTCTTTTACAATAACTTGATTTTAAACAGTGTGCTCTTTTCATTGCCATTGAAGTGAAGTAATTATTTGGGCATAGTTACCACGGTTCTGCTGCCAATTGCACCCAAAATTAATTTTCCAGCTTCAAAAGAAGCATTCCACAACTCTGCACCGTTCCCGTAAGCATTCATTCGGTGCATTCTATAATTCGATCAGAAATTCGGCGAGATTCTGCGAATAAGTCGGGCCCCGCAATCGGGCTTGTTTCACGATAGGGGTGGTTTACACGAATGTTATTTTATACACATTTGTGGCGTTATCTATGAAAAGGGACCTTATCGTCGATGGCGCTTACGCCGCACTGCGTGACGCGACGTTGTATTCATATCGGAGCATCGTTAATAATGGCGGAAGCGCCATCGAAATGAGGTCCTTTTTCATAGATAACGCCACATTTATTTATACATTTTAAGGCGGACAATCTTAAATAAATTAACCTGAGGGCTTATTGTCTAACGCACTCGCAATCGCAACCGGCTTCAAAGTGGAGCAATTCTTTTCATTTTGTATGCAGACAAGCCTTCGATTTTCAAAATGAAAACGATCGTGATTGCGAGAGCGTTAGACAATAAGCCCTCTGATCCCAAACTAAGCCCTTGGCTTGCAGGAACAAGACAACGATAAACATACCTACTTAATGTACTTAAATACATTTAAAATAACATTGTATTTAAATACAAAACTCAGGAACAAATACTCGCGCTTATCACACAAATATTTACTTATACCGAGAATTGAACCTGGGACCGCTAGCTTCGTGATGCAGTGTCACTACCAAGTAAGCTAAAGCGCGTCGTCAATATTTATTAATATTTATTGAATTGCTTTTGTTTGTAATGTTTAGTGAATGGGCTACTGCAGGCATTCATAAGAGTAGAAATAGGCTTTATGAGCTATATAGAGAGAGGGAAGACAATAAGAACGCTGACTTCCTAAATTATGTTAAAAATTATTCAAGGACCTTTAAGCAAGCTTGTTTAACTGCTAAGGCAAATTTTCTTAGTCTTAAACTCAAATCATCTGACAATAAAGTAAAAACTGTATGGAATATTATAAATAGAGAAACGGGAAAATCAAAAACTCTTGAAAATCAAGTCACCATAAACACAGGTAACAAACAAATCACATCAAATAAAGACGTTGCCTTAGCATTCGAAGATTATTTTTCCAACATAGCCAGCAATACTACAAAATGTCTTAAATCATCCGCGGTTGAAGCTAAATCATTACTTTGCACTAATGTCAGTAAATGTAATATAAACTTTGAATTCAGCCCTGTAAATTCAGATTCAATAGTCAAGGTATTTAAATCGCTTAGTTTAAAAAAGACTGAGGATTTGTGGGGCACATCAGTTAAAGTAGTTTTTCATATCATAGATGTAATTGCACCCCACCTAGCATTAATTTACAATAATTGCATATCAGAGGGGACCTTTCCAGATCTCATGAAATATAGTAAAGTCATACCTCTTTTTAAATCGGGCGACATGAGTGATATAACGAACTTCCGTCCCATTTCCATACTACCGGTTTTAAGTAAAGTCTTTGAGAAACTAATGCTGAATGATATGTTAGGTCACTTTAATAGAAATAAACTACTTAATAGTAACCAGTTTGGGTTTACCAGAGGTCGATCAACAATTGATGCGGCATCTGTTCTCATTAAATACATATATAACAGTTGGGAGAAATCTTGTGATGCGGTAGGAATATTTTGTGATCTTTCCAAAGCTTTTGATTGCGTGGATCATTCGACCCTTATTTTAAAATTAAAACACTATGGATTGTCCAATAAAGCTTTAAGTCTTATGTCTTCTTATCTAAGTGACAGAACTCAAACAGTGGTTGTAAACAAAACGCAATCAATTGGAGCTACAGTGAAACTAGGTGTGCCTCAAGGCTCCATTTTAGGTCCTTTTCTATTTCTCGTTTATATAAATGACTTACCACCAACAGTAGATAAACTTTGTGATATTGTGCTTTTTGCTGATGATACTTCATTAATTTTCAAGGTAGATAGAAAGTCCGTAGACTACAGTATGATAAACGCCATACTAGTTAAAGTACTTAATTGGTTTACTAGTAACAATTTACTACTAAATGCTAAGAAAACTAAATGTGTTAGGTTCGCTTTGCCTAATGTTAAACCGGTAGATTCTAGTATTTTTATAAATGACGAGTGTCTGCAAATGGTAGATAAGGCAGTTTTTCTAGGCATAACAATAGATAAAAATTTGCAATGGGGTCCCCATATAGCTGTACTGGCAGGTAAACTAAGTTCGGCAGCTTATGCTGTTAGGAAAATTAGACAGCTAACTAATGTTGAAACAGCTCGCTTAGTTTATTATAGTTATTTCCATAGTGTCATGTCGTACGGTATTCTGGTTTGGGGTAAGGCAGCTGAAATACAAACTATATTTGTTTTACAAAAAAGGGCCATTCGTTCTATTTATAACTTAAATTCTCGTGACTCCTTAAGAGAACTATTTAAAGAAATTAATATCTTAACTGTAGCATCTCAATTTATTTATGAGAATATTATTTATGTTATTAAAAATTTAGATTCTTTCACCAAAAATTCTGATATACATAATTTAAATACAAGAAATAAAAATAAAATTGCTATTCGAAAATTCCGCGTACGTAAAGTATATAAATCATTTGTTGGTCAATGCATTCATTTCTATAATAAATTACCTGACGTAGTTTTAAAGTTACCCTTTTCAGCACTTAAAAATTACTTGAAAAAGTCGTTAATGTCTAAAGCGTATTATAGGGTCGAGGACTATCTAGCAGACAAAAATGCATGGCCTAAACTCGAAACTTAGTCAATAATAATTTGTTCAAATGTAAAACCTTTATCTTGTCTAGGGGACACTGTTGATGTAGGAAAACATGTCGAAACTTTGTTTATTATTAATTTTTTTGTTTTTGCCTTTTTCTCCGTCTATATCTCTCCTAATATTTTTGCCATGTTTTCCTGCTGATCTACGCATGATATTTGATATTATATTTAAATTAATATTTATAGCTTTATATAATACTAGACTAAGTTGTATCATTGTAATAGGAAATATGGTTAAAAAAATGACTGACTGCTGAGTTTCTTGCGGCGTTTCTTCTCGGCAGTGGTCTCCTCTTGGGAAGCGCTGGTAGACTCCTGACGTGTAAAGGTGCCCGTGCGGCCTACTTACTGAATAAATGACTTTTATCTTATCTTTTTATCTTTTAATTAAAAACGGCTTACATAGCCGCTAAAAGCGTCACCCAATTCCTTGGAAATATTTTTAAAACGTTGCTGATACCAATATATTAATATAATTTTAAAAGAAAGTTAAAGTCTTTAACGTTTATCTTGTTGTCAACGAAGCGAAGTTTAAAAATGAAGATAAAGATAAAGAGACATTTAATCTCAACAATACAAGATACATTAAATAGATACAAAACTCAGCATTCGCTAGCCGTAAAGCCAGCACTGGTCTCCGTTGGAACCGCTTGGTGAAGAGACGGAAAGTGACACACTTAACACAAACAACATTAAGAGAAAAAGAAAAAAACAACAACATGAACAAAAAACAACCATTCGTTCGAGATAATCTTGAACGACAATAAAATTAGCAATCAGTTACAGCTAGCAACATAAAGGAAAAAAAGAACACAAAATTATAGTGTATGGGAGGTTATGTCAATGTAAATAAAGTTACGTAACAATACTTACAATAACAATATGAACAAAAATAGTAGAATTAGAAGAAAAAACAATTAAAATACAATTTAATATTTCCAACTCATCAGTCTGAGTCCGCCTTTACACGAATAACCTATAAATTGCGTATCACCTGGCGCGCCATTATACGTAACATACGATCAGACGATAAAATTTAATAATACCTACTTACATTAAATACGTTTTTGGTTTATCTTTTTTTTAAGATTCTGTACGTAATTGGTACCTACGAGACGATGAGACTACCTCTATAATAATACGTTAGGCAAATATATTTTATGTTAGGTAGCATTTATAGTTTTTCAAGATTTTGTTTTATATTTTAATTCGCAGTCAAATGTTGTTTGATGTATTTTTTTTCATGATGTACTTTTTTTTAATATCCCTGTTTTGTTACAAGATGTATTTTTTTTAATTCTCCGAATTTAAAAAAAATATTTAAAAATATTATTTCCTTTATATCTACAAATTATTATTCTTCGTCACTTGCAAATTGAAATATAATAAATAGTATATTTTGATGCAAGTGCGGACAGGTCCGCACATGTCAAAACTTGTATAAAAATGTCCAGTTCGTTACGTTACGAAGTAAGTCATACAATTTTGATAACAAGCCGAACAGTTTTTATACAAAGTTTAGTGTATATTATAACGCAAGTTAAGGTAGTGACCATTTTTAAAATCTCGATTCAATGGTTGAAAAAAAATCATTGTCTAATCGATTTATCCGTTTAGGAGCTACAATGCCACAGATAGACACACAGACACACACGTTAAGCGTATAACATCATTCTTTTTACGTCGAGAATATCTTATCTTATCTTACAGAAGGGCCCTTTTCGGAAACACTTCCACCAGTTCGACCCCGTTAGGATCTTTTGTGCAATTACCCTCTTACACACTCAGCTGTTCGAATGTGCAGGTTTCCTCACGATGTTTTTTTCTTCACCGTAGGAGCATCGGGTAGTGAACTTAAGTTAGAAAAACCAATTGGTACATGGTGACCGCGGGGGTTTGAACTCGTTACCTTACGATCACGAGTCGACCCCTGAGCCACTAGGTCACCGACCGACGACACTCCGTACTTCGGGGTTAATAAACACTTTGTCCGATTGTAAAACCCGCTTATCAGCTACAGATATTCCCAATTAACAAGTTGAATCGTAGGTATCAGTAGGCGATAAGAAAAGGTCACATGTACAAACTAATGAACTAACAAGCCGATGTTATCATCGAATAAATTTGTGTTACATAAAATCTTTGATTAAAACGCAAATTTAAACACAAGTAGTGTTTAAATTTGTTACGTTACTTTAAACGTAAACATAAAAAAACTGCACTCAAAAAAATGTGAGCTTACCAAGAGAGGTTGACATAAAATGAATACACTATTCATGATATTAGTTATATCAACCAAAACTTATAGTAAAAACAGCAAGTTCTTTAGCGATTCAACTAACATCTTAGTTGATGCGTCTAACATCCTGTTAGGCTCGTATGGATTCAAGACGCCTATGCTCAACAATCGCAATCTTGTTAGAAGCAACCGTTTTTTTTTTATTTTAGTTACAGTAAACCAAGAATTGGAGTAAAAAGTGGTTCTTCAAGTGGAATAATTAGTTTTACCTGAAAATATTGTGGGAGGTAGCTCTTAAAAAAAAACATGTACCTATTTTTGTCATTTTTTTTTTCGATTTATTCGCTTAGGAAATATTCTCTAAAGGCATCATTTTCGCTTGAGGTTTGTATCCCCGTACAGTTTAAACAGTAACTATAAATACTAAAAGTACGAAAATAAATTAAATAAAATCACATTGTTTTATAAAGAATTTAAAATGTTAACTACAGCAGACATTTTTTAACCCTCACTTGAAACCATCTTTATAAAAAAAAATACATCAGCTTACACCTACTTGGTTTTTGGATTAGTATTTTGCATTTGTACTTCTGTACCTATAGTAACGGCGACGGAACCCTCCGCTAAGCTGAGATTCTACACGGTAAAACCTTATTGCTTTTGACGTGTTTCCGTATCGTCTATGTTTTGATAGCTCTTATTTACTTGACAGTAATGGCGGCCGAGTTCAAAACTATACGAGAACACGTGAAAAGCATTATTGTTTTACCGCGTTGAATAGATTCCCTAAGCATGTTGCGACATACTCTTGCCTTACTTAAAAAAAAATACTTAGTACACAAAATAAAATGAAAACTAGCTGTTACCATATGATAAAAGGTACACTGAACCATAAAAAATGTGGTGAAACAAGAAATTTGCATAACAAAGCTCAGAAAAACCGTATATAAAAACTACATCTATTAACAACACTAATACTTAGCGACGTCGAGCCAACGCGTACATTTTAATGTTTTAAAACAACCATTCGTCTTCTAAACACCCTTTGTGCTTTTGTTATGTGTAAAATATAAGGAAAGTCGTCACCATTCGTATGTGGGGCACATTCGTACAGTAAGTACTTGTAACAGAAAAACTAAACGACACACAAACACGCCTTTGCTTGTGTGCATACGCATACTCGTCACCATCTTGCTAACAGACCTTCGCGCTAGTCGTGCCATGCTGTGTGAGATGTCACTGGTAGATGACGTAATACGAAAAGACACGTGATCTACCAGTGACGCGATTGGTTTAAACACGAAACGAATAGAAACGCTAGTTAGCGTAGTGCATTTTGGCAAAGCCCTCTGTACTTAAAATTACGAACTAGACTTTTGTAAAAAATATACTCGCCACCCGCGGAGACACGGTACGTATTGACTTCTCACGCAGCATGGCGCGACTGGCGCGAAATTCTGTTAGTAATATTTTGACCAGTATGCGTATGCATGTATGTCTTTGATAAAATAATGTTAACATTGTTTATTTTGAGGTTTAAGTGTAATATTTGGCATTACTAAATTAGGTTTTATATAAAGTTTTTATGTTATTTCGTGCAAGGTTTGGGGCAATTTCGGATAGTTCTACAGGGGGCACATTCGAACGCTTACCAATACACTAAATTTAGTTTTTATAAAATAGAACACAGTATCTTTCAAAGTTTTTTTATGCATACTATAATTAGAGCGTTTTCTATTTATATCAATTGGAAATCTTTTATTTAGCTCAGTTTTCATAGGTTACTTTGCATTTTTTAATTGTAATAACATTTTTTTTCTTTTATGAAATATTTTATAATTTTATTATTCTTTAAATTAATATTTGATTGCAGTATCATGGTATGGAATTATAAAAAGGGTACCCTGCCTGCTGTACGAAAGTACCCCCAAAGTGGGGTACCTTCGTACAAATATCTTATCGTAGAAAAATGGCTATACCCCTTTAACATTTTGACATAATAGTTTTAGACTTCTTTGTAACTAACGATACCCATATTTGTTATACTTAAATAGGAGCATAAAGTAGATAATTTTTACAATTAATCATAGTGAAAAAAAAGGAAAAGGTGTAGGAAGGGTGACTAATTTTACCCTTTCTTTTATTACGAAAAAAACTAACCAACCCCAACCAACCAATACCAACATAAATTTTGAAAGATACGAGTATATTGGAAAATGATCCTAAACTACAATCCCAAAAAAAAAACTTGTCTATTTAAACAGGAGTTACACAAAAATACCGAAAAACGTGCAGTGAGATTTTTACAGCTGGATTTTTGTTAGACATGTTATTTAAAAATAGTGGGTACCGGCTTAGGTTCCGCGAAGCGTCGAAGCAAGGTTTTTTTGTGGAGTCATTGTTACTTCGCCGAGGGTATTTACTGCCTTTGTTATATCGTTATGACACTGCGCGTAGCTAATAATAAATCTAGCTCTTTGTATCGCGAATATTTCGTTTTACTTTGGCTTCCAGTTTTTTAGTGTTTTTAATTTTATTTAGTTATCTTTGTGCTTTGAATGCGACATCAAAGCGGTTTTGTTTTGTGTTTTTAACGTAAAAAGTCAGTTTGATATTTTCTTGTTTTAAGCTTTCATTTTGTTCATTTTATTAGCGTACCTATTAAAAGTAAAACTTTGTATAGGATTAACAGTTCGTCACCCAGGTGATGATAAATATAAAAATATATTTCCAAAATCCACTGGATTAATGTACCTTTTAACTGGTGCAAGAATTTTTTATAGTAGAGATTACACTCCACATTTAAACAAACTTTAAACGTGTAAACAATTATTATTTTACAGAAATTACAAAGTATATTATAATTATATAGTAAAGTATACGGTGTTGTATAGACATTAACAAGTATGGATGGTAAACTCTGAATGACATTATTAATAAAATTTGAAAAATAAGGCATTTTTGGCTTAACCCAGTCCGTTGTTTTATGTTAAATCCAATCCAGTATTTAAATTCAAAAACATATACCCTTGTTTCGATGTTATTAGAGACCATTTCTCCCATTCTATAGAATTCCCACCTGCAGTTTTGAGATCGTAGCAGTATCGTTGTGCTCTTCATTGAATAAAAAAAGTGAAACAAAAATACAGCATCGATTTCGAGAAATTCGACGTATTTACTCGAAATAACTCAATAACCTCCGGCAGTTGATGTCAGCTTCATAAATGAAGCCTCAATTCGCAATCGCCATTTTGAATTCCGGCAGCGTCATCCTCCGTACAAAAGCGGAAATCCTAATTAGTTGGGAAATTTAATTCGTTCATCTTTCCGGTGTCGCTTCCCCTGAGATACGGGAGTAAACGTGTGTCGATTCTTGAAATATACATTGAAATGGTTGATACAGACGTGGTCCAGTGACTTTATAGGAATCAGAATGGGTCCATATTGGCTCATATAAAATTTTTCTTTAGATTTTTTATACAAATAACGAACTCTATACTCAACATTTCTTCGAAAAATTTTGGTCATACTTTTTTGTTCATACTTTTTTAAGTCATAATTATCACAACTCATAATGCATTTTTTTAAGAAACTGTTACTTTTTGAGGATTGTTATAGTTATAAATCTAACCTAACCTAACCTAATTTTATCTACATAAGATATTTAAGAAATTCTGAACATTTTACGGTTCCATGAATATTGGCGTTATAAGTTCAGATGAGTATGAGTTCCGATCATTAGTATTAAAAAATATATTGGAGAGTATGAAGAGTGATCATTATGATGTAAAATGGTATGAGAAAAATTTTCGGAGTTGGTTCCAATAATCGGAGTTGCAATTTTATATGAACTTTGGCGCACCCAATCAGAATCTATATCTTATTTTAATATATATATATATATATATATATATATATATATATATATATATATAATTTAATTTCTGCTAGTTTTAAAAATTTATTACTTTATTAAATTATTATTACTTACTGTAACTAACTTTTTATGATTATTGTTTTTATGATTGAAAAAATGACCTTTTGCTGGAGTTTCTTGCGGCGCTTCTTCTCCGCAATGATGGTCTTGTCCGAAGCGCTGGTAGATTCACTCATGTTACCGACGTGTAAAAGAGCCCTCATGTGGTCTATTTACTGAATAAATATTTTGAATTTTGAATTTGGAGTTTTTTGCATGAAACCTTATACATACAGGGTGTCTCAGAACTTGATGTACTCACATATTAAAGGGATAAAAGCGTTGGTGGCCTAGTGTAGTAGTAGCTTAGGGCGTCGCTCGTGATCGTAAGGTACCGAGTTCGAACCCCGGCAGTCACCATGTACCAGTGACTTTTCTAACTAAGTACAGGTCGATTCACAAGAGTTGGCACGAATGCATTGAACGAAAGTAATGTCACCTATCATTGTGTAAGTGCCGTCCTTTGAACCGATGTTCGAATTTCAAACCGAAAACCTGTTATTATTTTACACACTTGTATACTTTCGTTCACTCATTCAATCTATTCGTCTTTCGGCTTCAATGATGATGATGATGATGATGATTAATTGATGCAATTGGATTTTGTACCTGAGCGAGCCCAAGTGCGGTTACCAAACGCCACTAGAAAAAGTTACAAGTATAAACAATATCACCGTTTACCAAACAATAATTAATGAAACCCGTAGTTGTTTCCGTAAACATAACAGTTTAGTTGATGCAATAACATTGTTATTGGCTCACTAAGTCCAACAACAGGGCAGGAGTGCCCGCGCAAGTGAGACAAGTTTCAACAAGTTCCGACTCGGGGGTATCGGGTAATCGACCTGTGATATATAGCAGTAGGGGAAGGTTTTTATTTTATATGGTTAGACACAAAGGGCAGGAAAATTTATGAAAGCAGGATACTTACTATCTTTGTGATTTAAAAGTTATGGTCAAAAGAATCGGGTACACTACATAACTCTGAAGAGTCATAATTCCGAATTTTCATAATTCCGAATGTAATGTTTTAATAGAAGCCTTTATTTTTTGATATTTCTTGTTAATCGAACCTAAATTTAATCTAAAATAGCTCTAGCATAACATACCTTTCAGAAAAATTAAAATTCATACAAATAAGTATTTAAAAACATTTAATTTTATGGGGTTTCCCCAAAGCATTGTTATTGAGATAAGTTTTTATTGTTAACTGTTTATACGTCATCAAAATTCAAAATTCAAAATGTTTATTCAGTAAATTGACTACCCTCATGTAGTCTACCCTCTTTTACATGTCATTACTGTCATTAGTATGGAGTGGATCTACTAGTGTTTAAAGGGGCTTCTAAACGGGCCATATTTTCACTGCAATATGTGGCCTGCAACACTGTGACTATTGGTGTCCCTCTCTTACTCGTATGTTAGAGAAAGACACCAATATAGTTGCCGGCCACATATTGCAGTGAAAATATGGCCCGTTTAGAAGCCCCTTAAGACAATGTACCTATTATTGCGGAAAAGCGCCGCAAGATTTTTTATGGTTTCCTTAACCGGAATACTACTACTTTGCGATTCAACAGTAAAAACGTAATTATTTTGACGAAGTAATATTATCATTACGTGAGCATTAAAAGTACTTTGATAATCCCACTCACGTACCCTCCTCAGATTAAACTTGGTCAGCAAAATTAAGGAATCCTTGGAATTAAACATTTAGGCTACTAATTTACTTTTCACAAACTTTACGCTACAAAACTTCAAAAGCCATGGATATAGAGAATAAAATATTACTGGGCCGCTTCAGAATTAACCGTTAACTTTTAGAACTGCTTAAACGTTAACTTGATTAGTTTTGCTTTTGGTAAAATCAGTGTTTTAAAAATAAATGTTGCTAACATAAAATTAAGTTTATGAGATTAGCGCGACTCGAAATTGAAATCACTTAGATAAGAAGCCGCTTAAAAAAATAGAACAACTCGGCCTCTATTCTACGGGGTAAAACCATAATGCCATCCAGCTAGGGAATGCAATTTAACCGGTTATCCCCGGTTAACCGGGGATCTTTTTTTTTGCGTTAAGACTACCGGACCTAACCTAAACCTTAACCTTTCATCCAACTGTGCTGTTTAAATAACGAATTAACGAGGTCAGTTTTACGATCACCTTTTGATTGATATTAACAAAAAGATCTTCATCCAATTATGTTTATCAGCCTATATATTTCTCGATTTAGTTTCGAATGACGAGTGACAGGGATGGAGCTAATGTCACTTCGAATTTCGATTTTCATAGTAGTATGTAAGTTACATAAAAAACAACTAACACTCGGTAAAAATACTCGCGCTCATCATACAAATATTTTTCTTAAATTTTCTCTATACTCCATTTGATTAGGTACTAAAAAAAATGTAAACAATCCAAACCACGTGGCATTGTTAAACAGCCAATCAAAACTGTTTTATCGAACTTTGACGTATCAGTGTTCTGCTTCTATTGGCTGACAAAATATACCACGTGGTTGTTTTGTTTACATTTTTCAAGTATCTAAACAAACGGAGTATAGAGCCCCCTGTCCCCTTTTTTTTAATCTCATTTATTTTATAAGCCATACATCTTAAGGGGCTTCTAAACGGGCCATATTTTCACTGCAATATGTGGCCGGCAACTATTACTGTCTTTCTCTAACATACGAGTAAGAGAGGGACACCAATAGTTGCCGGCCACATATTGCAGTGAAAATATGGCCCGTTTAGAAGCCCCTTTATGATTAAGTCGGCTTTCCCCCCTTTCCCCCCTGTCCCCTTGATTGCAAGCAAATACCAGTTGCAACGAGTCCATTGGCACGTTAGAAGAACATGGAGAATAACTGCGTCTCGCTCGTGCGGCGCGGCGTGAGCGCAGATTAAAGTATGCATTGTTAACGGGTTACCTCGCGAAGATAACGCGGCCGCTTGTAGGCTAGGGTTGTCACTTTGTGATATAAACACCTATTTAACTAGGTTTTGAGTCATTATTAACCAGTGCCGGTGTGATGCTACTCGCTTTGATCAGCCTGGATCAGCATTAAATAACAAAAAGCAAGCTTTATTAAACCCAACTGTTGCCAACCTGAAATTAAAAATTATGCAAGAAACCTGAAAATGATTTTTAAATACCTATTCAATGATGCCCCATTTGCCATAGTATATTTTTTCATTTTCACAATATTGCGTCTGGTTGCCGCCATATTGAATTTAGATTTTTGCCATATCTTTAATGACACTCACAAGATTAAACAAATCGATTGACATAAGAGTCATCAAAATCGGCCCACGCATTGAGTTTCTAGAGCGCCACAAAAGTAGAAACATACAAACATACATACATACATAGGCTGATAAACACATTAATCGATAGTTTGGTAAACTGAGGCTGTTTTTCACTCGGAATACCAAACACAAACATAGCTCAGACGATGAGGTCACAAATATCTATACACCTGTCGTGTCTAATTATGTAATTATGTATAAAAAATCGTGATTGAAGCGGCTTTCTTTTGACATATTATCGTATTGTCAAAGTTACTATAGCTCTTATTTACTTGCCAGTAATGGCGGCCAAGTTAAAAATACGATCCTATCAAAAGCAATAAGGTTTTACCGAGCAGAATAAAGCCCTTGTAACAATGTGCAGCAAATCAGGACGCCACTCAGGGTGCTTTCAGCCTGAAATAATAATTTAACATAAATTTAACACACATACTGCCACGAAAATACTCACAATTCCGAGTACTATCAAAATGGAACGTTTTCACGGAAAATACAAAATATTTAAAAACGTGTTATAAATCCGTGCAACCCTAGAGGCAGAATCACGGTCATTCGTCGAGTCGGACTGTATGAATTATTCAAGAAGTAAGACTCGATTCTATTTATTTTTAACTGTACGCTACAGGCGTAGCGTGCTGCGAGCTACGCCGTAGACGTTCGTAGCTGCTACGAGCTTAACGGATTATGTGTCAGGAATTTGATATGGAGTCCGTTTTGTTAGGAATTCGGATCCTGAATATTTTGTTTATACTGTTTAAAATAGAAAATGTTATTATTAGGTACCTATGAAATTGGCGTTTTATATGGAGAATTTTATGAAAACGGTGGTTTATGGTTTAAATGTATGACATTTAATTTTGCGGATTATTTAGTAACGTCAAATGCAAACCAAACAAAATTCTGTCAGGAATATTGGACACTTCTAAGCTATATTATACATTTTTTTTTATTATTATACATGTATATATATTATCTTAATTACTTAAAAATAGTTAGCTGCATAAAACTCTGCGTAGGTAATTGAAACACTTGAACTCACAGCACATGAAAAGAGTTCACACTTTAATTTTAAACACTAAGTAAGAAATTGAACCATATATTATTTGTGTCTAAAACCTTTGTGACATACTGTATTAATGAAATTTAAAAATAATTTGGAAGTTAAAATTGAAATGAATAAATTCCGTACGAAATAAAACACGTATAAATAACGCCAATTTCATAGGTAAGGACCCAATATTACGTTTATACTCAGTGTTAGAGTGACGCGTTTAACCTAGTTGCCCTCGAAGCTAGCTGTCCCGGGTTCGATTCGTGGTACAGGCAAATATTTGTGTGATGAGCGCGAGTATTTGCCCTTAAGTCTTAGATTTTTCTTTGTATTTAATTATGTTTTTTTTTACAATATTCCTAAGTATACCGTTGACTTATAGTATCCATTGCATACAACCTAGAGCTTAGTTTGGGACTAGGTCAATCTGTTTGAGATTTTAATTACTAAACGAACTTACCTGTTAGTGAAGCTCTGTCATAATTTGACGAAATACTTTGTCCAAAAGATTAGAACCTGAAAACCTAAGAATATACAGGGTGTCCGGTATATAGTGGACTACCTTACAGGGCTGGGTAGCTCAGCTCAGGGCCTCTATTCAACACGGTAAAAACAATATCGTTTTTGATCTGTTATCGTATTGTCACCGTTTTGATAGCTCTTATTTACTTGACAGTAATGGCGTCTGACGTCATAATAATACCATGACAGCTCAACTACGATATCGTTTTTACCGTCGTGAATAGAGGCGCTGGAGTTTTAAAAATATGATAATTCATGTTTAGTAAAAGTCGCACGGAAAACGATTTTGGAAATGGAATTTAGGATTACAATCGTTATGGCAGAAATAAGTTACTGTTGTATTTCACATTCACGTAAATTGTCTTTTAAAATATTTAAAACCAGCCAACTTGATTTTAAACGCAAAAGTCGTTTTTTAAATTCGATAGTTCGATAGAATTTAGTCTTTTTTGGAAATACTAATAATAACCTCGCTGCTGTAATCAATAATCTCAATTGTGATACAATTTTAGAATTTCCATTAGCAGCACTACATTGATACATTTTTTTTACACCGTGCTATGTCAAACTTGGCCGAAGAAAAACTGAGTTTCGTAAACTTTAAATTTGACTTGGAAAATTTAAAAAACTGCAAATCATTTATTAATTTAATTATTAGAGTATTAAAGCAAATTTAGTCAGCTTTTTTTTAAGGCAAACGGAGCTGAAAGATTCTAATAACTGTGGTCGTGGCATCGAAAATGGGGAACCAGGGTACCGCATTTCCAAAAATTTTTAAAGTTGTGATTTTTACAAAACATGAGTTATCATATTTTCAACACTCCTGCGCTGAGCTATCCAGCCCCGTAAGGTAGTCCACTATATCCTGGACACCTTTATATTATGTAGTTACACGCAAGTGATACCGCTCAAACTCTAGTAGTTGAAAGATATATATTTTTTTATACCTAGTACGGAACGCGCTTTGCCGTAGCTGTCATTCCGTTTTTAGTCAAATGAACTTCTAAAACGTAGTAAGTAAACGTGTCTTGTAAGGAAATTGATTTCAGTTACTTCGTTTTGAAATCAGGTCACGTCCATGTATCAATAGCTGGTAACTACTAACTTTATTACGATACAAGTGTTTGTATTATCGCTTTACTGTCTCAAAAGAAATAAATACCTATATAACTATTCTAACCACGTTTAGTACGTAGAAGGTGAAACAATTGAGGTATATTTTATTCTGCCTCTTATGATACTTTTTTGAAATGTTACAAAAAGCTTTATCAAATATAACTATTGCATATTTTAACATGAAAAAGTAGTTATTGTGACATAACTGTAATAGTTAGACATAATATGGTATTGCACATTTTTTTGTAGATATTAATGTTTTCTTTAAAACGGTACTACATCACTTTGCTCTATTGTCAATAGTTTCCGCAGTGTATGCGATATAAGGTTTTTTTTTCACACCTTGGGCTACATTATCAAAGTTTTTATACAGATCCCTAATTTTTTGGAAATTATTCTATCGCCTATATTCATCAGGGATAATGTAGGAATCTAATGGTGAAAGAATTTTTGAAATCGGTCCAGTAGTTTCGGAGCCTATTCAATTCAAACAAACAAACAAACAAACAAACAAACAAACAAACAAACAAACAAACAAACAAACAAAAAATCTAATCTTTCCTCTTTATAATATTAGTGTAGATTAAAGGTCAAATAATCTATATAATAGATAATAATGGTTGTTGCTTGAGTTTTATTGCCAGTTCTCGTTCTATTTTTAAAGAAGGAGGGCATGTATGCTTCTTTGTTCACTGATAAAGGCTTAACAGCTGGTCTGATTTCGACTAGCGGGTGTCGTTAGACTCGTCTTAGCGTTACGGGTGTCAATGGGTATATATTCATTTTTTTAAATGTGCATTGTATGAAATAAAAAAATTACAACTAACTGTTCATATGTAGAACACCGCCTAGACCACTCGAGAGGTACCTGCAACCTCTACTAGATGACTGGATTTTATTGTATCGATTATAATTAACTACTTGTTCAGATAGTTCACGGCGTCACTCAGAGAGGTCGCTGTGTAGGAGGCAAACGAGCAGACGGATCGCCTGATGGTAAGCGATCATCGTCGACCAGAGACACCTGCAGCACGAGAGGAGTCACAGGTGCGTTGCCGCCTTTCAAATGAGAGAACGCTCTTTTCATGAAGATTTGAAGGTCGTAACGGTTCGGAGATGGCCAAATGACTGAGCGCGGTTTTGGGACTAGGTCAATTGGTGTGATATTGTCCCCTGATATATTTAAATTTGTATGTTTTTTCAGGAACTATCCAATGATTTCTCACTCAATGTTAGTTAATGCAGGAAAATTACCTTTGCTTTACATGTATGGGAGGTACTAGTTTTTTTACAACTGTGCCGGTGTAATGTAAATGTATAATTATACCAAATAAAATATTTGAAATAAAACCCTCAAAACCTATTTATAATTTTATGAAAACCATTCAAATGCCTTTAAAAATTCACAACTCTAGCTCCAAAACGACGTATACCCTGACGTTCCCTGACCACATACGCTCTTTTGATAAATTCGCAGCGAAGGCCAGCGAGAGCAGCAAATGTCCTGGAAAGATAAAAAGTAAAAAGAAAGTGTCTGTCCCTAAATCATCCTGTATCAAGCGCCGGGTTGCCTTCGGAGACCCGAGGCGGACAAACTGCTCCCTGCGCTCGGGTTTTTTTACCCGACTATAAAGGGTGATCGCATTTGCATACAATTTAGCACATAAAAATAACTCATTATTAATAACACAAGATGTATAAAATAAATGATAAAATAAAAAAAGGTCACTAAAAATAACGCTGAATGCGTCAGCAGTTAGTGCGGAATTAAATAGAAGTATCGAATAGAAGTGTAGAAGGTCTAGCTTACATAAAACCTTTTAAAATGTCTAATTCTGTCGAAAAATCCGTCACCTAAAGATTAGCTGGAATAAACCTATTATAAGGATAAGATGCTAAAGGAAATGTTATGGGTGCTACCACAAAAAATAATGTAAATAGAGCTATTAGCTAAAACAATGTTCTTAATTATTCAAACGAATGTTACTACAATGTCTGGAAATATTTTTCCCAGTGAACACAAGTTTCAAGAAAGCTTCAACTAACGAAAATACTGGCCAACTAAATATTGTTATTAAGATATTGCTGTGCGAATTTATTAGTAAAGTGTTTATTAGTAAACGAATAAACGAATAAAACTTATATTTTTGAGTTGTAATTATTCTACGAAGAAGAAATAATATGTGAATATGAAAAAGTACACACAAGTATTTAAAATAGGAGGTTGCAATACAACACATTATTTATAAAATCTTTTTCTAATGGGTTGTTCTTCCAACCAAAAAGGGTAAACAAAAAATTAAACACATTTTTTATAATTAAATGAAAATTAATTGTATTTATTGCTTGGTCTTGAGTTATTATAATACACGTTATACAGCTCTTATAACAATTGTTATACAGTTCGTCATGCCCTGCCTCGGAAAGGCGTACAATATTTAAGTTTAATTCTAAATTTGCTTTTCAGAAATATGAATTAGGTATCAATTCGATGTCGCCGTATCAGAAAAAAAGGAATTATTTTACGGGTTACAACAATATTATTACACTATATTGACGAGTATTTAAATACGCTACAAATACATTTACTAATAAACTAATTAAAAAGCTTCCTCATAAAATTTGCAGGTGGTAGATTTTTAAGTCTACTGGAAGTTTATTATATATTTGAGTAATCATACATACGACACTATTCGAGAAAAACGAAGATTGTGATTTTGGACATATAACATTGCAATCTCGTCCTTAGGTTTCTACCCGTAAACATGTAAATTTAAAAGGATAAAGGCATAGCTGAATTGTTTATGACATACAAACATTACGTGTGTATGATGGCTGACTTTCATTCACAAAAGAATCTAAAAGAAATGAATAAGAAAATAAAATACTATAAAACTTCATAGTATCTTTAAATACTTTATATGTCTAACTATGGTTAAACTGGCCTGTTAAATTATCGATTCTAGTTTATTAAAATACTCTCGGTACTGTCGAGATCATAAACATTGTGTACAATTTAGTACCTTGTCACTTTAATGGCTGTGACAATTTTATGTGGCAGTTGATGACATTAAATAGACAGAGTACTAAAGTGTACCCACATCTATGAACTCGAATGTACAACAGTGAATGAGTAGGTATCGCCAAGATGCAAACACTGCTAACGTTTTCTATTTTCTATCGACTCAAAATGTATGGAGTTGACATAGCGGTCGTCGCGATCTGTCACCAGCTTACTTCAATCCTACACATTTTGTCGATTTTAGAAAAACGCTAACCTAGCGCTATGCATCTTGACCTACCCATACCTAGGGGCCTACCCTGAGGTAACCAGAGACCCTACTTTAAATAACGTATTTATTAAACATACGTTTTCTCTTAATTTAGATAACAGATGTTAATGTTGTTCTAGGTTTCGTAGGTCAATTTCGTTACAAGAAGTATCAAGGGTACTTTCGACAACTCTAAAGTCAGTATGCGGCGCTTCAAAAGTGCATGTGGTGTGTTCGGGATTCCATCGATTCACGGTGGCGTCAGCCGAGTCGTAGAACACTATATTATCATTCTTGTCGAATAAAAGTTTCCCCACTTTACCTGTTTTGTAAACCGCATAAGGGTCTAGTTGCTTATTCGTAGCGTTTAATTTATAAATGATATTTACTTCAAGGTCCCCGAAATAAATCTCGCCAGCTTTATCAACCGACAATGCGTACTTTTTGTTTGCAAATTTGACATTATCTCTATAAACAGATTCATTTGCTACGACGTATAAACCATTTTTATGACTACGTACGAAGTCACTTATTTTCAAGTCAAACAGTTGGTTATAGTCGAAGTAGCCGTTATTTTGAAAATTGCTGAGACCCTTGCAACATTTCTCTGTGTAAAGCAGAATGTCGTCGTCGAACGCTAGCACATCCGCGTGTTTGTAAAATTGAGGGTCAGTATTTTTCTGGGTGATGTTAGAGCCTAGCTGGAAAGTGTACCAGGACCTGGCACCAGCTGTGAACACAACCTGAGTGTTCTGGTTGACTGCTACTCCAGTTGAGTCGGGAGTTTCAATTAGTTGAATCTTAGCGTCTGCGAGGAAGTATGCTGCGATTATGTTTGGGTTGAAACGGACGTAGAGAACACTGTTGTTCCTGTCGATGTCCATCGTGGGGGCGTCGTGGAAGCCCTGCAGAAGGGTCTTCCTGGAGTAGCACCAGCCGCCCACGCAGGCTTCGCAGTCAGCTCGGGCTGCCGCCAGCAGCGATGCTAACACCACCAGGATTAAATTCATCTTGATAACTGAAAGGCACGGAAAGAAATGTTTCTAATCATTGATACTATATTGCGTCGTGTTGTACAAAAGATCTTAAAAACGATTACATGCGTCAACAGTAACTCAGGATCCAGCATTGCAATTTCAATTAATTTAATCCTAATTAACTACTAACAGTTACTAATTAACTATCGCTATCTGAGAATTCTTGTCAATTATAAAAAGAGTGTTGTATTAAAAATCAGGAGTACCCTAAACTGACGCATGTGTATGAAGAGACTTATAAGTGTGGATGAAGCGAGGGAAGTTTGTCTGGATCGTAGCAAGTAGAAGGAAGTATCTCTGCCTACCCCTAAGGGAAAGAGGCGTGATTGTATATGTGTATGTATGTAATAAAACAATATTTTACTCTTTCATAGATATTAACTTTTTTCTGTTTTTAATCGAGTAAATCTTTATCGCTTTATGCCATTGCTTACAATTTTCCAAGATCAGTATAAGAGACAATAAGTTTATTTCTCTACTTCATATTGGGTCGAACATCATCATCTTTTTCTATCCAATAACTATGAGAAGAAAAGACGCTAACGTTTAAAAAAAATCAGGACTCATTATTCATATTATCTTTCGTATTACACGAAGAAAGAATTATCAATGCCATACGTTAGTTGTTATTTTTTCTGCGATAACCTGTACATAAATAAACTTAATGCATACATGATAACAGCTACTTAGTCTCATCCGTTATTACGACGTGTAATTTAATTTAAACGCTCTCTCTTAACAGAATATTTATATGCTATTTTCATCCTTAACAGAAAAAAAGTGTTGTGATGAAGGAATTTAGGAAAAGAAGGAACATTCTATTATCCACAAAAACATTAACGTCCTCCTTCGACAGCCGGGTAAATACTACAAGTTCCTTAATATCCAATTATTTTAATCAAATCAAATCAAATTATTTATTAATAAAACAGTGATGGTTTTTTGATGGGAAATTGCCAAATATTAGTACTGTTTGACCCATGTTATAATCTCAAATATTCATCAAGCGTGTTTTTATTTAACCCTTAAATACATAGCATGTCGAAAGTGAAACGCGTTTTTATATTCCATTTCCAAATTTGAATTTGAAAAAACTACAAAATTTACTGCATAAATTCTAAGTTTGAAATTTACTTAGAAAGTATGTTTGAAATTGAACTTTAAATATATGGTGTATATCTACATCATCATGCATTTAAGGGTTAAAATATCGTATAATTAATAGTTATTTAATCTTAAACTTAATGTGAAAGTAAAGATCAAGTGTATAAATCATTGCTAAGACCTCACTTGATCTTTAAAAGCACGTGATTATCGAGTACTAATGGTAAATTGGTTCGTTTGGTTGTGTTTACATCTTTGCCAACTTCAATTGGTACAGACTATAGTTACATAAGGATTATCTTATGTTACTTATACAATAAGTTACATTGTGTAAGGATGAGCAGATAAATGCGTACCTGTGACACCTACACTAGGTGAAGCCTGTCTTGTAGAGTGATAAATATACTTTGAAGTTACAAAAATACTATAGTAAAAATGATTAAAATAATGATCAAAATGTATCATTAATAGTTCGTTAAATTATTTAAAAATAATTATTGTACTTACTGCTAAAAAACGTGGGTAAGAAAGTCTTTGCACTGACAGGATGAATTGTATCGACTGACTGTATGCCGATGTGTCAAACTTATTTATACCGTAGGTTGGTATCAGTCGGTGGTCTTATCAGCTGGCAGGCCGACAGGTCAAGCTACTGCTTAAAACATATAGGTTACCTATTGTTTTGTTGTATAAAACTTATCTCTGACGTCATTGACGAGGAAAATACGGAATAAAATGTAATTACGGCTTTGCCACGACGCATGCCATGGTGGTGGAGACAAGCGGCAGACGGCAACAAAAAAACCGGTGAAGTGCGAGTCGGACTCGCGCACCGTGGGTTCCGTACCGCCGTACAGTAGGAATTATTACATTCCGATTTGAAGTCGATTTCGAATCGAATGTATAAATGAACATAATATCACGACGCAAATATAAATATTTGCTTTTGACATGTCGAGCCCTCGGACGTCTACCTTAGTATTTATAAAAAGTTGAAAAAACGAGTGTAGTACGATTTATTATCACCATTTAGAGGGATTATTCTAGATTGACAGGACTAATTTAGTCCTAAAGTACTCCCAGCACAAGCCTAGAGCTTAGTTTGGGACCGAGTAAACTTGTGTTTGATTGTCCCCAGATATTTAAATAATCTAAGTTGGCACAATACCTTTATAACATTAAAGCGCTAAAATACTACAACGTAGTCAACTTCCGTAGCTTCTATACTATATCATTACTATAGATGCGAAAGTTACTTTGTCTGTCTGTCCATCTGTTATGATTTCACGGCTAAGCAGCTGAATCGATTTAGATGAAATTTGACATAGCAATCTTTTCCAGACAACTTAAGAGAGAAGATACGCAGCAGCGTAAAAAATTAAGCAAAGGCAGTGCCAACTAGGATATTTAATTTTACATACATACATTGTGTCGTTAACATCGAGAGGGTTAACATATTCTATACCCCACCCCCCGATCTCGGTACAAAATCAACCCCCATCAAGTTTTAAGCGCTAGGAGTTGAAGTAGTAGTTGTAATACAAGTTAAGCTGACGATAAGAATAAGTAGCTTTTTTCATTTTAATATTATGAAAACGCTTTATTGCTGACTGTACTTCTAATACTGATTATTAACCCTTTATAAGGCCCCGTTAAAGTAAAAATACTAGACCAAAATGAAATACAGTCATGGAATTGCAAGTTTCTAAAGAGTAATAATAGACGATGTTATATTTCAGGAAAATACTATTAAAATAGTATCATAAAATGTAAGTAGTAAAATTCAATTTCAGCTTATTGTAATGTGGTCAATATAGAGCCTCTGCCTTATTAAGGGTTGAAAATATTGTTCAGAAAAATGCTCTTAATTCATTAAAACAATATTAACACAATGCCTGGAGACATTTCCCAGTAAACGGAAATAAAAAGTCAAATTTCAAGAAAGCTTTAAATTAACGAAAAATAATTGCCAACATTGTTTTCAAATCAACTATCTTAACTCAAGATATTGCTTTGTAAATTAATTAGTGAAGTAGTTATTAGTAAACGTATAAAACATATATTTTTGAGTTTTGACGAAGAAGAAATAATAATTATGTGTATATAAAAAAATATACACAAGTATTTAAAATAGGATGTTGCCGTACAATACATAACAATAGAGTTAAAATCGTTTTTTGGTTATTGGCCCTACCAAAAACGGTTAAGTACACTGAAATAAAACATAACATTAAAACGTGTCAAATTATAAGTGTATTAAAAAACAAAATATGTAGGTAACGAAAACATAAAATTAGTTTGTACTACAATAAAGCAAGAAAAATTGAACACACTCTTTAATTAAAAAAAAGAAAAATATAAAAAAAGTTCTTGTTTAAAGTCAAATTCAAAGTCAAATATATTTATTGCATGGTGTTACAGTTCGTCATGCCCTGCCTCGGAAAGGCGTACAATATTTAAGCTTAATTCTAAATTTACTCATATGAAACATTAATTAGGAATTTAATAAATATATTATATATTAAGGTTAGTTGTCACCGTATAAGAAAAAATGTATTCGATTACAGGTTATAACAAAAATATCATAGTATATATGTCGGTACTCATGCATACGACATACAACATCATTCCAATATTTAGACATACCACATTAGAGATTAGAGATTAATTATTTAAACTGCAATCTTGGCCTTGGGTATCTACACGTAAACATGTTTACATTTAAAGCGGCAAAGGCCTAGCAAAATTGCTTATGTGTTATGATGTGCTTATGTAAGTATTTAAAAACAGCTGACTTTCAATCACAAAAGAATGTAAAAGAAAAAATAATAATAGAATACTATTAAATAAACTTCATAGTATCTTTAAATACATTATCCGTATAACTATGTTTCAACTGGCCTATCATGGATTTTAGTTTATTAAAATAGCTTTTAACAATTTTCTAGACTTATTTCTAAAACATCTTTTGCACTCTCGGTACATACAACAGAGAATTTGTAGACATAGCCAAGATGCAAACACTGCTAACGTTTTCTATTTTCTATCGACTCAAACTGTATGTAGTTGACATCGTCATCAGCTTACTTGAATCCTATATACATTTTGTCGATTTTAGAAAGACTCTAACCTAGCGTTATGCATCTTGAACTAACCATACCAAGGGGCCCACACTGAGGTATCCAGAGACCCTACTTTAAATAATATGTTTTTATACATACGTTTTTTCTTAATTTAAATAACAAAATGTTAATGTTGTTCTAGGTTTCGTGGCTCAATTTCGTTACAAGAAGTATCAAGGGTACTTTTGACAACTTTAAAATCAGTATGCGGCGGTTCAAAAGAGCACGTGGTATGTTCGGGATTCCATCGATTCACGGTGGCGTCAGCCGAGTCGTAGAACACTATATTATCATTCTTGTCGAATACAAGTTTCCCCACTCTGCCTGTTTTGTAAACCGCATAAGGGTCTAATTGCTTATTTGTAGCGTTTAATTTATAAATTATATTAGCTACAAGGTCCCCGAAATAAATCTCGCCAGCTTTATCAACCGACAATGCGTACTTTTTGTTTGCAAATTTGACATGATCTTTATAAACAGATTCATTGGCTACAACGTATAAACCGTTTTTAAGACTACGTACGAAGTCAGTGATTTTCAAGTCATTCACTTGGCTATAGTCGAAGTAGCCGTTATTTTGAAAATTGCTGAGACCCTTGCAACATTTCTCTGTGTAAAGCAGAATGTTGTCGTCGAACGCTAGCACTTCTGCGTGTCTGTAAAATTGAGGGTCAGTAGTTATCTGGGTGATGTGAGAGCCTAGCTGGAACGTGTACCAGAAACTGGTACCAGATGTGAACACAACCTGAGTGTTCTGGTTGACTGCTACTCCAGTTGAGTCAGGAGTTTCAATTAGTTGAATCTTAGCGTCTGCGAGGAAGTATGCTGCGATTATGTTCGGGTTGAAGCGGACGTAGAGAACACTGTTGTTCCTGTCGATGTCCATCGCGGGGGCGTCGCGGAGACCCTGCAGGAGGGTCTTCTTGTAGTAGCACCAGCCGTCCACGCAGGCTTCGCAGTCAGCTCGGGCTGCCGCCAGCAACAATGCTAGCACGACCAGGATCAAATTCATCTTGATAACTGAAAGTTAAGGAAATAAATATTTTTAATCATTGGTACTTTATTGCCTTATGTCGTACAAAAGATCATGAAAACTATAACAAGCGTCAACAGTACCTAACCCTGGTCCCGGCATTGCAATTCAAATCAATTTATCCTAATTAACTACTAACAGTTACTAACTCATTAATTATCGCTATCTGAGAATTGTTGTAAATTATAAAAAAGAGTGTTGTATTTAAAATCAGGAGTATCCTAAACCGGCGTACGTGTATGAAGAGACTTATGAGTGTGGAGGAAGCGAGGGAAGTTTGTCTGGATCGTAGCAAGTGGAAGGAAGTATCTCTGCCTACCCTTAAGGGAAAGAGGCGTGATTGTATATGTGTATGTATGTAATAAAACAATATTTTACTCATTCATAGACATTTTTTTTTTTCTGTTTTTAATCGAGTAAGGGTCTCCCCAGACCTATCAACGCGGAATCGGCTTGAGCCGGTAAGAAAAAGTTTTATGTCCGTAAAAAGAGCGAAAACGACATCGTTCCGTTCGCAACGCCGAATCGAGCCGAGCCGAGCCAAACGACGCCTCTTTCGCTCTTACTGCACGGACATAAAACTTTTTCTTGCCGGCTCAAGCCGATTCCGCGTCGAGAGGTCTGGGGAGACCCTAAATCTTTATCGCTTTATGCCAGTGCTTACAATTTTCCAAGACCAGTATAAGAGACAATAAGTTTATTTCTCTTCTTCATATTAGGTCGAACATGATCATCTATTTCTATCCAAACAGGGCCAGTTGGTAATCAAAGTGTTAAAGTTACATACTTTACTTATTTACTTATATATTTATAACTTAACCATATACAGGGTGTCCGGGATATAGTGGACTACCTTACAGGACTGGATAGCTCAGCTTAGTAGTGTTAAAAATAAGATTAACGATGTCTAGTAAAAGTCACACGGAAAACAAGATATCTCAACTTTTCAAAATTTCGGAAATCCGGTTCACTGGTTCACCATTTTCGATGGCAGGACCGTATCATATTAATTTTTAATTGCGTTTGCTATGAAAGAAAGCTGATTAAATTTGATTCAAGACCCTTCTAACGAAATTAATAAATAATTAGCAGTTTTTTATATTGTTCAACTCAAATTTTAAGTTTAGAAATATGAGTTTTTCTTCCACCAAGTTTGACATAGCACGGTATAAAAAAAAACTTGTAGTGATGCTTTCTTAAAAACTTACCTGTTTAATGGAGATTCTAAAATGGTATCACAATTGAGATTATTGATTATAACTTCGAAGTTATTATTAAGTATATTCGACAAAGACTTAATTCTATCAAACTATCGAATTAAAAAAAAAACTTTTATTTCCGTTTAAAATCAAGTTGACTAGTTTTAAATGTTTGAAAAGACAGTTAACGTGAATGTGATTACAACAGCAACTAATTTCTGCCCTAACGATTGTAATTCTAAATTCCATTTCCATAATCGTTTGTTCTATATTGATGATGTAATATGTTTTCTATCGACATAATAGGCTATTGTCATAGTATTACTTTTTATCGTAGTGTTGTAGCATTTCACATTCAGGCAAACTGTCTTTTAAAACATTTAAAATCAGTTATCTTCATTTTAAACGGAAGCAAAAGTTTTTTTAATTCGATAGTTTGATAGAGTTTAGTCTATCTTGGACAAACTTAATAATAACTTCGCTGCTATAATCAATAATCTCAATTGTAATATCATTTTAGAATTTCCATTTTAAATTATGGGTTTTGTGCCTTTAATAAACAAATTTATTTATTATTATTATTATTTAATTACTAGCTGTTGCCCGCGAGTCCGTCCGACTAGGAGTCATTTACTGCAGTTAAAAAGTACCCTATTCCCTTGCTCAGGGTTCAAGCTATCTCCGTACCAAATTTCATCGAAATCGGTTCTGCAGTTTAGCCGCGAAAGCGTAACAGACAGACATAGCTACTTTCGCATTTTTAATAATAATAAATTAATAAATGTCAGGGGACAATCTCACACCAATTGACCTAGTCCCAAACGATGCTCTAGGCATGTACTATGGGTACTAGACGACGATATAAATACTTATATAGAGAAAGGCATACTTAAATACATAGAAGTCGTATAAATGCAGTTGAAATGCGCTCTTTGCGTAGTATGTGTAGTGTGAAACTGACCGATAGAGTAAGGAATGAAGAAGTCAGAGAGAAATGTGGACTAAAAGAAGATGTAGTGACTAAGATTGAAAAGGGTATGCTTCGATGGTTCGGTAATTTGGAAAGGATGGATGAAGAAGATTGACGAAAGAGATATACAGAGCGAAAGTGAGTGGAAGGGTGGGAAGGGGCCACCCTAGGCGTACTTTTTCGAATCAAATCGGAGAAATACTGGATAAGGGCCGAATTTTAAGTACCCGAAACCGACGTGCGTGCATGACTCGATGTATGAATGTGGAAGAAGCGAAAGAGATTTGTCAAGATCGTAGCAGGTGGAAAGAAGTGGTCTCTGCCTACCCCTCTGGGAAACAGGCGTAATTTAATGTAGGTATGTATGTAAATACATAGAAAACATTCATGACTTCATCACACAAATATTTGCTCATACCGGGAATCGAACCCGGGACCGCTAGCTTCGTAGGCAAGGTCACTACCTACTAGGCCAACGCATCGTCATATTAGTACCTATAGATTAGTTTGACGTCCATTACTTAACTGTATTTTATTTTATTACTTACCGCACCACTTCTTGTTTAAAATTCAACACCAGACTCGTTTACTTGTGTTTCACCTGAAGGCATAATATCTTTGATAGCAGAAGTTTCGTTACATTATTCAGTTTATTCTATCTTTTGTTGGGAACGCTCTGAACTCAGCATCAGTTGCTAAGCAAACTTCGCAGTCGAACAACTACAGAACAAATACTTAACCCTCTCATTGCCGCTGAAGATTTCCCGCAGGGCCGATATATAGTTATTCGGAATGCGATATCGCCTCACCGGCTATTTACCAGTAAGTCATAGTTGTTAGTGTTGAGCCGCTATAGAACCATGTCGTTATGACAGCGTTGAGTCATGAGAAATAAATTACGTCAAAATTATTCATTCGGTTTCTGCAATAGGGTTCTATACTGGCTCCACAAACCAATTTGTTAACTGTACTTAAGTGACACATATTCGCGTCTGAATTTCAACAATATTATCGTTTGTTTTCGTCGTAATATCGCGTTATGGCCTGGGGTTTTAAATCGTCCGAGAGAAAGTATTACTTGGTATTGATCGTCACTTGTTCTAATTATCTTTTACGTATCGTATCGTGAGTTTGAAGAATAAAAACTTTATAAACGACAATCTGGTAACTCCGAATGCTACTTTTTTGTATGGAAATCTTGAGATGCGTTCCAACAGTAGCTTATCTTCGTAATAGAGGGGGTTAGATGTATTTCTGTTGTGTCAGTCAACAACTATGACGGTGATTTTAGGTGCAATTTTGCGTCACCAGCATTCAAATAAAAGTTCCGGCTGACGCGATATTGTGTCTTTAACATCGAGAGGGTTAACATATTCTATACCCCACCCCCCGATCTCGGTACAAAATCAACCCCCATCAAGTTTTAAGCGCTAGGAGTTGAAGTAGTAGTCCTAATACAAGTTAAGCTGACGATTAGAATAAGTAGCTTTTTTCATTTTTATATTATGAACACATTTTTTTTGCTACCTGCACTTCTAATACTGTTTATTAACCCTTAATAAGGCCCCGTTAAAGTAAAAATAAACCAAAATGAAATACAGTCATGGAATAGCAAGTCTCTAAAGAGTAATAATAGATGATGTTATATTTCAGGAAAATACAATTAAAATTTGACGTTGCCACCCTACAAGCGGTCCGCTCTTTCCCCAATGGCTCTGCTGGAGGGTTAGATGGTATAACCCCTCAGCATCTAAAAGATCTTACCAGTCCCCTACTGGGTGACGTTGGGGAGAATCTACTTAAAGAGCTGACCGCTTTGATGAATTTAATGTTATCGGGGAATATCTGCAATGATATAGCCCCCGTTTTGTATGGGGCTAACCTAATTGCCCTTAAGAAGAAGGATGGAGGTATTCGGCCAATTGCTGTGGGGAGCACGCTACGTCGTTTAGTTTCAAAATTATGCTGTCGCGAGTTTCATACCCGCCTTACGGATCTTTTCAAACCTAAGCAAATTGGTTTCGGTGTCAGAGGCGGGTGTGAAGCTGCAGTTCACGCAACACGTACTTTTTTGGAAACCCAAAATTACGAAGTATTGTTAAAAATTGACGTAAAAAATGCGTTTAACTCTGTTAATAGGAGTACCATTTTAAGTGAAATTGAGAAAGAACTACCTGAAATATCCGCTTACTTGTGGCAATGCTATGCCTTTCCTTCTAAATTAATGTACGGTAATACCGAAATATTATCGTGCGTTGGTTGCCAACAAGGAGACCCGCTCGGACCTGTCATTTTTAGCCTCGCCATCAACACTATCATCTCACAACTTACGTCTGATCTAAATATTTGGTATTTAGATGACGGCACCTTAGGGGGAGCAGCTTCTTCAGTATTAGAGGACCTGAAAACCATAACTGCCCGCTTCTCAGAGATAGGTCTCACGCTCAACCCTAACAAGTGTGAGATTTTCACCTCAGACTGCATTTCTGATAATTGTCGGGCTAACATTATCAGCAATTTCAATGAAATCATGCCTAATATTACCGTTTTGACCCGTGAATCCCTCACACTTCTAGGTGCCCCAATCTTTGAGGATGCTGTTTTTCCTACGTTAAATTCTAAAATTGTTAATTTTCACAACTCGTCTGATTTATTGTTTCAAATTAACCCTCACATAGCCATCTACATATTACGACTTTGTCTATTTTCGCCTAAACTATTGTACCTACTACGCTGTAGCCCTGTTTTTAAATTTCACCAATTGTCATCGAACATAGATAATGTCCTGAGAGAAACAATATGCAAAATCCTAAATATTTCCCCTTCCTCATCCGGTTGGACCCAAGCAACTCTACCCATTAAATATGGCGGCCTTGGCATCCGCACCACTAGTGACCTAGCTCTCCCTGCTTTTCTGTCATCCGTCCACAGCACCATCACCCTCATCGGCGGTATTCTCAACGTGACCAACGCCACCGATGTCATGGTGTCATGCTTGGCGGATGCGGAGGCAGCATGGAGTGCTAAAAACCCCAACAACTCTCCTACGGAGAAAGGAAGACAAGCCGCCTGGGACAATATCGTAGTAAAATCCTCAGCTAACAGACTTTTATTAAATTGCCAGAACTCCACCGAGCGGGCCCGACTGTTGGCTGTATCTGAGCCTGAATCAGGACATTGGCTCCACGCACTCCCCTCCCGTAACCTCGGAACCCTCTTGGACCCTGGCTCGCTGCGAGTCGCAGTATGTTTGCGTCTCGGCTTAAAGGCTTGCGAACCTCATACCTGCTGCCGGTGCAGTAATTCGGTCGACGCCTTAGGCCGGCACGGACTTTACTGTCAACAGAGTGCTGGCCGTCTTTTTAGACATGCGTCATTGAACGACCTAATTCGCCGGGCTCTTGGGACTGTTTCCATACCAGCGACCCTAGAGCCCTCAGGCATGTCCGCCTCGGACGGAAAGAGACCTGACGGATGCACATTAGTGCCTTGGCGGTTAGGCAAGCCCTTGTTGTGGGACGTTACCTGCACCGATACGCTGGCACCGTCCTGCGTCCAGGGCTCTGCACGAAAGCCAGGGACTGCCGCTGACCACGCTCAGACTGTAAAGTGCCGCAAATACGCATTCTTAACAAAAGATTACGTATTTGCGGCAGTTGCATTAGAAACCTTAGGGCCGTGGTCGTCCGACACCAAAAAATTCATACACGAAGTTTCGGATAAACTGGTTGGCGTCTCTGGCGATCCCAGGGCCGGGTCTTTTTTCGCCCAACGGCTTAGCCTGGCCGTGCAGCGGGGTAATGCTGCAAGCATTTTAGGGACGCTGCCCCGAGCGGGAGATATGCAGGGTTTTGATAATATGTTTTAGTTAAGTATCAGTTTTTTATTTTTATTTTTTATTTCTTTCAATGTTTTTATAAATAGATAATAATATTTGTCAAATAAAATTTACATCCACATTAGACAAAAAAAAAAAAAAAAAAAAAAAAAATTGTCGAAATGACAATGACATTGGTACCCATTAAAATAGTATGATAAAATGTAAGTAGTAAAGTTCAATTTCAGCTTATTGTAATGTGGTCAATATAGAGCCTCTGCCTTATTTATTGTTGACTTACTATCAAGGGACGAGTCAAATGAGTTAAAACTCGACGGTCTACTATGAGTCATTGAGGAGTTCCTATGGCCACCTTCTGTCTCCATCACCATACTAGCCCTATGGTACCATATTATTGTATTGTCATAAAAGTTGCATCATCATCATCATAATCATCAGCCTATATCAGTCCACTGCTAGAGCGTCGCTGGCCTAGTGGCTTCGGGGGTCGACTCGTAATCGTAAGGTACCGAGTTCGTCCCCCCGCGGTCACCATGTACCAATGAGTTTTTTTGACTTAAATGCATTACCCGATGCTCTTACGGTGAAGGAAAAACATCGTGAGGAAACCTGCACATTCGAACAGCTGAGTGTGTAAGAGGGTAATTGCACAAAAGATCCTAAAGGGTCGAAGCGTATCTAAAAGGGCCCATCTGTAAGATAAGAAAAGATAAGATAAGATAAGATAAGATAAGTCCACTGCTGGACGTAGGCCTCCCCTAATGTGCGCCATTTTACCATGTCCTTGGCCTGTCGCATCCAACATCTGTCAGCAGCGTTTCGCAAATCATCACAAAGGTAAAAGTTGCATAAGTATGCCACAAGTGAAATTGACAATAAGAAGTGCCAATAAGATTGACTTCCAAGATTTGATTACATTGTTTGTTAATTACTATACTCCGTTTGTTTAGGTACTTACTTAAAAAAATGTAAAGGAACAAACCACGTGATATAGTTCGTCAGCCAATATTAGCAGAACACTGATACGTCAAAGTTCGATAAAACAGTTTTGATTGGCTGTTTAAAAATGCCACGTAGTTTGGATTGTTTACATTTTTTTAAGTACCTTTACACACGGAGTATAGTGTGGCGCTAGTATAAGTGTATTAGCCACCTTTCATATATTTTTCGCTGAAATCTGAAATATAACCAGCGAAGAATCATTTCCTGCGATGAAATATTTATCAAGTCCCACCTTGGCTTCACGTTTCATTTGAAAATATCAAACGGTTTATTTTTCGCAATCTCATATTACACGAACGTAAAAGTTGAAAAATATGCCTTAGTTTTATTAATCCCAGGATCGAATTACGAGGCTTCGTCGCTAGCGAGATATGGCAATGGGAAGGTAAGGGAGAAATATATTAAATTCTACATGCGATTTGATTTCAATCGGATTACATCGGGAAACGAAGTATTCACGGGTTTTGCTTTATTTCAGAAATTAAAGATCGATGAATGTTGATGTTCAATGTTTATTCAGATTTCCAGTATTAAAAAAAACACTCGGATTTACCACTTTTCGTGTGGCAGAAAGACTTCGTGAAGTAGTTAACAAAATCATTTTTTTTTTCATTAACAGGTGTACAGGTGGAAGATTGACGAAAGAAATATACAGAGTAAAGTGAGTGGAAGGATCGGAAGGGGCCGCCCTAGGCATACTTTTTCGATTCAAATTGGAGAAATACGGTCTATTCCGACTAGTTCCATTATAAGTTCCATTAGGGGAACTACCTGGATTTTTTTGCCAATAAGTTACATTAATAATATAAATTAAACCTTGCATTATTAATGTAACTACTTGTCCAGGTAGTTCCATTAAACCCTCTTCGTTGAATGTAACTACTAAGAAAAAAAGTCCAACTAGTTCCATCAATGGAACTAATAATGGAACTATTCGGAATAGACCAGAAATACTGGAACAGGAGGGCCGAATCTTAAGTACCCGAAACCGACGTGCATGCATAACTCGAGGTATGAATGTGGAAGAAGCGAAAGAGATTTGTCAAGATCATAGCAGGTGGAAAGAAATGGTCTCTGCCTACCCCTCTGGGCAACTAGGCCTGATTTAATGTATGTATGTAGGTGTATATGTATTTATATCTTTATTAATAACTTAATCATACAAATATGTTAAACGTTGTGTATTGTCTAGGGGACACGGTTTCTGTAGGAGAATGTATCGAAACTTTTTATGTGTTGTTTTGCACCGTCATAGGTAAGTATAATTTTTATTTATTTTTTATATTTACTACTTACGAGTTCTTGTAGAAATGTTGAGTTTTGACACATTTTCCTGCTCAACTACGCATGATATATGTATTCATATTTTTTGTTACATTCATTGTTTTATTATAATGCTAGGTTAAGTTTTTTTTTCGTTGTATAATATCATTTATCATAAGCAATATTTAAAAAACGACTGACTGTTGAGTTTCTTGCTGCGTTTCTTCTCAGCAGTGGTCTCTTGCGAAGCGCTGGTAGATTTTTGACGTGTAAAAGTGCCCGTGCGGCCTACTTACTGAATAAACATCTTTTATCTTTATCTTTTTTTTATCTTTTTATTAAACGTTACACTTATAACACCCTGCTCTGTTTGAGTCAGAGCTTAGAAATGACGAAGAACAGTGTCATCGGTATTGAACGGGTTAAATACTAAGCTTTAAGCTTCAAGCACTTTCTCAGTCCTTCCAACTTCCAAAGCCATACTATGTAAGCCGCATAAACCTAGTTTTAATAATACAAAGCCCGTATCGCCATAACGACGCAATAAACATAAGTATAGTGTTCCAGCAACTTTGTGACGCGGCCATAGATCCGGCACTCCGCTATGAGAACGATGTTTAAGACCTCTAAAATGCAAAGGTCTTAATGTTACTTGGTAGCTACAGGGTGTGCTTGATTTACAGGAATATTGTTTGATATTACACTGTTGAGAAGGGAAATACTATATAAATCTTAGGAGATAATCTTACACTGATTGAGCTATACTCTATTTACTTTAACAACTTAGTATAAGCTTCTCTCACTCGCACAATGTCATGCAGATGACAACGACAAAAGATAGCGGCAGATAGCCAAGGGGGCGGCAACAAAAGCTAATGTTATAAAACTAACGGAACCTAACCTACAAGTTCTGTTAAACTTTTTGAAAAGTGAATGGGTTCAGAGAAAAAGATTTTCGGAAAATTTCGGGCAAACAAAACAGCGGACAAAAGTTTTTCGAAACATCGATAGGTTACTTGTTTCATGCTTTAAATCTATATTACGTTATTTCTTCGGACAAAAAAATCAAAATCAGAAATTGTATCATCTATAAGTAATTAAAAAGATTAAGGCAAATATTTTTAGTGTCATAAACGATATTAAATAAAACGTAGTTGAATTTGACCATTATGAAAATATGTAGTTTCAGGTTTAAAGGCAATTTATCGCTCTAATAACTATATGGTAAATATTCTCACATTTAATACATCAGCAGAGTTAAAATTTAGTGCATCTGCGCAGAGTTCAGGCAATATTTTAAAATAAGTCAGTTATGATAATGATCCTACAGTTACCGCTAACTAGAAGATGAACAGGGCTGTGTACCCGCGTTAATACACAGCCGCTCGACCAATGAATTATTTATACAAGTCGACAACCCTAAAAGATACTCTGCCACACAAAAAAGAAACTTCGCTCGACGGTATAAGGCTATCGACACGACAATGCAAGGGTGTATTTGCAAGGAAAATATTAAGTGGGGTTGCGGAATATATATCTTTTTAGACGCAATAAATGTTAAGCGAAATCTGCAGATTTGTGTAAAGCCTTTCGCGATTATTCAACGTGGCAAAAGGTCTGAGGTTTTAGGCGTCTATTAATACTCGCTTGGGTAAAAATATCAGTGCATTTTTGTTCCAGAAATGGCCGGGGTAGGATTTTAGTTTTAGTTTCATAAGTTTTTACAGTGGATTGATACCCTTTAAATGTCTTTTTTACTTAATGTTGCGTTAAGGTACTGACAGACGTGCTCATTACTAGCACGAAAGCATGCTTTCATTGAGCAAGTGCTCAATAAAAGCATGCTTTTGTGCTATTGCATGGTGCGACACACGTGCTACTAATGAGCACTTGCTCAATAAAAGCATGCTTTCGTGCTAGTAATGAGCACGTCTGTCAGTACCTTTACTGGTCTCCACGTGACAGGCATTGCCTAGTGTGGGACCACTAATTAAGAAGAACATGTACCCTGTTTCTTTTAATAAACGAAATATTTATTTGAGGTTAAGCAATTCATTTCGTCATGGACTCTTAAACTCTATTTATAAGTTCAAAATTATGAAACAAGTAAATCATCGGTAAATTGTTGCTAAATAAATTAGATCTTTTATTTTCATTGGTTTTCTATGGTACGAGTATTACCTAACTCGACGCTTGGGATCGAACTTACTGGCATGTCACAAAAGTAAACACCCAATATTAGTTGACATGAGAGTTGTTTTTACTTTTTGATTTTATATTTTTGGCCATTGTTGAGTAAATATAATATATTCTCTACTTTGGGACACTCTTTATATATTAAGAAAGGGTGTCATTCGCGATCCATAATATCATTTGCCCTAATGTATCATTTCGCATAAAATCATTTCGCATAACACCCTCTTAGACTGACATTGCAAAATTTAATAAACGTCTATTGTGTCGATTATTTTAGGTTAGGTTAGGTTAGTTTTTATAATAATTAAAAAAAAAACCCTTTCTATTGTAAAAACCATTTTAGGTCAAACGATTTTATGCGAAATGATACATTATGCGAAAAAACCATTATGGATTCCGATATTCCCATTAAGAAACCATTATGGATTCCCATTAAGAAAGTGACATCTCGTATAAAACCGGCAATATTTTATTTGATCTAACATTAAGCATATAGAAGAAAAGATGAAAAGAAGGATGTCAATTTCCACCCATGTATTCGAAAACTCTCACTTTAGTTCGTTTTTCTAAAAATAGTAAACGTTTGAAAATAAACCCCTGGATTTTTCCATTGAGTCCACATACCTATGATAAAAACCCCATATCATTCAATCTCCTAAAGCTACACATAAAGTGGGATAGTTCTAAATAGATGAGTGGTGGTATTCCTTATCGTTTCAGTCTATCTTTTCCGCAGGGGAATGTCGAACCAGTCTGGCTTGATCCCTAAATATGCTAGAAAGGCCTAGCTAGATAGCTCAATAAACTTATCAGCTACATTTTTCCAGGGACCTTAATGTAGGTACTTGTTTTTTACATATATTATTATTATCACCGTATTGTTTTTATGAGGATTGTGAAGCTAAAAATGTACATTCAAAATGCGATAGTGATTTTCTCTCTTTAAACCTAGTCCGATTTTTTTAATTTTCGAATATTTTGTATATAATTATGAAAAACTAGGTCTGTACGATTTCCTTTCCATGAAAATATTTCTTGGAGAGAAACAAATAAAAACATACGAAACAGAAACGTATCCTACATTTTTATATCAACTACAACATAGTCAAAACTCGTGGAAATCGGACTTCATTTAGGGGGTGAGAAACGTTATAGCCCGTAGCTAAATTTGTATGGATTTTTTGACAGCTATGCGATTTAAGCATTGTTTCACCATTCTCTTAACTCGAATGCGTATCGTAAAGTTAACAAATACACTAACAATATGTATATAGATAAAGCAGAACAACGCCCTTGGGTCCGTATACAACTTGTCAGGCTAGTTTTAAACTAAATGAAATATAGGCCCTAGGTCAACGCCTACGGCCTTAAGGGACGTATCACGTAGCAATTGTTTTAGCTACGCTGCTTCGTATGAGTGCTACGGCGTAGCAAATAGTGACCCTCAACAAGATGCATTACGAGATATACCTATAGCATTGATGTAAGGAGCTGCGCCTCTTTTCTAGGCGGTAAAATGCAAATCGTATTTGACCAGAGGGTTATTGTCTAACGCACTAGCAATAGTCGCAATCACGATCGTTTTCATTTTGAAAATCGAATTTTTGTCTGCATACAAAATGAAAACAATTGCTCCACTTTGAAGCCGGTTGCAATTGCGATTGCGTTAGACATTAAGCCCTCGGTTATGGTATTGTTTTCAACTCGGCCGCCATTACTGTCAAGTAAATAAGAGCTATCAAAACGTTGACAATACGATTACAGCTCAAAAACGATATTGTTATTACCGTGTTGAATAGAGGCCACAGTAATGGCGGCTGACGTCAAAACAATACCATAACACGTCAAAGACGATATGGTTTTACCTCCGGGAGTAGAGGCCCTGGACGGTCTCCTCAAACGCTTATATCAAATCCATACATTTTGTCTGATTGGATTTGATACATTTTGTCAGTTTTAGATAATTTCTTATGATGGCGTGAAGCATTTTGTCTGCAGTCCCACGACCGCAAATGCGTTACCAACCCTGAGGGCCTAAAACAACGAATTTTAGAATAAGGCCTTACTTGGGGCTACCTATCTTAAGTTCGAAAAACTTTTGTCCGGTGTTTCGTTTGTCCGTAAATCATTTTTCTCTGAAACCGTTTAACTTTTCTGGATTATTATAAAACTAACCTAACCTACAGCTTCTGTAGGTACTTATATCTCTTTAACATTTTGAAAAGTATTCAGCAAAAAAGGTTTTCGGACAAACGAAATAGCAGACGAAAGTTTTTCGAAACATCGATAGGTTACCCTTACTTGGCTTGGTAAGAATAACTCTACAGGGTGGCCACAAAACGCCACAATAAAGACTCCCGTGAAATACTAGGAGTGTTCACTTTTATCGACGCCATATCGCATCGTGCCGGTTTATGGTGCACGTGGCGGTGCATTCCGATGCATTTAACTTTGACAAGGGAAATGGTATGGTATTTTTGTTTAGCTCGGGTGCATAGAAGATTGCTGATATGAGTTTCATGGTTTTTTTTAGTGTCATCTTTATCTTTACAAACTATAAATCAAAGTCATTTTCCGTGTCTTTATGTCTTTCTGTCTCTATATCCGCTAACTCCTCCTAAGGCTGACTGTCCACTGGAGCGGAGTGAGCCAGCGAACCGGTGAGCGAGGAAAAAATTCACCAATAAGAGAGCTGCTCTGAGCGAGGCTAGGAAAATTAAGTATTCCTATTGGTGAATCCTTTCCTCGTTCACAGATCCGCTGCCTCGCTCCAGTGGACAGGCAGCCTTAACCACGCAACTGATTTTGATGCGGTTTTCACTACCAGTTAGATAATTTTTTACTGAAGGTTTTTTATCTATAATTTGACTTATTGCTCTAATAAGTCCATGGGAGTGTCTATAAATAACTCGACATTGGCGTAATGTACACCTTAACAGGAGTGAAAGCCATTAATTAGAATTGGGATTGTTCATATTTTTACAAATACTCTAATTCGGAAACCATTTCCAGGAAAGGGGTTTTAAAGCCGTTCTGCATTATTAAATTTTTGAAATATTTATCTATTTCCGATATTTCGACAAAAGTATATTTAACCTTTGTTTGACTTTCGTTTTCGGCTTGAAGCCCTCCTAGGTGTATCTTACGGGTTAGGTGAAATCCGTCTGAAATAGTATGTTTTAATACAATATTACAATCACTTTTTATCATTAGATATCATATAATTGTTGTAATTTAGTAGAAAATGCCATCAAAAATTTAAAATAATCATGTCATCCATAAAATGTCTGCTAAATAAATAAAGATATTAAAACAAAACTATTGGGTCAAATACAAATTTAATGAAATTGGTCTCTTAAAATTACCTATTCTTTCGAATTATAAAGAAAAAACCATGAGTTATTTTTTTTGGTCTATCCCAATTAGGACATAAAAAACATTACTCAAGAACAAATACTGGCAGTCATCACACAAACATTTGCCCAATAGGAATCGAACCCAGACCACTAGCTTCGCAGGCAGCGTCACTACCAAGTAGGCTAAGCTCATTGTCAAATTCTACACTAACTGATTATTCTGATCATCTAACAACACTAGTTTCATAAAGAAAGCAACTTTTATTATACAACTCTAAATATAAGACCCGGTTTCATCCGGTTTACGATTGCGGTATTTGGGTCTCACACTCAAACTTAGGTCCAACTAATACACTCAGCGTCGCACGAATAAAACTATTTAGTACCAACATAGTTTAAGTATATTATATTAAGGGTTCCGCAACTTGAATTCGTAACTTACGTTATAGTAGGTCGCCCACAACACTAAACCTAGCTCAATAAGACTACCGGAAGATATCTATATATATATATATAAGGCTAAACTGACTGACTGATGTATCAACGCACAGCCGAAACTACTGTAACTAGAAACTTGAAATTTGGTACAGGGGTTCCTTTCATGATGTAAGTGGGCACTAAGAAAGGATTTTCCGAAAATCGACCCCCAACGGGAAGAAATGGGGGGAGTAGCGGGAAACTAATTCTACGCGTACGAAGTCGCGGGCGTCCTCTAATATAATATAATTAGTCACGTCATTAATGGGGTAAGCTATTTTTATTTTTAATTAATCCGATGTCTAGTATGATAATAAGACTCCAAAGTTTTGTTTATTCTCTATACGACAATACAATGCTACAAGCCCCCCTGATTTTCCTAATCAGTGGCAAGCAGCATGATAAGCGGCGCCTCGTACTTAAGTATTTAGTATGATTGATCTCCTCAAAAAACCAAAGCTATTCTAAAAGATCATCATTTTCTTTGTAAGCAAAAACCACTGCCGCATTTATATAAATATATATATATATATATATATATATATATATATATATATATATATATATATATATAAAAAAATAGGTGTGCCATGTTTTTTGCATTGCAGCATTGCCATTTCGTGTTCCCCCATTGATGACGTGACTAAATATATATATATAAATAATATATTTATCGAACTAGGGTTAGTGTCGTGGGCTCTTAGGCCCGCTTGCACATAAATTAAACCCTAGGTTAACCCCAGGTTAAATTATTAACGAATGTTCGAAATATTGAGTCAAAATATACAAAATGTGAAATTATTGATAAATGAGTGAATAAATAATTATAAAACCACGTTAACTCAGAGCTAAGACGCGAGTTTGCCAGCGGCGGAGACGTGAAAGTGCAGTGACTTCATTGTCATACCTTCTTGTACCACTCAGCGGTCCTTTGTTATCATCACGAGAATTGTTTTTTTGGATAGTTATGATTAAAACGATGAACGCTAGAGTGCGAGAAAATATAAACAACCTCTAGATGAAGCTACACTAGTTACGAAAAGCGTGTCGGTACATTACAGCCACAGCAGTAGGTACATCATTATTCCGGTACCTGTAAGAATGAAGTTTGACATCTGTTCTTTTATACTTGCTGTCAATATTTAGGGAACTTCATGAGCGAGCAAACGTCAAAAGTGCCATCACTCGAATACAATGCAATACAATACAAAACACTTAATTGAAACACCACATACACTAAGTAACGGATATACAGGAAAATAAAATAAAGACTACAATAGTGAGTCAACAGGCTATATCGCTAAATAGCGATCTCTTCCAGACAACCTTACTAAGAAGAGATGGTTAAAAATATACAATAGAAATAGGCAGGCGGTGCAAACTAAATTTAACAAATGTCACTAATTTAGTCACTAGCAATAATATATTATACAACAATGGGCGCAAAAATCTCTGACACGCACTTATACCTCTAGTAATAAAGACGTGTCAGATATTTTTGAGCCCAATGTTGGATAATATATTTTTGCTGGTGGCTGTACACTGGTAAACATGTTAGCCAGTTTGAGCAAAATTTGGTTACAGAAATAACAACAAGTTTTTAGAGTAGTTAGGGTAGTAGTAGTAGTAGTTTTAGGGTAATCTCTGCCTACCCCACTCTGGGAATGAAGGCATGAGTGTATGTATTTATGTATAAAATGTGAAAACTATGTATTTATTTACACCGAAATATGCAGCAACAACGTAAACGATTTTTAACCCATGATTTTCTTATAGTATCAAGGTTGTCTAGAAGAGATCGCTATGTAGAGATAAGATCGCCTGATGTTTACCATGCACATAAAATTGTAATTTATTTTTTCAAATTGTAACTTTGTGGTGTGATTGAATTTGAATAATGAGTTTTGTATTGATTACATTTATAAATTGAATCCGGCTAATAATTAAAATATTGAATGGAGTAAAGTGCCTACAATACTATAAATAATAAATAAATAAATTTAAAGCTGAGCGGACGCAGTTAGCCTATAAGTATGTAACTATAAGATAGCATAAGAATGAAAATCTATAAACAAATATTTGTGTAGGTACCCATATTTCAATAAATAAATAAATTAAAGGAGATTTTGCTCTGATACTGTTATTTATTGCAAGTAAAAGCGTCATATTTTTTGAAAATCAGTACCTAGTACCTCCATCGAGATAAAAAATCAAAAAACAGTTATACAATTCGAAAATATTTCTCCCAAGTTACGGGCCCCGAAAAATATATTTCACATTCGATTACTGCACTCGAAACTCGGCCGTGGACAGGCGTGTTTATCGTGTACTATAAAACATGGCTGCCGGTGGCAGAACGGCGCGTTTTACGATGATTTGCGCCGACGCGCCGACGCGCCGAGTGGACGGAAACCGGTTTTAATAAAACCGGAATTCCGGTTTTAACTAGATTTTTTTAATTTGTTTTTTTGTTAATAAACTTGGTTTCTTATTTCACGATAACTCATATTGGGAATCGAACTTCATTATAAGTCATTAATTTTAATAAATAATCATATTCAGTCATCAGTTTCAAGCTTAATTGTATCATAAGAATAAAAATATTAAGAATAAATTTATTTTAACAAATCACACATAAACCTATTTTTTTTTAACTTTTTTCACAAGCCAATTTTTATTTACTTTGGATATAATCCAACTTATTTATCTGTATTTCATACCAACACTAATACTTACACAAAAACCGGATCACCTGTAAATCCGAAAAAGAACTCGGTTTTGAAATAACGGTTTAGCATTCTCTGCCGCAGTTTCGCGGCAAACGGCCAGCGCCATCTATTGTCTATGCTTGTCACTAGCCGCGGAAGCCATATTTTTCGCTCGACGTTTATTTGCGGTTTTTCCCCGCCGCGTTGCGGTTGAATCTACCCGTCGTGCGCTTAATGGCGTTAATAATGGCGCTGAGTTATTTCCGTCTCAGATTTTATTATACAAATTTGAATAACATAGTTTTTATTTGGGGATTTGTTTTAAAATACCAATTGCAAAAACACTGGGGATTTTTTATGATGATGTAGAAATAATCTGTCAATCGTGAAATATGATAATTGTCACGCTAGCCTAGTGGTGCAACTGGATAACTCCGTCGACGCTGTCGGTGATAGATTCGATTCCTGTTAATGGCTTTTTTTAACTCCACTTAAACCACTTTCTACACTTTTGCAGCTGAATAAATAACTATAAACTTTACCACTAAATTTGAGCTCAATCGATAAAGTAATTGGAATCTATGAGATACAAACCAACATGAATTTTGTAAATATTTTGTAGACGTTGTTCACAAATTGTCATTCGTGAAATCCAAAACCATTTTAAAAATCCTCAAATATGGGGTGACCTTGACCTTCAAGCGGAATATTCAAAATCTAGTATATCTAATTTAATTAAAATCAAAAGTTTAAAGTATCACAAAGTAATATTGTATTATATAAAATATTTAAAAAAAAACTAACAATTCAAATGTATTTTAATAGTCCGATTCCCTCCTAAAAACCCCAAAATGATAGTGACCGTGACCTTGAAATCCGAAACCTTTTATCCGTAAAATCGATTAAACACAACTTAGCACCAATAACTTACAATCTAAATAATCAAACACCAACAATTCCGACAAATTAAACAATGGTCAGTGTCCAGCGTTTACTTGGGACGATGTTCTCCTAAGCTAAACAAACTGGACAGAGCGAAATGGCTTAAGTAAAGGGTACCGTAGGCTTAGTCGCATTCTACAAAAGCTAACGATCTAAAAAATACCGTCCAAGCGCGAGTCGGATGTGCACATGAAGGGTTCCGTAGCAATCTTGTTTTGGGCTCACTTTAATTTCATGTGTCTACTCCTACCTATTACGGTTCAAGAGATACAGCAATTTTTGACGTGTCGACAAAAAACGCCAAAAAAAAAACGTTTTTTGTATGGTCCCTATAAAACATGAAAAAGGACTGCCTATTCCGACCCCTGATAATATAATCTATATGATCATATTTTATTTTAAAAACTCTCCAAATAGCTAAAAATATCTTGAAGGTAGAAATCTCAAAAGGACACCATGAAGGCCTGAACAAACGAATTCACAGCGATGATCTTACAAGACTATTATCACAGCAAGACTGAATATTTGCGGATCAAACCGGCCTAAACCAACACGCCGATGGAGCCATAGGGCAGTATACACTCAGGGCCCAAATTTCGGCATAAAAGGCAACTTGAGTCATATTTTATGGAAACTTGAAAGCATGGTGCCCAATGTGCTAATCCTCAGTTCCAAGGGAAAAGGGGTAATATCGGAAAACAATCTCGGAGTGGGTCAATCGTAAATGTTTTCTTAGCCGATAAATTAAAAAAAAATAGAACGTGGGACCGCAGTTTCGAAGGCAGCGTCACAACTGGTGAATGTGTCGTGCTCGCTTCGCTCGTGATGGTAATTTGTAACGTTTAATGAGTGTAATAGTGAAAAAAAAGCATGGATAAGGTATCTCTATCTTATATTTGCGCCTCTTTGGGTGATATTTGAAAAAGAGAGACGTAATGTTCATTTTCGTGCCGGACTAAAGAACTCTGCAAAAAGGACTAAAACTCTAACAAACTATTTATTTGCGATCTAGAGGTAATAAATAAATAGTCAATTACACGGGCACTAAAGTTAAAACATTACCTGAAAACTCATTTTTTAAATCGTAACATAAATGCCAATTTTTTTAAGTACTAATAGCTTTTAAAAACATATTGTGAGACAAAGCATACCCAAAAAAACAGCAGAATACCTATTTTTTGAAACCAATAAGAAATAATAAAAAAAATAAAAAAACTTACACGAATTAGCCTAGTCCAAAGTAAGCTCTAGCACGCTCTAGGTTTGTACAGTCAAGTTCATAAATATGTGTACACTTTAGTATCTTGTCTCGTTAATTTCATGTTTAAACCGCCAAGGTACAACAGTGTTCACATATTTATGAACTCGACTGTACTATACGCACTAGAAAACAATAAACATACCTATATAGAGAAATAAATACTTATACATATAAAATAGAAACCACCCAAGATAGAAACAAATACTCGTGCTCATCCCACGAATTTACCCTGACCGGGAGTCGAACCCGGCACCGCTAGCTTCGTAGGTGTAAATGAAGTTCCGATTACCCCTATATGTATAGTAATCTTACCCCACACCACCCCGCAGTGACTATCTACTCCCTACTAAAGTGACAAAATCTTTCCAAATCAAGGCACGTTAACTTTTCTAACTATAAAGTACTTGGGGCAAGAAAAACGAATCCACCCCTACACCGGTCGCAGAAAGCAGAAAGTTTCTTAAAATCTTGAATTATTTTTCTTTCTACCATTAACTTACTTTACTTGTATGGTGCTAGGAGGGACGATGCGTACAATTTTAGATAAGTCACTCAAAGTTCTACTGCTGCTGTTGAGTAATATTTGTAATGGAAGTAATGGTGTCCTATCGATATGCTGAGATTTGCTGTCTGAAAACCAGCGCTGTAGGTGTCTGAAACCTCAGCATTTTTCTGAGCTAGTATCTGTTTCACTGCCGCGAAGATATACATTTCCTGTTGCCTTCATTGTTTTCTATTATATTTGTATTTGTGTGTCTTATGGTATTGTGAATAAATGTATTTCTTCTTTTTTTTCTTTGTCTTCAGAGCTTTATAATTATGACTGTACTGAAAATTTAACTAAACTAATGTCTGCTAATAGATATTCTGCTTACTCGTACTAACTCATAAGCCAAGTGAATCGTATTTGTAACGTTGGGTTGCAAACGTTGGTCTGCCAAATGATGCCCCTGCGAATCAAATAATTTCCTGGGGTCTGCGTGCGCGCTTGATCCAAGGAAGATCGTTGTCAAATTACTCCAGAAAATAATTCGTAAAGTACTGCATTATTGGCTTGTTTCCATTAAAATATAAAAAACCGTGTTAATTAGTGACTGGAACACAATATAGTGGAATAAAAAAGTTTAAAACGTGAGTGTCAATAAGTAAAATAGGCAAACAAATTACGCCCACTCAAATGAGTTATCAACTAATAACTTTTTTCGTCCGTAGTAACTAGAGCACTGTGGTCGAGCGGTACTACCACTTTACCCCGGCGCGCAAGTGTCTATTGTCTAACGCACTCGCAATGGCAACCGGCTTCAAAGTGGAGCAAATGTTTTCATTTTGTATGCAGACAAGCCTTCGATTTTCAAAATGAAAACGATCATTGCGAGTGCGTTAGACAATAAGCCCTCTGGTTCTAATCCAAGTCAAGGTGATCTTTTTGTAAGTTTAATTTTGAGAACATTCATTACGAAAAGATGTCTCCACCACAACAGTTGCTGGCATGCAGCAAATGTCAAAATAATATAAAAAATAAAGAATAACTCAAATGTTCAATATGTCACCTTCTCCACCATATACCTACTTTGCACAAATGTAACTCGAGGCAAATTTGATCTTATGACGTCAGACAATAAAACAACTTGGAACTGCAGTAAAACCACAAAAAAAAAGATATAGTTTAGCACAAACACAAACAAAAGTTATTATGAACAATACACGCAGTTCTGTAGATAACGTAACAATGCAGAAAAACACGCGGTTAGTCCAAAACATTTCTATTCAAATTGATCATGCACATTATACATTGACGATTATCATGAGCTCAACTTTAATAGACGATAGTTGGAATAGCTTACCTAATGTATCAATAATGGAAAACTCACAAACTGTACAATTAAGATGTCAAATAGAAGATCTTACTATCGAGCTTTCAAGCGACCATAATGAGATCGCTACACTGAACACTGATAATAACCAGTTAAAAAAAGAGATAGAGGAATTAAAGAAAAAAAAACAGATATAGCAAACTCTTAAATGAAGAACCTCCGAGAAGAAACAATTTGCAGTAAAATTCACCGATCGCTATGACATCACGAACCATAAGTATAGAGAATGACCTACTCAAATCGAATACCAAGATTAAAACGCTTGAAAATAAAATATCCAAATTGAATGCAAAAATAAGGCGACTAGAAACTAGAGTTCAACATACCATAGCTACAAATACGCAGATTAAGCGTAAATCAGACATGTTACAATGCAAAAATATAACATTTTCGCGTATTGTACAGTCAACAAAAATACTCCAAAAAACCCGTAAAGCAGATAGAGCAATGTTCGGAAAAGTATGACTTCACTACAGTCGGACATTCGAAAACATTGAATGACCTGCATCTACAGAGCCAAACAGGAAATTTGAAGGACGCAGACTCTTTAGCTGACTACTCAAAACGGGATAAAGTAAAACCGAAACTACTCCTGCTATCAGATTTTCATGGTGCGAACCTATTGTGTGTTATCAAAAATAAGAAGGAATGATTAAGACTTTTCTGCGGACGTAATACAGTACGGGACGACGCAGCGTATGCTACAAAATATACAAGAAAAGATTGTTAAATTTTCTAAAAGTGACTCGTTGAACGCAGCTACTACAACGTTAACCCCATCAGCAAGATATTGACTGTCTTGGAAGACATCGTTAAATGTGCTACTCGTACAAATATTGTAATTTGTGATATACATACCTTATAGTATTTATCGAGATTCAAGCCACTTCAATAGCTTTGTATCTAAATTTAACATTGCCCTCCATAAGACATTTAAATAAATGTTGCACATGTATGGCTTCAATCACAAAGTGTTTATTACCCGACTGCGGCGGAGCCCAAAAGGAGGGTTATGTTTTTGAATCATTTGACTATAAATGGGAATGGGAATCAACTCAATCGAAGAGGGAAATATAAAATCTATTTGTGAAAACCTATGCTGGACAAACAAATAAATGATTTATGATTTATGTCTGCTGATCGAAAATCTGCAAACCATTTATTTGCAAATCAACAGGTACAGTCAAGGAAATTGATTCCTAGACCACTTTGGACTCTGTCAAAGTGACACTGTAAATAAAATCATAAGAAGTCTCTTACGTCTACCTTTTGAAAGAAAATCTTGCTTTAATATAATAAAACGAAACAATTAAAAAACTAGTAAATTACGGACCGATTTTTCCAATTCCCAGATTAAGGTATCTGAAAGTTGGAGTTATCACGTTCTTTAACGTATTGTCATTCATTATGAAAGATAATTACTAAGCTGAAATTTATATCATCATCATCGTCATCATCATCATGATCATCATCATCATCATAATCATCATCATCATCATCATCATCATCATCACCACCATCATCAAACAAACATGGCAGACTCAAGACTGTGCAATCTTACGATGGCAATCTCAAGATTGTGAAAATATACATTAAAAATTTAAAAAAGTTACTTCCCGGCCTACGCCTTCAATTTTGTATGAAATTCCTTTACAGTTCTCTCGAGTTGTTCCGCCGAATGATATGATACTTTATCTACACTCATATCATAAACCCTCTATGATGCGTTCAGAAACCGCAAATTATGACCAGCATAATAATCAAGTCTGTTCTTAGAGCATTTTTTTTATCTGTGGCAGTTTTCTTATGAATTCATAAGAACATCAATTTCGATGTTCTTATGACATTCAAATTTCGAACATCTCCGAAAAACGAAGCATTTTTGATTAGACCTCTATTCTAAATCAGTCGAGATGACATTTTATTGAAAATGAAATGTCAATTTCACACAACTTTGACATATCTCGCACGTTACTTGATATCGAACGATTTGATAGTTGACGCTTAATCTAGATGGCTCTGAATTAAAAAAAAACAACTTGTCAAATTTTGATTTGCCGCCACATTTGACGCTTATTTTGTCGGAAAAATAAGTTTGTTGTGTTGTTTTGTTCGTAAATAATTATTTTATTGTACGACTACTTAAAATGAGTGATCAAGATAGTGATCATGATCACGATATTTCGGAGACGCCACCTGATATCAGGGATAAAGCAATGAGCGTCGAAAATATGTTGTTGCCGTCAAAATCCACGAACATGATTCTACTATCAAAACTGGAAAAGTGGAATTCAACCACCGCACAATTAAAACTGTAAATAATAATTATTACAATAAATAATTGTCTCTGTTATCCCATTTATTTTTTATATTATTTTACTAATAGCTCTAATCAATGCTGCAATGCCGGTTATTACATGCGATTTCTGAATACATCATAGAGAGCTTTGATGATATGTGTGTAGATAAAGCAGTGTATGTAACTGTACATAATAAGCATTAAAATACTCGTGAGATGCTATTATGAAACTCGCCTTCGGCTCGTTTCATAAACACTCACTCGAATTTTAATGCCTCTTATTATGCAACAGTCACATAAACTACTATTAAAGCCTAAAATTACTAAAATAACGCCAACATTTCATTGCATGTTTGAGAAAAAGATATTTTATCTGGACATTAAAACATCACTTCTGAAGTTGTATTTTTATCGTTAAAAGATACTGAGACGTTAGAAAGCTGACATCTAACAAATGCTATTCGGTATACATTGCAAATTTGACGAGTTCATACACTGCCCTTCCTCTATGCTACGCAATGTACAACGAATGATACTTGTCAGCTGTCACTTTCAGCTTTGTGAGATAGGGAGCTGAGGCTCTACTTTGAAAATCGAATTTCGAAGTTACGTTAGCTCCATCCCTGTCACTCGTCATTCGAGACTAAATCGAGAGAAAGGGATGGAGCTAACGTAACTTCGAACTTCGATTTTCAAAGGCCTCTGATATCGACGAGTTCTATCTTTACTATAGGGCTTGGCATAAAGACAGGCACAACAAAACCCGGCTTTGTTAAGCACTAACAGGCAGAACAAAGAGCTATTCAGGACACCCGAACTAAAGCACAAGAAGTGAAGTGCGAGTCGGACTCGCGCTCCGACGGTTCTGTACCGCCTGACTTAAACAAACTAACTAACCTAATAATTTCCCAGTTTTTATTATTTGGTTTTCTTTTGGGTTGGCACTATAATCACACTTAGGGCCTGTTTCACAATCGTCAAGTAAAGCGTATCTGACACATAAATTTAGCCCTTTCCTTTTCTTGCACTTGAACATGGACAAGGAGAGAGCTTACTTTAACTGGCACACAAATATACTTGTCGATTGTGAAACAGGCCCTTAATTTGATGCTATCATGTTGCGGTTTTACGATTGAAATATAACAAAAGAACGTTGAAATGCATATTTCTTGTATGACTTACTTGTATGTACTTATTTTTTTGTTATTAGTTCAAAAATGAGCCGTCTAAACAGGCTTACTCGTATTCTGTAAAAAAATATCCGGGTCCTATAAAAGGGTTTAAAAAAAAAAAGGTTTAAAAAAAAACAACTCTTTATAGGTAGGACAGAATAGGCTTATGGCCGGACGGACAGCGTTGGCTAAGTAAAAATAGGGTTCGGTTTGGCATCTTCTAGATACCGAACCCTAAAAAGCAAGTCACGATACTAAAATTTAACTACATCTAAAGTCGAAAGTAAAAACGCTAAGAAAGTGGCTGGGTAGGTATGTTATGAAATGTAGATGATATTAAAATGCCGCGATGGGGGGAAATATGGAAATCGTATCGCCTTCGAGGGGGAGGTTATCCGCCGACTTCCCTAATATTCATCCCCCCAGTTTAATATAGTTACGGATTTTGAAATTGTATGTGTGGATTGGTGTGGATTTACATACGAGAGAAGAATTTCGGTACATTACGTGCAAAGTTTGTAAGCGTCGGCAATGCCATGCAGCCATTTCAAGACATGGATTAACCTAACCGTAAATGTAAGGATTGGGATAATCTTTATTGGTTGTTAAAGGTTGCTTTTCTATGCAGGGTTTTAGATGAAAATATTTTTTTGATCGGCGAAAACACTCTGGGATAATAAATGACTTGACGTTTGAATTGTGATATTGTATTTTGATCCATTTAGTTATTTTTATTAACTATACTCGATAAACGTATATCCTAGTCCGGCCCAGTGTTCTTAATAACACATTCGATTTGGTAGTTTCTAAGGAATGCAATTTAACCGGTTATTAACCGTTTTTGTATGAAAATAACCGGTTAAAACCGGTTATAACCGGTTACTTGCCTTCCCTAGTAGTTTATATGTAAAATTATCCTTTATAGAGGATGCGTATGGAAAAAAATGCTTGCGCAGGACGATAATAGTTTATTAATGAGTATCATCATGATCTTGTCCTTATCACAATCATTTGGAGTCGACGCAGCATAATCTTAAAATCTAGAAATCTCGGATGGATGGACGTTTGTTACTAAATCACGCCAGAACGGCTGTACGAATCTGGATAGAATTTGGCACAGATATAGATTATGAATAATACATAAGCCACCTTTAATCCCGAAATAAATCACTAACCTAATCTTAGCCTGGTTGTGCAAAATGTGGTCACAGAATTATCAACAAGTTTTTGGAGTTGTTGGTGAGTCTGTGGCTCTGCCTACCCCACTCTGGGAATGAAGGCGTGAGTTTATGTTGTATGTTGTTGTATAAATCACTGTTCCCGTAGGATGTTAAAAATACGAAATCTAGGCGGACGGCATCGCATCGCGGGCATGAGTGTTAATTTGTTACTTACAATAATTTTAGAAATGCGTTAGTGTGTGAGTATATTTGTTTTACGCGGAAATGGTTTAAATTTCAATAAAATTTAAAATGGAGATTATTATACCCTGAATTGACACATAGAGTATCCTTTCATTCCTAATAATCACTGTTCCTCACTGTAAAAATCAGGTGTATCCCAATTGCGATTGTTAGCTATTTATACATTGATACACACATACAGATATGCAAGGTTTAACCAATTTACCTACGAACTTTTTTACTGTATAATAAAAAACTCTAAATAACTTTTTTCGCGTAAAAAACACGACTATCATATCAAACAGAATTCCATATGTTACAACTGACAACTCTCATGTTTCATAAACTGCCGAGCAAAAACAAACCTTAAAGGTTACTATTTTATAAAAACAAAGCGCCAAAATTCCAGTTGATCTAGTTTTGCTATTCACCCAGCGGGTCCTACGTCAAAAAATCTAAATCCGAAGTCACTATACCTAGTCCTGTCCTGTTTTATCAATCGCATATTTCCTGAAGAGTGAAAAGGATAGGACTTTCGATGCATCGTTTTTAGTAACCTATAGCCCGGTCTATATTGTCTATAGGTCATTTTCGAGGTGTATTTTTCTCCGGGGAACTGTGGCCGTTATGGAACTCCGCCAGCGATGGCTGCCATACACAATGTATGATATTTACTCGTTTATAACCGTTTTGTGCTCTATGAATTTCTACGATATCCCCTTGGACTCAAAGTTAGGTGGTAGACGTTTCAAAAGTTTTAGTTTTTGGTCTCAAGTTGTGAGACAGTTGCCTAAGCGTCGGTAAAAGTGCGTTTAAAATTTTATAAGTTTCTTTATGTATTTTTTGCATTATCATATAAATATTAACTTATTTTTAAAACCTAGACTAGACTAGAAAAAACTAGAACGAGGTGTTGTAACTTTTGGAACTCAAATTGTAAATATTGTTGCCATCATTATAATAGTTTTGACATTTATTTATATTTTAACATTAGACTGTTTATTATGTTGACAATCTCAATATAATTTCGTAGTTTTATACTTGTAACGCAATGAAACCTTAAAAAAATTATTGTAACGATACATTGATGAATAAATAAACTAAACCATAAATTGTTTATCTGTTTTTGTATTTTTATTTTGAATCAATACATTTTTTTTCTTACCCATCTCGCTTTCAAAACATTTGCAAAACATTTTCAAAACATTTGCGTTAAAACAAGAAAAGACGGCCAGATGGACCCCTTCAATGCGGTTTTCCTCAATCGATACCTAATTTAATCAGATATAATGAAAGTTCCCTTCAGAGCATTATAGTCGCGCCCTTATAAAATTCCCGACTTGACAGATGTCAACTCCATACAGCGCTGCAGTGCTACCATTTTCTTAATAGTTATCGGCAATCTTCGTTTTTTCTAAGACACACGGGTGACAAATATACTATCAGTTGCGAGTGCAGGCGTGATAGCGATAGCAAGTCGAAAGCTATTATAGAGCTACTGTGCAAAATATATGATGTGTGAGGTTATACATTATTTTGTACTACGTTGACAGCTGTCAGATTGAGCCTTTTTAATGGCGCTACTATTTTCACAACTGACCACAGAAGTTTTTGTTCATTATTTTCTGCTGATGGGTAAAGAGCTTAAACGCCACATGGTCTACGTTAAAATTTGTGATAGATTTAAAAAAAATGTGGTTACAAACAAAATCATGTCATTCCGACCATTACTCCAAAGTAGCGGGCGTAACAATAACTGATAAAATCCATTTTTATTAAGTTAAATGAAAAAAAATTGTACCTACGCTTTTGAGATAAATTTCTATATTTAATCATATTATGATCAGAACAAAACTGTTATCAATTACATTATTATTACCTAGTCTTCTTTTGAATACAAATTATCAACTCAAATATAAACGCAATAACTATTTAAAGCGGCAAAGCGATACTAAGCGGTTGCTCAACAGTCTTAATGACGCCTCTGAGAATTGTAATGCATTTACCGTATACGTTCTGGCAACATTGTGGAATCAATTGTAAGTTATTTATAGTTCAGGATTGTAGTTTCCTCGTCTGTTGGGATATTACTTAAATAAAAGTATCTATTGACGGTCACTTTCTCATTTTTCAGTTCGTCAATGAAGTATGTACCGGTAGTATAAAGCCAGCGGGCCTAGTATGGTTGCGTTTATCGTGTGACAAAATGTGGATAATGCATCCGTCACTCTCGTACTTATAAACGTGTCAGAAAGTGACGGATGTTTTATCCACATTATGTCATGTGATAAACGCAGCCATATAGGCCCCCAGAGTTCAGTACCTACCGCTAGCCTAGTTGGTAGTGAGTAGTGACCCTACCTACAAAGTTAGCGGTCCTGTCTTGGGTGTTTTGTATGTATTTAAATAAATATGTATTTTTCTATATAAATATGCTTATCGTCTAGTACTACCCATAGTACAAGCTTGGAGTTGCGGACTAAGTAAATTTATTAATTGTGTCCATTGGTATTTATATCCCCTGATATTTACCGCTTTATCCGCACTGCTTCATCGATTTTATCGATTAAATGCAAGTGCAAAATAAAAGCTTTTATGTTTTGTGTTATGTTAATAATTATGTTCTGATGGGACATTTTAGACTGCCGGGTCTATTACCCAAAATATTGTTCGTTAAAAAAAAAAGTAATGCAGTTATGAGAATCACTTGGCTCATGACATGTGACTAACAAGTCGGTATAGTAGGGTGCCGACTTGGTACGCGTTCGAGTATTTACTTCAACGGTGACAATTAATGCCTAAAGCTGATCAGATATGTAACCCAGAAGGTAGTCAATGTAGACCTACCGAGTTTAAACTCATTACAATGATCTCAAAAGCGTGTCCCTAAAAAGCCTCTTTTTCTAAGGATATATTTCTTACATAACTTTCGCGATGTTTGGTTGTCGAAACGAATATAGTTTTCCCTTATTACTTTAACGTATTTTTAACATTACGCTACCTTTTCTTATTTATTATTATTTTGCCAGGAAAGGCGGCAGATTCGGAAACCATACCATTGCAATAGGGGTATAAATGCAGTGGATTAGAATCCATTCTATGAGCCTATGTACGTACATGTTGGTCGTGATAAGTTTATGAATTATAGTGAATACAAATCCGTTAAATCAGCTTAGACCATTCGAGATTAATATCAAAGAGCCTATAGCTTAGAGTAACTACCTCTTATCTTACAGTTCCTAGCTATGTCTCAAAGGCAGTGTTGAGTTTCAAACGGCCACGCTTAGCAATCACTCGCATCTTGTGGCGTGATTTGTATTCAGAAAGGACAAGAGTTGCTTTCATCGTCCAAATTACGACGTATGTTTCGATTGACGTTATTCGTAATACCCATTTAACTGTCATTATGTAAATCCGTGATAGATGCCAAAAAGGGGCCTATTTTTCAAAAACCTAACTTCCCAAAATCACCATCTTGTTGGAGGCCTACCTACAGCTCGTCTCCCAATCCGCGGACGCCACTCAAGAACCTTCTGACCCCATCGGCCATCAGTCCTGCGAGCAATGTGCCCCGCCCACTGCCACTGTCAATTTGTACCTATTTTATGGCAATAAAACATTATCTTATCTTATTTTATGAGATACAGCCCACTTACAAACAGACAGACAGACAAACGACGGAGAGAGAGACGAACAGTGGAGGCGTAGTAATCTTAATAATTCTGTTGGTAGTCTTTTTTTTTTAATTGTAAATATATATTTTTTTACATAGTACCATACTCTAAATTTCGCCAAACTGTGTGTCAGTTTGTTGGCGACTGATGCGCTCAATAATCTTTAGGTACAGTCAAGGAAATTGATTCCTAGACCACTTTGGACTATGTCAAAGTGACGTAAACAATCAAAACGTAGGAGACTTCTTATGATTTTATTTACAGTGTCACTTTGACATAGTCCAAAGTGGTCTAGGAATCAATTTACTTGACTGTACATTTATATAAACCGCCAACAGTGACCACGTGCAGACAATTTTTTTATTAAAAGAAAAACATTTCCCCTTAACAATCAAAATAATTCCTTGTGTATTTGTGCAGTCCCGCGGCAGGATGCATAAAAATAATTTATAGTCCGGCGTGCCGCATGCACGGGACGGCGCACGGGTCGGGCGGGAGTGATACCAAGTATGCCCTATTATTTATTTCACGAAGACACGGCATAAGGCAGGGAGACCATCGTTTGTCCTAACATTATTTGTCCTAATTCACGAGTCCTAATTTTTATTTGTAATAAACTGGTTTTCAGCGTTTAGGGTTAATTTTAATGTCTCTAAGCATGGCATCGTTATGAATAAATGATAATTCGGACTAATACATTAGGAAAAATAACAAAGGATTTCCAATATAGACCTATCTCGGTCTCCTAGCTCTGCTTGGAATTTGTCAGGTCTTAACAACTCATATACCTCTGATCTATATATATAAAAGGCAAACCTGACTGACTGATGTATCAACGCACAGCCGAAACTACTGTACCTAGAAACTTGAAATTTGGTACAGGGGTTCCTTTCATGATGTAAGTGAGCACTAAGAAAGGATTTTCCGAAAATCGACCCCCAACGGGAAGAAATGGGGGAGTAGCGGGGAACTAATTCTACGCATACGAAGTCGCGGGCGTCGTCTAGTATTTAATAATATTGAATCGACAATGAAAACAGTCTTTACTCTACATTACGTAGCCTTGGTTCGATATCGTAATCATGTTATTGACATGACTTATAAAATTCCATGGAAATAGCGATCGTAAGTCATAATAATACCCCTCACCCTGTGTTACACTTGTAATTCTATTTGCATTTCAGCATGTACAAGTTTTTTCAAAAGAAAGTCGTTTGTATTAATTACTACTAATTGTACTTAATCAGTACCATATTTTTGTATTCACCAGTCATAAGAATAGCATAAATATGCAAAACTACAGATTAATCTGACAGTTAGAAAAACGATTAAGGGCTGATTTTTCAATCCCCAGATAAAGCTATCCGGAAGGTAAATTTTAGCTCTGTCCTTTTCTTTCATATGACTTCAGAATAGGATAGTAATACATTTAACTGACGGATAGTTTTATCTGGGGATTGAAAAATCGGCCCTAAGTATATTAAAATCAACTTCAAAGATTGTTCATTACTTAGTTAAAGTTGGAGCTAATAAAAACGTAATTAATTATATTAAAGCGGAGCGGCCACTTGAATTGCAGTTAATTACACAGACAGACATCTTCATTCCGGATGCAAAGGCATAACTGTGCCAAGAAATTAAATGTAGCTATTTACTGAGAGTAAACAATGTGTTACTGGCCTGACGGGGAAATACAGGAACTAACTGTTTACGCTTTTGATACTTGCCTTTGTGATTATTTAGCTTTATAATAAACTAGAGTACGCCCTCGACTTCGTTCGCGTATAATTACTTTCCCGCTACTCCCCCCATTTCTTCCCGTTGGGGGTCGATTTTCGGAAAATCCTTTCTTAGTGTTCACTTACATCATGGAAGGAACCCCTGTACCAAATTTCAAGTTTCTACGTACAGTAGTTTCGGCTGTGCGTTGAGATATAAGTCAGTCAGGTTTGCCTTTTATATAATATAGATAAATAAATAAGAAGTACATACAATAGGGAAAATGCAATCTTATACATTAGGGTAGATTTTTAGGGCCCCTTTACCAAAATGATAAAAAAAGAACCCTTATTGTGAGACTTCGATGTCTGTCTGTCTGTATGTCACAGCACTTTTTCTCTGAAACCATAGAAGCTATCAACTTGAAATTTGGCATCGCATCTGTTTTTATTAAAAATAATATGAAATATAAATATTTTTTTAAATACCTCTTTGAAATGGGGTCTAGAATGGGGGGTTGAAAAATGAAAGTTTGTGAAGTTTTGATTTGATTATAGCAAACGGGGTGTCATATGAAAGGGTCTCAACTATTCAAGGTGCAAAACGTTTTTTAGTACAAATTTGTTTACATCTTTGGCAATTTCGATTAACACAGACTATAGCTAGGTTTCATGAATGTCGGTTGGGCCTTATAAGAGATATTTATTTATTTATTCTCAGCTCTCAAATTTAGGAGCACCATTATTTCTTGAGTTTTTATCAATTTGGGGCTGGTAGGACCTTGTGCAGCGTCCGTCCGGATCGCTACCACCATCTTATCCATTAACCTACCACCAAACAGCAGTGTTCGCATTGTTGTGTTCCGGTTTGGGGATAAGACAGCCGGTGTAATGACTAGCATAGAGGCATTCCATCTTAGTCCTCAGGGTTGGCAGCGCATTTGCAGTCTTGTGAATGCGAATATCTATGGGTCACAGTGTCCACATACCATCAGGTATTACTTAATTACATGATTTACATCAGTTTTTTTTGTTACATTAAACAATTGATTCAAAATAATAACTTAGCACATTTTCTCCAGGATCATTAGCAACAATATCTCCCGCCATGAGCCCCTAGTTTTTATTTATCCCATAAAAGTTCATTTGGACCCAAACCCAATTATATACGGAACCATTACACCCTTTGGAATCCTAATACGTATTTAAATTGAGTCCCTTAGGCTGTGTCTCCACCAAAACTGCGAAACAGCGCATTGGTTTAATTACGGAAACCCATCCACCAATAGGATATGGTCTAAGATCCGAATAGGAGACGATTTGCACCAGGCTGTTTATTCGATGAAAAGTATTTTACATCAAATTTAATACGCTAAATAATATGTGGCGAATAGGTAGGCTGAAAAATTTCAGGCCAGTATCTTTAAAAAAATATTAAAAATGAACTTTTTTTTATTGCTAAACCTTGTTCAATAGACAAATTAGGTACATACTAATCGAAAGTATGAAGCCAATAGAATATGCAAACGTTAGGTTTGGTGCAAATTATTAATACCTATTTACCTGTTTATACCTGCCTACCCAATAGTATTATGACGGGAAAAAAATAGTCAACCTAACGTTTGCATATTCTATAGGTTTCATACTTTCGATTGGTATGTAATTTGTTTATTTTAATTTTATTTGTTTTGTTTACAAGCAATTGCAATTTTTTAAAACAATGTTAAAGTAAGTGTGAGTAAGTATTGTTGACATTCATATTTTCCTTTTTTTTCAGTATAATTTTACAATTGTGTGTAATTTAAAATTAAGCCCTCAATTAATTAATTAATTAATTTCTGCACTCCTGAATGCAGGCTGAATACGCAGGATATTTAAAATATAATGTAACAACCATGTACAACTGTATTCTGCACATAAAACATTTTGATTTTGATTTGATTTGATACCGGCCACGTACCGGTGATGGTAGACCTGAGACCCAGTAGACGTATTATGCAGTGATAAGACTGCAATCGTAAGACTGCCATTGCTGTCAAGTAAAGGTGCCCTGTAGAATTTCGGCCCTGCTCTGCTGTCCTGCAGGGCTCCTATTTAAGGCCGGTTCCGACGGACAGCATTTGCTTTGCAATCCAGCTGCAAAATGGCAGTTCGAGGGCATTTCTGATGCAATTAAAATAACTGTATTACAACCTTGCAACCCCCTTGCAGTTGGAGTGCAATCCTGTCGACCACACACTGACTGCAATCTAGCTGCACGGTTGTAATGCACTCCTGTTGCAGTTGGAGCAACTGAATCAAAACTGCAAATCAACCGCGCAGCTAGCTTACAATCGGTGTATACGGTCGACAGGACTGCACACCAACTGCAAGGGGGCTGCACGATTATAATGCAGTTTTGATGCAGTTATGTCAGTCATGCATCAGAACTACCTCGAACTGCCATTTTGCAGTTCAAATGCTGTCCGTCTGAACCGGCCCTTAACCTGACAGTGACATATGACAAGTGACAATTCGGCGTACATCTCATAGCTTATATTAATCCCAGTCATTATGAAACTTTGAAGGTATACCAAATGTTCACTTGAGAGGCCTGATGAGAACGCAGCCTTACAACGGATGACCAGCTACAATGGGAGACAGGAACAAAGGTTACATTAGTGGTACCTAATGCAGTTCATTGTGCTCACGCGATGCCGGAACTTGAAGCATATGGGATTTTAAGGGACGTGCCAGTCACTTAAAATAAAAAAATTAAATTACCTTTGAAAAATTCTGACTGGCGACTAGAGCCTTGATTCCACATTATATTAGCGGATTAGCCCATGTTGCTTTAATATCGTTATTGTATTGTTGACTTAATGACAGTTCTTATTCATTTGACAGTAAGAGCGACTATAACATCAAAAATGTACTAGTAAACACTAGTACGACGCACTGTAACAAATGACAGTATCTCAAATAAAACGCCTGGAGCAAGTGCAACCTCGTTACTAACGGGAGAGGGTTGAATCTGCTTTGGCTATTGCATTCGAGATACCACCTATTGGCTTATGAGGGCAGAATACTTTTTTATATAGCCGTAAAAGGTAAACGAGTAGACGGGACCTGATGGTAAGCAGTCACCGTCGCCCATAAACATCAGCAATGCAAGCGAAGTTGTGGCCTTTCAATGAATACTCTTTTTAAGCGTTTAAAGGAGGATTTGACTTCTTATGACCTTCTGACGTTTGCTTAAAAGAATAAGAATAAGAATTTTTTTATTGCCACACACCAAGAAACAGACGGACAGTATGTACAATTTTGGACTTAATTATATTCTTAAATTATCTCGGTCGAGTGACAAAAGGAGCGGGCTCGGCGTGTGCTGCGAGCGCGGGCGCAGCCGCGTCTGCGCAGCGCTGGTTTTCAGTCCGCACCTTTTCCACCTACACTAAAAATAATAAACATAATAGCTCTGCTTGCTCTATACAACTTATAAAAAAATATCACATTTAAAAGAAATCATAAAAATAATCATCATATTTTTTTTGGCTAATATGAGATCTTTATATTCCTTATAGGCACATTCTTATTGCTTGACTTTACCTGCGCTAAAGACATTATTTATTGCTATTTATTGTTATTTGTTCGACTCCGAACTATAAGTAAACGCTGTACCTACCAAGTCTACCAAGAGTTTTATTTTATGCTAAATAAAACTTACACGCAAACCACCCTTTTCAACTTCACGGTTTGTTTATTCATAAAAAAATAAAAGTGGTTGACCGTGAACTGTCATTCTCCATTCCTTGCCACTACAATAAACACTCCCATCTATCCCACTAAACGACTCCTTTTCAGTTCCATCGCAAAAAATACTCAATAGTTTGGGCAACCCTACGTAATGAGCATATTATAAGGGGCTCCATTCATGAGAATAAATTAGAATCTGGGGACAATGGCGGCCAGGTCGGCCGTAATTATTGCGTCCAAAACATTCGGTTTTTCCGAGATTGAACGACTATTGTCAACTGTAATGAGAGTGTATTTACTATTTGTTAGCGAACTATAGTTTTGGGAACACAATTTGCTGCGTGTGGGTGGGATTTGATTTATCTGAACAAGTATTTTATTTGTATTTCAAGAATAGGTAAGTTAAATCTGTTAAAACTACGGAATAGAAAAACAGTGGAAGTGGCATGAGCTTCGCTTAGTATCAGACGTTGTCGCCAATATTCAAACTATCATAAAAACAACACGCCACCATGGAAAATGTTTTTGGTGCGGCTATCGTTTTTACATCCCAAAATAGCATAATAAAGCAGGCGTTTGGATTTATTTCCTATTTTAGAAATATCGAAATATCTAAATAAGCGATCGCGGCGAAAGTATGGTAGGTTGTGCAGAACTCCGCATAACTATGCCACACGTTACACGCCCACTTGACACTTCTTCTGTTTTTTCTGTTCTGTGGTTAAAATTAGTAAAGAGCATGTCAAACCATGCTCGGTGTAGGGTTCCGACGCCGTTACTACAAACAGAAAAAACCGGCCAAGTGCGAGTCATACTCGCGCACGAAGGGTTCCGCACCATTATCTATACAACATTAGCAAAAAACGGCAAAAAATGACGTTTGTTGTATAGGAGCCCCTTGAATATTTATTTTATTTTAATTTAGATATTTATTTTTAAAGGGAATATACAAGTAAATATTCTGTGAGTGGCAAAAAATCACGTTTTTTGTATAAGTAGTATTTGTTGTTATAGCGGCAACAGAAATACCTACATCTTCTGTGAATTTTTTTACTGTATAGCTATCACGGTTCATGAGATACAGCCTGGTGACAGAGGGACAGACGGACAGACGGACAGCGGAGTCTTAGTAATAGGGTCCCGTTTTTACCCTTTGGGTACGGAACCCTAAAAACTATTTCGAAAAACAAAAAGTAGGACGAATTTTCCATTTTTAGTAGGTATAAACACTTTAGACGTCTGTATCTCAAGAACCAATCAAATCTTCTTAATCGGGTTTTATTTATTTATTCAGTGCAATAAATAAGTTCTATTTTATGACAGTAGGTATTATTATCTTCCCATTTTTAATTTCATTTCTCGTCGGGGGTTAAAGATACACAGACACACATAGCTTTTTTTAATTACATCTACGCCATTTAATTTCATAAAATAATCCCATCAAGATATTGTAAACCGCTAATTTCCCCAAAATCCCCCCCAACGTTATCAAATTAATAATTTATCCCATTAATCAAGTGTTAAAAAACCGGAAGGACATTTTGTCAAATTCCGTTGTCCATTAAATTAAATCTATCTGCATCCGGTTTTGATTGATCCGCGGGATGATAGATGAAGTAAAATGGAGGAAGCTTTGTGTAACGCCAACCGATTAATTTTGACTGGAAGAGAGCGCTGCGCGGTGATAAAGCTGTCTACTTTGTCTTTGGCAACTTTAAACGTGTTTTAACGTGTTCTATTATATTCCGTATCATAAACCATATTGTTATAATATTTTTAATCGATTCTACACGAGCCAAACCATGCGCTTGACATCGTCAGTCGAGTTAAGAATACAATAAAATTTCAAAAGCCAATTGGTTGTAATGAGTAAAATAGAGCGCCTTATTTACACAAAAAACATATCGTAAAAAAGCCATATGGTATGAAAAGCAAGATGAGTTAAAACTAAGTGAAATAGAAGGCCAGAGGCTGTATTATGAGCTACTATCAACAATTGGCAAGTTTCATGCAGTGAAAAGGACAGACATTGACTCCTATAGCTCTGTCCCTTTCCTTTTTATGACTGTGGCTGAGCCAGCAATGACAATGTTCTTTTATTTACCAACAATAATTTTATTTAAATAACCTTTTATTTAGATAGCTGAAAACGAGTCAGACTTACGCCATAACTTGAAGGGATTAGGTTAGGTCCCGCAGCTACAAATAAACTAACCCAAAAGATTCCAAACGCAATTAGCATGGAAAGCCCGAAATTAACACGAGTTATCATTTGTATGCTAATTTTAACATTCGTAGCTTCATGTCTATGGCAACAGATAGTACACAAAGTCTACTAGGTTGGCGAAACGTCGGATGGCTGTGAGTTTGCGTTACCGCAGTAGTGGCGGCGTTTAGCGTCGAGCGTCAAGCGTCAACGACCAAATGCATGAGATACAGTGGTGGCCACATAATTAGGGACGCTTGCAATTTTCCCATACAATTGCCTACAAATATGACTGCCGAAACAATAGTGCCGCCGCAGTGGCCGCGATACGCGCTTAATCGTGGTTATAAATTAGCTTAGTACTAAAATCCAAAATTACGTCACAAATCACTAATCTTATCTCAGTTCTCAAGGTTGGCAACATGTTTGCAGTCTTAGGATTGTAGTCTTGAGAATGCAGTAGTCTCTGATGCTAATTATTATTGGGTGGCCTGTGTGCTTATTTGCCCTATCCTTGCGTATCTGTATGCTATACAATAAAGGGTATTTTTTTATTGTGTTCTATTATAAATATATACATATACAACGGAATACTGATGTAAATGTGCAGAGCGTACGGTTTTGTTTAAAGTTATCAATCAATCAATCAATCAATCAATCAATCAATCAATCAATCTGATGACTCATAATATCGTATTGGTTGATACGAATACGAAACACTATTAAAAACTAGGGTGACGGTACCAATGTTGGACACTTTTAGCCAAAGGCACCAATAATGTCCATTAATTAAAAAAATACTCTAAATAAATGAATGACCCTTATCTTCTGTAACATAAGAATCAAGGGTCCATTATTAGTCCTTGTTCAACACTGCTGGGCCTCTATTCCCGGCGGTAAAAACATATCGTCTTTAACTTGTAATGGTATTGTTTTGACGTCAGCCACCATTACTGTCAAGTAAATAAGAGCTATCAAAACGTTGACAATACGATATGGTTTTTACCGTCTAGAATATCGGGCCTGACCTATTGCCTAATGCACTCGCAATCGACTTCAAAGTGGAACAATTGTTTTCATTTTGTATACAGACTCGCCTTCGGACCGTCAAAATGAAAACGATTGCGATTGCCATTGCGTTAGACAATAAGCCAGCGGGTTCCATCATCCTAGTTAGCATTACGAACGGTTACCTCAAATGAGTGAACTATCTTGTCCATTGTTTGTCTATGGTTGAATAAAACTTAAGGCGATTATAGCTGCGGCTGCTGACCTAAACCGAAAAGCGGCATCTCCTGCGAAACATCTGGGGCTCTATTCCACTTGGAAAAACAGCACTGTCACAGGGATATGACAGCAAAGCAAAAAACATTAAAAAGCAAGCTTTAAAAACCCGACTGAATTTTTTATTATTGTCGTCGATATACCTACTTAGATATGTTAATAATTGTCATTTTGCCATTGTTGTTATTTCAATTTCAACAGTTTGGGTATCCTATATCACCTGGGATGATGGTATTGTTAGTGACAAAAGAGCGTGTAGATATTTTTGGCGTCCTAGGAACGTGTGCAATGTACATATTTACTACTTTGACTGTACATTAATATTTTTTTGCCGCGTAATACATTTTGTTCATCAATCACTCTACTAATTGTAGTTTAATAATTCCAAGAATAACTATACCTAATTGATTGAATGGAAAAACAACCAATGGTTTTCTCAAGAATAAAATTGTTAAATAGATATTAATTAGCCCTAGTATAGTTATTCGCGTATTAATTCAAGTTTAGTCGAATCCACCCTTATTAACAAGGTAATTAAATAATTAATAGGGTGATTGCAAGCGCTATTGCACCTGCCTTCAGGGCCGTTGTAACCTATTATTTATTAAAGGATTACGAGTAAAAAATAACTAATACCTTGAGCTTATATTTTTTTATTGTTCAGGAAATTTTACTGCGCTTTTGAATATTATATTAAATACTTAATAATAGGGTACGAGTTACTACGATTAATAAATATATTCAGTTGATTTATTGCCTGGGTCTTGAACGGTTCGCTTTATATTTATTAAATCAATTTACACAATTTATATTAAAGCAAACTATTATTATGATTAATATAATTTTCACAATCATGGTCGAAAGAATAACTTGTGTTATAAACTCTTACCGCCACATTCAGAGACTGAACTCGTTCCCTTTTCAAACTGCCTGCCTGCTTTTTTTTCGAGTTGGACTCGTAGATTGATCTCAAGGTGGCAACTGACTTGTAACATTTCGGTGTAATGTATCGCGGCCCTTATCCAATGTGTTCGATAAGATAGGACTGCAGATGACACATTACAGCAAAATGTTACAAGTCAGTCGCCGCCTTTTGATTGCAGCAAATGGCTGTGCCAAAAAGTACACCGGGTGGCAAAAAAAGATTTACTTGAAAAAAAAAATGTTCGAAAGTTTTTCAATTTGTTCCGTTGGTGTACGAAGGTTTTCAAATCATACAAGTTTAATTTGACCAGGGGGGTTATTATGACATAGCTATGCAGTTCATTTTACGGCGAGCGTTAAGGACCGAGCTATCAGTTATATAGCTATTATAGCTCTATCATTTTCTCTCAGTGTAAACTGAACTACAGAGTTATGTCATAATAACCCCACTGATGTTCACTCCTCGCTAGTTGAATGTCCATTCCAGCCATCTGACCAGCCTATACGAGGGAAAAAAGGCCCAAACACATCCACTTCCATACATAACTACAGGTCTCAAACTACCCTCGGCCTAGGCAAAATTTCTAATAGCAAAATTACTAATTTTTCTTAGGTTTTAGAGCATAGTAGTTCCTCCAACAGGCATTCAGGGTTACCAGCAAAAATGGAAGCAGTTCGCAGCTTTGGTGATCGGCACCAAGACCTGCCTTCACTGGTGGGACTCCTGGCGAGACTGCTCAGGGTGGTAGCGCTGGACATAGACCAACGACACAGCGCTGGTTAGTTCGTTATTATCATCATTTCCGGATATACCCCGCTAAAAGGAAGCACTTCGCAGCTTCGGTGAGCAGCACCAAGACCTGCCTTCACTGGTGGGACTGTTGACGAGGCTGCTGAGGGTGGTCGCGCTGGACATAGACCAACGATACAGCGCTGGTTATTTCATTATTAACATCACGTCCGGATTTACCCCGCTAAAAGGCAGATGTATCAGACACACTTCTGTGTGAGATCGGTCCTTTTTTAGTATAGACAAGGCAAACGAGCATACAGGCCTCCTGATTTTATTCTTTCGGAGATCCATTATTGTTTACTGAATCGGCTTGCATTCTGAATTCATATCTGCACCTTTGGTCACGAGTTTGTCACTTGAGTGACCTGTTACTATCATTTGCAATCATTTGAATTTTGTTTTTCTCAGGCATCCCTCTCATCTTCTACCTGACCGTAGTCGTCGGCATCACCTCCTTCGTTTACGCTTACCTGATTTCCGCGTCCTATTACATATTCTGGCGCGATGCCGACCTGCTCACCAAGATTATACTCTTCTCGATAGGCATCAGCAGCCTTCTTGGGGTTATCAAATTGATGTTCCTGTATGTTTACAGGTAAGAAATTAATGTGTAATAGCTTGTATTTTACTTGAGTGGGACTAATATCCCTGCGTTTATCACGCGACAAAATGTTGATAAACCATGCGTCACTTTTTGATACGTATATAATTACAGTCGAGTTTATAAATGTGTGTACACCTTAGTACCTGGTCCCTTTAATGTCTTGTTTAAATTGCCATACATGAATTGTCACAGCGATTAAAGTGACAAGGTACACACATATTTATGAACTTGACTGTACGAGAGTGAAGGATGCTTTATCAAAATTATGACCGCAGGTGTTCAAGTGTTTGGGTCACATCTCGCAAGTCGATTTTTTGAACCAGTTCCTTTCTTGCAATAATCTAATTTGGAATTCTCCTCAGCCAAGAAATTTTATAGTGACTATGAACTGGGCCGGTATTATAGGCGCTAAAAACCATATCGTCTTTGATCTGTTATCGTATTGTCAACGTTTTGATAGCTCTTATTTCCTTAAAAGTAATGGCGGCTGACGTCAAAACAATACCGTAACAGGACAAATACGATATGGTTATTACCGCCCGCGCGCCGGGAATAGAGGCCCTGATCTTATGATGGAGTCGGAAAATAGCAATAGGATACCCGCTACACTTAAAGTAGACCCAGTTTTTGCTAATATTATTGGTCCCTATCAGCATTGAATGACGTCGAGCAATTTTTAAATTAAACTTTCAGGCACACGCTCAAGAACTTAGTATCAGCGTATCTGCAATGCGACGCGGCCGTGGCACTCTGTAGCCGCATGCGCAGCAACGTACGCATAGCCCTGCGAGGCGTGCGCCGGCGCGCTGCGTTCTTCTGGATCCTCGTCAATAGCAACGGGTTCATGTACGTGCTGCGCCCACTTCTCACCCCGGGCAAGCGACTCTTTGAGGATCAGCAGATCATATTAGGTAGGTTATTTTTTATTAGATAAATTTTTAATAGGTTAGAAAAGCACCACGAAAAAAATACTGAATACTTGCACAGTTTTTTGCCGGGCAGTTCAGTTTTTTTAGAATCCAGGTTTTTTTTATGCGCTTTAAAACATCCCCCTTTTTGTAAGTGACCAGTCATTTTCATCTACTCTACCTGCAGTAGTACCCTACTTTATTGTTTTTTAATAAGATCCAAAAGTAGATACTAGTACATCGCTTTGTAGTCGACTGTACAATACAATAATTTATTTATAACTCCGGAGTTACATGTATAAAACATATCTCTTGCTCGGAAAGTTAGGGTTTCCATTTCAGCAAATAGTTCGTATTTTCATCCCTATGGATTCCTACAGCGCCTTTAAAAAAACTGGACCATGGAAGAATCTTATACATCGAGTCTTATATTACGAAGTAACTCATGACTATAATTTTTATTACTCCTTTTTAAAAATAGGTATCCTTACATAAAATGGCAATCTTCATTTTTGTACCAAAATAATTAAGATAAGTAAATTGTGAAAATTTTACTTAGGTCAGTTTTGTTAACTTCTCTGTCGAAATGTACACTGTTTTACTCGTATGAAGGTATTAATTGCACCCTCAGACTATTGCAGTTAGTTACTTTCATCTTATAGTCTGCAATTCACTATATGATATGCAAATGACAATCTGAATTATCTACATAGTCATCATCGATTTGTTTCTTTTCCTCAGGTCTTGAACCAGTGTTTGAATCCCCAAACTATGAAGTCGCCCTCGTGCTCGAAGCTTGCAGCGTCTATTTCATTGTCTACGTTACCGCCACCATCACTGCCTTCCACATCATTATTGTTGGGTACTCTGAGGCCCTCATGCTGGCACTCGGTCAGGAGTTACAACATCTGTGGGAAGATGCTCAAAGTCACTACCAAATGATTTATAGAAATGATTTTAGTGAGAGTAACCGAGAAACTTCTCATGAGGAGGAAATGCCAACAGTTTTCGTACAAGATCTAACAAACTTTGATTATCCAACTGAAGCTCCTAACGACCACACTGATATAATTTCAAAAACAAAGTTCATTAACAATTACATAAGGCGTGGTTTGCTGAGCGTAATAAAAAGACACGCAGTGAATATTGAACTGATCAACCAAATCGAGACCGTCTTCGAAAACGCGATGGCTATAGAATTCATTTTACTCTCTGTTGGTCTGATAGCGGAGTTGCTTGGAGGCTTGGAGAATACATATATCCAGATACCATTCGCTTTGGTGCAGGTAGGTGTGGATTGTGTAACTGGGCAGAAGCTGAGAGACGCTTGTTTGGTCTTTGAGGAGGCGGTGTATGATTGCAAGTGGGAGAAGTTCGACCTGAGGAATATGAAGCTGATCTTGGTGCTGCTGCAGAAATCACAGAAACCCCTTGAACTGTCCGCTGGGGGAGTCATCAAGCTGAGCAATGTGACGCTCATGTCGGTGATTAGGTCTGTATACTCGGCGTATACTGCTCTGCGGTCCACTATGAACTAAGTGAAGTTTATAAAAGCGACGTGATGGTGTATTTGAAGTAGGTGATGTAGGCATTATTGTAGGGTTAATATATTTTAACTTGTGTTATAAAATGTATTTGGTTCCTAAATACAACAATCAACCCGCCCGCAACAAGTTCTGTCAAATATGTACAAATAACTTATCAGCAATATGGATTGTCAAAAATGTAGACCAGTTAGTCAACTTGCTTCGTCAACAGTTTATACAAATTAAACAGCAACATGATTCGTCAATAAAATACAATTATTATTAGTATATTTATGTTGACGATCTCAATTAAATTTTGTATTTTTTGGCATGCAATGCAATTGATATTGTACTGGTTTAGCCCGGAGTCTAAGCATTATGTAGGTTTGAATCCTTATTTTTCAGTGACTGCTTAATTTATATAATATGTGTACCTATGTTTTAAAGCACTAGTAGAGAGAAGATACTTGTTTAAATTTGTGGACCCTATTTTAAATAACGTCAAGAGGTATTCAGCCCGAAGGTGGCAGACAGAATCTGTTACGTAGATACCTAACTAACACATTTGTCAAAAGACCATGCATTTAAGACCATTGAAGTTGTATTAAACTTCCTCAACTTCATTACTTATCAAAACCACTCCAGATAGCTAGAGCCAATTTCGGGAAATCATTTAGTTTTTAGGTGTTGACATTTACATAATTTACTTAGATATCAAATGAGAGTCCCCGGGTGCGCCGGTCGTGTGACTAAATTTACATATCTAATCTGATTTGGACCGGCTTTGATGTCGATCGCACCGTGATCGACGAATCTAAATCTCTTCTCAATATTCAGGACCGGACAAAATGAGAATCTTCCACTCTTCAGCCTAGACGAGCGAAAAATCAAAATCAAATTTACGCTGCGCAAACTTTGATTGGACAAGTTTTAGACGAAACGACTTCCCGATTTATATCGAAATATAGATAACATCAAGCTTAAGGCGTGATTAAATATAATGCAACGCGTAGCAAACTTTAAACGATTATCGCAGATAAAACAACAATCAAACTCAATTAGCCTTTCTTTGTCGGGGAACTCGGGCATAGACGGCGAATGTTAGCGACGCGTATCTTCAAATACAATGGCGGGTTATAAAGGGAAACATTGTCCTATCGCAATGCAAGTTAAAAGATAATGCGAGCGTAGTCTCCTAATAACATTAGCATATCTTAATGCGACGCTCGCTTCTCGCGATGTACGGACGCTGATCCGATACCGGCTAATATTGGCTCAATAAACACCGAGCATGGCAACGCAAACAAAGCAGGAAACGGCGCGAATCGTAATTATGGATTAATAATAATGTATCTACTACGCTCAAGTAATTGTTGGAACATGCAAATTAAGGCTTTAACTAGTGTGTTCGCTCAGTTAAAGTACTTCGTTAATATGATGGTTAATCCACGTAATGTCGGCCTAGTTAGCTGAGATCGTTGTGTCTTTTTGTGTTTGTAAAATATTACAGTAGAATGTATGGCGGTCGGGTGGGTATTTGTAAGGGTGCCCATTCACTGGCGCACAATGCCGCAGCGTCAATGCGCGGTGCACGGCGCTCGCTCTATGAGATTCAAAAATGGAATTGTGAAACGAACGTATTTTGGCGGGAACGGGTGTTTTGTGCGCGCCACAATGCCAACATGTTGTATGGGACTTATTCCAGTTTGCCGCACACAAAGCTTCTATACGGCAACGAGAGCAAAAATATACGCGTTTGGAGACTTTCTTGCCAGATAGGTACAAGAGTTTAATTAAGTATTTTTGCAGGGGAATTTATGAATATAGGTTTCTCGTGTAATAATGTAATACCGAGATGTACTTTTAGAATATACGACATTGCTATTATTTTAAACGTTCGTCAGATTGTTTTATATGTATTCCTGCGTCTTTGGTCCGTCTAATAAATTATATTATTTCTAAAATTAAAATTCCCTCCTTTCAGGCCCTTTTTCAGGTCTAACGGTCACTGAGACTAGACCTAAGGAATGTAAATTCAAGGAATTTGGAATAGTTGAGGACAATTCCAAAAAAAATTAAAAGGTACGCAATGTAAATCCTAAAATAATCCTTTATAACCCTATAATATTGATACTTAAACATACTTATTATTTAAACCTAAAAATAAGTAAAATAACTAGTCGGTTATTATAAGGTATACTTAATACTCGTTATTGTAAAGTATAAAAAGTGAATCTTTTTTAACCTCCTCCGGCGGGAAAATGAACGGTTAACGATAAGTGTAACTAAACGTAAAATTGATTAAGAACTTTTTGATCGGTTTTCAAAATTGAAAAGTCATATTTGTAGGCAATTGTATGGGAAAAACGCAAGCGTCCCTAATTATGGGCCACCACTCTACGTATACAGATGACAATATTTATATCAAAACATACATACAATCGGGATAAGCAAAGCTTGCTTTTCGTTAAATCTGTCTAGGTAACTGGTTTATCTTCCATATCTATAGCAGTTATATAAAAAATAACTTATACATCAAACCAAATCAAAAATATTTATACTTGTGTTTCTGTACATATTTCTATGTGTTTGGCTTCGTATTCAATCCGGGAGGTCACCGAGGTCATCAACTATAAATATGGGAGTTCAAAGGGAGGTTACCCAAAAACTTGCCGAAAGCAGTGGCGCGAGAAATCAGAAGGATCCGAATTGTACCTCTAAGGATAGCCTTGACGTTTGAATATACTTACGGCCGTCGTTCCCATCAATTTCTCTATAAATATAATACATATTACACATAATAAGTAGTTGACCCGCAGACCTCATAATGTCCAATTTTTTTCGATAAGTAGTCAGAAAAATTGGACACATAACGCTTGCTAATTCTAACGTTTAAAAGGCACATAATGATTGAGATTTTTTTTGGGGAATATTATAAGTCGTTTGTTTTTTATTCATACCATTTAGAATTGCCTTCAGTGAAGTGAGGGAGCGCAACAAGCGAGTAAGGGTCTCCCCACACCTATCGACGCGGAATCGGCGTTAGCTGATCAAAAAACTCTTTATGTCTACGCAATAAGAGCGAAACAAACGTCAATCGGCGGCTCGCTTCGGTGTTGCGAACAGAACGATGTAGTTTTCGCTCTTATTGCATGGACATAAAACTTTTTCTTATTAAAATTTGCACCGCCGCCGTTCCTTGTATAAAGATCCTGTTTTTTTTGTGATTTAACTAAAAATGTACAGATTTCAGATTTTTTCCTATATTTATAGTAAAAGACTTGCCAAATTTCATAGTTCTAGGTCAATGTGAAATACCCTATACATTTTGATTCCCTCGAGAGTGTCGAAATACACGTATTTTGCGACATAAACGGCCGTATCTTTTTTTTACGTAAATGTACAAGTTTGATTTTTTCACATCTTCAAGGGACTGTAGATATGTGAATTATGGTTTAAATTTCAACTCGATACCTCCACGCGTTCCCGAGATAAAGGGTCTTGACACATGGACAGACGGACAGACGGACAATAAAGTGATCCTATAAGGGTTCCGTTTTTTTCCATTTGAGGTACGGAACCCTAAAAACCGACGAACTGAGAACCCCTGTTTCCTTAAAGGCTTGGGCATGGATAGATAGGGCAAATCAAAAATGGCTGCGTATGTCTCGCTCTGCGTTTATTCCAAAAGTAAAATAAATTGATGAACATTCAGTTCATCATTCATATGTACAGCGCCATAATAATTGATGTCACGAATTAACTAGTCAAAGCTACAACTAAATAGATCTTAATTATACCATCAAGCCATCAAGTTCGTTGAGATCATGGTAGATGGCACTGTCATGACATGCTGCCACCCCCAACTTGTAAATCTTTTTCAGGATAAAATTAGTGTCTTTCGCGATAAATTAAATCTTTTTTGTTGTGAAGTTACGTTTGAGTGGTTCATTTACTTTATTGTACAATTCAACTCGTAATTCGACTTTCGAAATAAAATCAGAGCGACACAAGCAGCCATTTTTGATTTGCCCTATCCATCCTTTCCAGAGCTTACAAAGAAACGAGCCAGCAAGACAACGATTTCCTTCTTTTTTGAAGTCGGTTAATAACAGTATTATTTACTAGTTATTAACTAGAGGACAGGAGAGATAAATAAACAACACCAATTACATTTATGTTATTTTATTTTACTTTACTTTACTTTATTTTATCAGCCGAAATTTTCAGATCACAACAAAACATAAATTGAGTATCAACTAAACGCTAAGACAACCAGTGCGCACTGTCGGCAACTCTACCTGATAAAGTTCGAACAGATCACAGTTACTGTAAAAATAATAACGAAAAGTTTCATCCTAGGTGGAAACTGGCTTGTGAACAATCATTTATAAAAAACAGAACACGTCATTCCACTTTGTTCATACGATTAAAATCGATAACTATTTTTTGTTAACTTTCGCGACGTTCACACATACTGGCTTGAAAAACTAGGGTCTGCCGCACACAGGTTTGGCAGATGAGTCTGATAAATTTTAGGGTCCTTTTCCAAGTCATATCTCATCGAGTACCAGCAATACCAACATGCAGCCTACGTGTCGTTGTTGCCTTGGTCTACCTATATCATCTCCTGGTCGGCCGGTCCATACCCTGTTAGTTTTTAAAACCTCACGTTTAATTTTTTGTATACATTGACGAAGTTATTGCACAAAAATAACTCAGTCAGTGAGAACAACAGCCAGGCTAAAGTCTGGCAGACCAGTCAATTACCTAAAAGATTGACCAATACCACAATAATAATGCATGTTGCAATCTAGTTGATGACAATTGACAAACGAAGAGTTCCAAATAGGACCCTAAAATCAGTCAGGCGGCCTATTGTATGAACAAAGTGCAATGTCGGTAGTCTGGTACCTCTTGAAGTACTCTTGTACTTGTACAACCTGGTAGTTGTCCAGTTGTCATTGTCCTGTGGCGACCTAGCGACATCTAACGGCAAAATAAACCAACTCGCCAGCGCCACCAGCGTCAGACAGCGGAACTAAAGTGTTCTACATCGCGCTAACGAAGTTTCTTCAGTCGGTTGATATATACGACTTCCAACTTCATCCCAATGGACTTCGGTCCCCAGGCATAACACCCGCCTGGAGAGAGATCTCTCTATTGTCCTCTCTCCCTACAGTCCTTATTCCGACAGTACCTGTGATCTGCCGGTAGTCGGTCAGGTACGGGTACCGACGATGCTGCAAATCTGGGTCTCTAACTATAATGGGTAAGAAGTACAATTTGGTAGAGTGAACGGAGGTCTATCACAAATGACTATGATCTAATAAAAATAGGCGAGTGGAAACCTTCCTAGTTGTTAATGTACGTTAATAATTATCCTATAGTTAGTATACCTATTTAATAATAATTGAGACGTCAGCGCAAAAGGGCCTAGATCGCAGTGCGCCATCTATCGACATGGCTAAGTCAACATGTGAACGTGATGAAACTTTACACCAATCAAAAAGGTTTCATCCCTAGATGGCGCTAATTTGTGCAATTTACGCCGTTTGCGCCAACTTATACTTGTTTTCATTAAAACCAACAAATGCATGAATTCCGATTTTATATGCTGAGAAAAAATCAAAATAGTCAAAAAGGATTTTAACTTTTTTTAAATTGAAGTGTTTTTGACATAAAATACTTCATGTAGGTACTACATAACATGACGTATTTTAGGTACTGGATAACAGCGAAATAAATTGCGAAGCCTCATAATATTTCCGCAATTTTGAAATCACCGTTCCAGAAATAAAATATCTGAACATTGTAAGAAAATACTTGACGGTTTAAAAGTACCATGAAATATTAAACTGAACGTTCAGACAAATAAATTTAATTGAACAAGAACCGTTACTTCTATCAATTGGAGCCTCTGAAAACTACCAAAAAATAAATAATAGAACACTTGTATCAAATACCACGCGGGGGGTAAATGTTGATGGTAAACCGCGTAGTATTAAATGTCGTGTTCCAACAACAAATTCTTCGCGAAACAAAATCGTGAAATGATAATTATTTCAACTCACAACAGATACTTATCGGTTATGGAATTTAACCAAAAAATATCTAATGTTCCGTTTTTAAAAATGGAATTTTAAAGTGAACCCAAAAATAAGCTGGCAGTTTATGAAAATGAGCCACCAAATGTAGAAAGCTTGGTTCCAAATGAAACGTCTTCTCGTAGGAGCACACAATCTAATGTTTCGCAGGCCGAGACCTACCGCGAAAAATACAAAATTCTGCGCTCAAATGATTGAACACGCGAATGGTACAAGTCAGCATGGAAAGACCAGGAAGTGTTGAAAACCATGTTCATCATAACACTATAAAACACCTCACGGTCGCTAAATTATAGATTGTTGTGCTCAATCCAGACAAAACAGGCCGTAGTTTACATGCCCGAATATGCTAGCCGTGTATTTGCCTTCAAGCGTGTACACCACGGCAACAAAAACAAATATGATTACTGAATACGGACACAATTTGTATGACCGCGCCAACGGATGTCTTGAATTATGTCTGAATTCAGAATCATCACTCAATCTTGACTAAGCAAAATCCATCTTGAGACCCGTCTTCTTACACAGCCCATAGTATCAGAACTCACAGCATTAATTGGTTTTAAGACCACCAATATTGTGCATGAAACACTATGGCACATTTTACCATCAATTTTATCTAATCTTACCTAAGCGTTACATATTGTTTAAACATTAGTTAGTATAAGTATACCTCCACTATGTTGTGAGCTATGAGATGTATATCTATCACACAATTAATACAAATCTTTGGCTATACTCCGTGATGTGTTCTTAAAACTAAAGTGTGACGAAGAACTTTGAAATATAAGTGCTTATCGATTTGTTATTATTTATGTTGGACTATTACTAAATAATTCATTTCATCGCATCACAACATGGCTGGCAGATTGAATACCTTTAAAGATGTCTCAAGATTCTTCTTAGAGAAGAGATCTTTTAATTCCATCTTGTGTCCATGCTGCGGCGAATTCCCTTAACAATTAAGTTTAGAACATGAGAATGTGGCTTCAACGGCATTTCTGTACACCGATAATACACAGTCAACTTACCTCTATCGTTCAATTTCCAACAATTACTATCCTACGATTTTGAACGTCTCCTGCTTTCACAGACGACCAGCTGTCTTTAGCTGGTTACCGTCTAAACATCCTTGTGCTCTCTGTTCTTTAACTTTCTATATCTTTTCCAAAGGCATACAGAAAAGTTGTTTCCCTGTTTAATTCTGACCTAACTCTGACGAGAGTTTGCCGCTGATCCACGCAATTAAAAACTAAAATTAATGTCAAGCATCGATTGCGTCACAACAACACCTTAATCTTTCACGATATTCACAAGCTGTACCTGCGTTACATTATTTCCTATCAAAGTTGTTAACCATTATGTTAGAGTGGGCACATATTGCAGCATTGGCTGGAAAAGAAATTGAAACTAGCCAGCTTTAACACAAAACTACCACTTATAGCAAATTGCGCAGAACTTATCACTGTATCTTCACGTAGTTGACTTAATATAGGGCCTTAGACATAACGACAGTCGTACAGACCGTCTCATGAATTTCGGTCGTCAACAAGTTCTATCGCGAATGGGTTGGTCGTAAAGCAGACCGTCTTCAAGATAGAAAGAAAGACGGTCTGTGCGACAGTCGCAACGTGTGTGGCTCCCGTGAATCGTGTTTTCCTATCGATTATTAAGTCATCTTTTTGCTTTGGCACTCATGAATTGAGCCTTTTTCCTTCTTCCAACGATTAACCAGATTTATTATCTGCTGGGTGAGCCAAAATTTTGTCATCAGCTGTTACTTTAAATTATGTTCAGTCAACGAGTGGTAGGGATGACCCTCAGGTGTAACATACTATAAAGTCCCCAGCCTATGGCCGCGTGCTTTTGGAGAGAGAGGGGTTAAAAGGTACCTTATTTGGTTTTTCCTGAATATTTTGAACTAAGCTTCCTAGAAATAGCTGAAGATTAACAATAAAGCTGATTAAATTTTCCACAAAATGGAATTTTACAGATCATTTAAAAGGAATTGCAAGAGGTTGAAAAGTTATAAGGAGTGTGAGTAACTATGCTTAGCCCATAAACCATAGGGTGTTCTTTAAAAGGGGTTCAGGCTCTTAAGATCTGAACAATGCTAATCAGCTGACTCACGCGGCACTCATGCCGATTGGCAATTGCGCAAATCTTAACCCTTGAAGAACACCTAATAGATAGCATAATTATTCAGTCTTTATGATTTTTCTACCCGTTGAGTTTTCTTTTATTTGCTCATTTTATTTCTACAAAGTTTTATCAGCTTTGTTATTTACTTAATTTTTTCTAAGATGCTTAGTACTAAAATGTTTATGAATAACCAAAAAGGCACGTTTTTTCGCTTTTCTTGCTGAAAGCACGCGGCCATTGGCTGGGGACTTCTAGTATATACTTTGGGGTCTTCCCTACCACAAAATACACAGACTTCTCGAATTATTCCATTTATACTTAATACGCCAATTTCAAGTGTTCGTCGACTGACCTAACCGTTAAGACGTGGCCTTATGCTTTTTGTAAATATTTCATTTAGTAATTTCCCAGCTAACGTCTAAGTAATTACTTAGTAAATTTCATTTAAACTTCAATCACATAAATTATTAGGTATTTTATAAAAATTATCATTAATAACGAAAACAACGATATTTAAACGAAGATAGCTTTGTACAATCGAGTTCAAAGATACACTTTTGCACCTTATAATATTGAAATAATTAAATTTGATACGGTGCAAAATGTATACATAACTTTGAACTCGATTGTACAACAACAATGAAATTGGCGTTGTTATTAAAAGGTACCTATTTTGCTTTGCAATGGTGCTTGAAAACTTATTGATCTTAGTTTGGCAATAACTTGAAAATAACTACGCCATTTCATTTTCTTCACAAGATGATTCATATTTACTTGAATGTAACAACTACCTTAGAAAGAAAAAAAGTTGAGCAAGATAAACCATTGTGACTTTATAACTTATAACCGATACAAATTACAATGATACAATTATTTTTATTTAAAACAGCCTGATTCTAGAATTTAAGTTAATTATTTGCACCTAAAGTACAGTCTTAGCCATTCCTCTTAACGTATATCTTGACGAAATAGTCAATTTCTTTACGAAATACACGATTGAGCAACTCGAACAGGATTTTCTCCCTCTCTTAAAAAGACTAAAATTTTTTGCTGGGTACTTACTTTTTGCTAGTTGTTAAATAATTTGAAATAAGGAGAATTTCTTGTGACATGTATCTCAGAAATTATGTTTAATCATCCTCGAATTATTTGACATTGGCCTTAACAGTTGTTTTGCATCAGTCAATTTAAGTGTTGTCTGGAAATACACCACAAAATAAATTTGGCTGTAAATTGAATAACAATCCGCCGGCCGATTTTGGCCTGTGAGTTCGGTAACGTATATAACTTTCTCATTCTAACAGATAGTTGCGTCCCTGTCGGTTTGTTAGTCTGGGACGCTTATCAGGTAAATTTGTATGACTGTCCCCAGGTATTTTATTTATTTATTTATTAGCCTTTCAAGCCTAAGCAAGTCTTACGTAATGGTGGATTGGTTACGTAATAGTGGTATGTTGGTGATATGTGCCCACTGCTAAATTGCGACCTCGCCTACCCCAAGTATTCATGTGACGCAACCGAGGAGGCGCGTGAGACTTAGTTGCCTTTCTCCTGACTGATGACCTCAGCCAGGTTGGTTATCTCGATCTCCTGGATGCGACGTCCTGCGAACTGGATGAAGTGTCCTGGCTCTTCGGCGGAGCGCTTGCGGACTGGAATTGACAAAATTCTTATTACCAGGGATCGGAAATTCGGATCGATATTTACCTAAAGTTGGCAAAATCCCGGAAAAAGATAGGCGAATATGGCGTCGGCTTCTTAAAAATATAATTTTAATAATATAAGTTCCGGGATTCCGGGATTCTACAAAACGTTAATAATAATTGTTTTACATAAAGGATAAAACGTTCCGTTTTGCTCCTATAAATTCGCTAGGCAAATGAGTTATAGGTAAATTTGGTAAATCTATACGTGGAAAATAACTTCAAATAATTAATATAAATACTTAATTGGTAACTTATGCTGGCGTAATTTATTTATTTAGAAAGCCCGGGTGTTTTATTAATGAGTAATATGATTGAGTCTGCCTCCATACAACTGAACAACAACGCCGCCGCGAAAGTTTAGGTAAATATCGATCCAAATTTCCGATCCCTGCTTATTACGCCTCGATGAATCAATATTTGATGTATTTCATAGTTAGCATAAGGCCCCTTTCGCAAATCGTCCCTTCACAAAGCTTACGTCCTACTTGAAAAACGTCGTTTTGCAAACGTGACCATTTGCAGACGCGATGTTTTGCGAAAGAGACTTACACCCGTATTCACAAACAATACTTAAGGCATCCTTCACCGAGTAAACGCACTGCGTTCAATACAGCTTTGTGATTGGTCCTTTTTGACCGACCTTTTGTTTATGAGACGATTTGAACCACCTTATGCGTTCGTGAGCACTGTGAGACCTCACAGTGACGTTTGTGAATACGGGTGTTAGGCCAGGGCCCTTTTGCAAAAGGGACAAAAAGACAAGACCTTATGTGACCTGATCTAACGAGTGCTATACATAATATCACTAGCTATAGGCACTGGTCCCACCGCCGGCTATAGATTTTATAGTAGCACTTTGTAGCTTATGCTAGTAGAACTATAAACTACAAAAGAGTGGGCGAGCGGCGAGAAGCGAGTAAAGTTTTGATAGTTTTGACGCTCGGCTATAAAGCGAGTGTTCGCGGACGACTTAGCTGAGCTAGTTTTATAGTCGATAGCTTTTATCGCTGCGGTCAACTAGTAAACAGCGGTCCGACCGCCAGATATCGGCGAGCTCGGCGAGCAACTAGCAAAATTCTGTTCTAGAAACGGTTGACAATCGGCGGGAGGCTAGTAAAAATTCTATGGAATTATAGCTTACTCGCCGGGCGTTGGGAGAGTGTCCTCGCCGGCAGTGTGAACAGCGAGCGATGAACTATAAATATATAGGGTAAATCTTCAATAACTGGCCACTTGAGAAAATGTCATTTAGTTACTAGCCACCCATTATATATACAGACGCCGTTCGTAAAGATACTTTGGCAGTAGTCCGGATAACAACTCTGGATATTTATTTCTAGGTATTTTAGTTTAATCGCACAAATATCAGCATATCTTTTGCTTCAAACAGATTATAGCAAAGTGGCCAGTTACTGACGGTGGCCAATAATTGACGATTTACCCTATCTCTCTCATTTATTTAAACGGAAGCGACTATCTTTTGTTCGTTTCTTGGGCTAGAAAAAAGTCGATAGTTCATATCTCACTCGCCGGCGGTGGGACCAGTGCCATAGGGTGGTTTCGCAAAATGAACTCACTGTCGGTCTCGGGGCGCAGAAGGTATACAGGCTTATCGGCGCACTCGTGCGGCATGGCGCGCAGCACGGTGGGCAGCGCGGGCAGCACGGCGCGCAGCGACGAGCGCACGCGCGACACGTCGAACTCGCGCCCCGCCTCGATGTTGAGGATGAACGTGGACGGCGGCATCACGAGCGCGGGGTCCAGCTCCATGGTGAAGCAACGGTCGAGGTCCATTATGCCTTGAATTAAATGTAGACAGTTCTCGATTTAGACGTTTGGGGGCACACGGTGATTAATATTTTGTGCCACGCTGTAAAATGTTGATGTAAAAGCGTTAATCTATGACATAATAGTACAGTAGACAAACGCAACACCGAATATTAATAATTTTGTTAAATGTTCACTATTGTGGCGGTTTTTCTTTTTTTTCTTTCTTTTGTTTTGTTTACGTTAAATTTAGTGTGTGTGTGCTATGTGTGTGTAATCTTCCATGGTTTCACTGGATGGTTCCAACGGAAGACCAGCGCTGGCTTTAACGCCAGCATAACGCTAAGTTAGAGCCATTTCGTGACAACAGGTATTTTGTCTATGTCAGTGTTTTGTTGAGTTTTGTTTATCTGTTTGTCAGGAATAAATGTTTTTATTCTTATCTTTCTTTTTTTTTCCTTAAAAACCCATTTATAACTAACAGTCTGTTCTGTTGATTATTGCACGGTTTGTCGCCTAGCCCTTTTTATTTACCAAAAAAGTCCCCTCAGTGCAGCATGCAGACTCTCGCCCTTATATCTTCAAGCACTCACCAGACATATTAGTGGAGAAGTCATGGACGAAGCTGGTCGTGCGTCCACTATCGTAAACGGTGATCCTCTCCACGGAGTCTCCAATTCGCAGCTCCTCGCGCAGGAAGTCAACGAGATCCTCGGCGTCGGTGGCCAGTTCCGGCAGCCCGTCGGGGTCGGCCTTGGGCAACCAGCGCAGAGGCAGCATACGGAAGTTGGGCTCGATGAGATGAGCGTTCGGGTTCTAGGGAAATAGTACTCCATTGAGAATGAAATTGATAATGAAAATTGAAAATATTGCTAAACCATGTTACTAACATATTATATTATTAAAGGTTTTTAAGGTTTGGAATGCCTCCGACTTATCTCTTGGTGCAAAACTAACGGTTAAGGTGCATAAGGTCCCGTTTACAAAACGTCCCTTTAACTAAGTTACCTTCCATTCGCAAAACGTCGCTTCTACAAAATGAATTATTCGCAAAACGTCTCGTTGTGAAAAGCCTCACTAGCTAAACGTCCCGTCTGTGAAATGCCCCATTGGAATAACGTCCCGTCTGCAAAACGCCCCATTAGCAAAACGTCCCATCTGTGAAATACTTCATTAGAATACGTCCCGTCTGCGAAATGCCCCATTAGCAAAACATCCCGCCTGTGAAATTCTCCATTAGCAAAAAGTCTCGTTTGTGAAATGCCCCATTAGGAAAACGTCCTGTCTGCGAAATGCCCCAGCAGAAGTATTTTCACAGACAACAGCTTAAAAATGCTTTACACTTTATTGGAAAAGCAAGCCTTTAAATTAAGAGTGAAGGAGACGTTTTGCGAAAGGGACGTTTAGCGAATGTGACGTAATTTTAGTAAAGGTACTTTTTACGTTTAGGACATTTTGGAGAAGGGTTAGCCAAAGGAACAATTGGCCTAATACGCCCTAAAAAATTACCGAATTGAGTTTGCAAGTCAACGACAATGAGAGCTATGCTGTCGCAAATAATTCCACATACCTACTATATAAATAGAGGCCGCAAAACGGTCTACTTCGCGTGTTCTGCTTAAGATTGCTGCCATTTATCTTATTTTTTAATCATTAATATTAAATCTTAAAAATAAGGAAAGTTTGATCAGAGTTCTTAAATTAACTAACAATGCCACAAGGACGTGAAACTTTATTTTAACCCATTACTAACTATTTTTTAAACACACCGTTGTCGTTTTCAATGCTCCTGGATAATTATTTTTTAAAGTCCAAAAATACATGTTGTAAAAAACGGTCTACCAAAAACTCAAACTGTATTTCAAGATTATGGTACTGAACTGAAATGCTGTGGTTTTTTCCCCGGAAATTTGGGGTTAACATATCACAAAATACCTATAATGTCGCATATTTGTCAAACTGTTCAAACTAAATGTATTTGAAGCCAACATCGGCGAGTGGTTTTTAAATCATATTGCACATTAGATATTACTTTGTTAAGTTATCGTTTAATTCTCCAAGTTCCGTAATCCTCTTAGCATACTTCAGTGCCGTAACGGTCATCTGAATAAATGTGGTTTCTAGACATTTACTTTTTTATAAATTTAAAAGATTTTAATTGTCAGGCTCTTTCTTTTACACTGCAATGCGCCTCTATTCTAGACGGTATAAACGATATCGTAGTTTACCTGTTAAGGTATTTGTTATGACGTCAGACGCCATTACTGTCAAGTAAATAAGAGCTATCGAAACGTTGACATACCACACAGGACAAAAACGATATTGTTTTCACCGTGTTGAATAGAGGCGCTGCTTGTTTATTTATTGACGTCTTTTGCAAGTCTATTTCGAACAGGGCTTATCGTCTAACGCACTCGCAATCACGATCGTTTTCATTTTGAAAATCGAAGGCTGGTCTGCATACAAAATGAAAACAATTGCTCCACTTTGAAGCCGGTTGCGATTGCGAGTGCGTTAGACAATAGCCCCTCAGTTCTCGTTAATGGAATGGGCTGAAATTTGGACTACATGTAAACCTGATGACAATGCAATATTATGGTATCTAAGAGCTTATCTAATGAAGGAGAATGAAGGTGGCGATAAGATCTCCGCTATATTTAATGTACACCCACCATTTTGGGACTCATTACTTTGGATTTGTGAAGCAGGTAAAAAAAATCTTCAAAAAATACAGTCGACAGCAAAAGCTTGTCCCAAGAAAGGAATTTTTGAAAGAAACTTATTTCATAAACGTTTTATGGAACGACAGTGTAGCTTTGCTTCATTAATTAAAATAACTATTATTATTATTTTATAACTTGCAGACCCTTTCATAAGAACAAATGTTTCTCTAAATAAGTATTTATATCGTTGTCTAATCTATTACCCATAGTACAAGCCTGGAGCTTAGTTTGGGACTAGGTCAATTGGTGTGACATTGTCCCCTGATATTTATTATTTATTTATACTAATTTCTGTACTTATAAATGCAGATATTGTTTAAATACATCTATACCAAATGCTTATAATAAACAATATAACAAATAAATACCAATTGCGAGTTGTATCACAAAATTTAACGTCCCAGTTAGCGTTAAAAACGTCAAATTAGTCGTACAATCGTATTATAACGGATGTAACATTATGATTACGAATATCGAAAATTACGAAACGAATAAATAACAATCACGTATAAATAGGTATGTAGATTAATCCTACATCATCACAAACTATTCTTCGGGCTATAATACATTATTGTCACCAATAATTGTATGGATCTTAGATATTTTAAAATTATTTTATTTATTAAAAACATTGCCAAAGTAAGTACTCGGTTCTACGTACTTTACAGCTTTGACTCGCCAGGTCCAAGGGAAAGTTCCGATAATTATTTTGTGTCTCGCAAACTCCAAGGTTTTTATTTTTTATCTTACACTGCCGCCTAGAGAGCCATGTTAAAATGAGTAGGTGCAGTCAGCTGCAGAGAAATGTAATTTAAACTTTGAAAGGATCTATTAGCAATTATTGGTCGTTGCAGCGGCTGCAGGTAGCTCAGAAACAGGCACATGGCAGAGTAGAGAGAGGCACAGCACATCACTGCACCTAGAGCACGATTACCAGCAGGCCCATCTCATGCCCAATCTACTTTGATGCACTACCTTAACAATCTAGTGGATCAAACAACACTACTTTTCACTGTGATACATTATTGGGACGTTTCGATTCTGCTGCAGCTATGATCAAACCAAGTGATGGATTAAACTGAAGAATGCTATTAAATCTACTGATGGAATGAGGCAGATCCTAATCAAAGCTCCTAGAAACCTTGGAGACCTAACCAGTATGTTTGCTGTGGTTGGATCCATTTTGAACATTGATGAATCACCAGTGGAGCAAAAGGTTATTAGGAATATTATGCTGATCAACAATACCTGCTGTCTCATGTCAATGGGGATGGAGCAGTACCCCGAAAAGACGCGCGGCCGTTGCTGCATGCACTGCCGGATCATGTACATGCTGGTGTAGATGAACACCAACGCCAGCACGATGATCAGGACGCCCCTGGTCAGCTGCCCAGGGTAGCGGGAGGGCTTGCGCTTCGGAGTGAACATTTCCACTTTTCCCTGAAGAGAGTAGGTGAAGCATGCTTTGTTAGAAGGCCTGGAAATGTAGGGACAGGTTACCGGACTCTCACCGAATAAAACCCGATAAAGACCCGAACAAAGTAGTTTATCAAAACATCATCCCGGCATGCGGTGCCTTCAATTTTTATCTAACCTTTGATAAACTTTTTGATAAACTACTTTATTATAGCCTGACCTGCTATAAAAAGACCTAATAGACTAAGCATTTTCAAAAATGTAGCTTTCGATATTATTATTTTTCGTTGTAAGTATTTTGATAAATTTATAAAATACTTTAGGGGCTTCAAAATCCTATATCTAGTTAGTTTTTGTAAAAAATACCTACCTATTTAGTAAAAACAGTAGATTGCGATTAAATTTCCATAGATTTAGATAGATTTTAAAGGTCAGGTTGAGATTTCTGGACAGATTGTTACTGCGCTCAATTCTTAATGTGGGAATTCCTATAGTGGTTATAATTGTACCCACAACTTTTTTAAAACAATGGAAAATTTGTTTGCATTCAGGTACGTTTATAGAAGAAGCATATGCTCGTCACTACTGAGTAATTTGAGCCAAAATCTTGGCCTCGCTCTTATGGAAAAGTGTGTTTGTTTATTTACTCCGACTTCATGAAGAGAACGCCTCAAACGATCGACATATTTGGTACAAATACTTTGTAGCCGGGGGACAAACAAAGATTTTTATTTATTACAGAAAACAGAATGTTCCGGATAGCGATAAACAACTGTTGCGCAGACAGAGTCCCGTCAGAATCCCGGGGATCGATATGTGCATCTCATTCGTGCATTTCAAGCTCATCAAAATGGCCGATTTACCGATTTCTAGAAGTTCGTACTTTTGAATCTTACAGGGTTACTGAAATTCTCACGCCTATAGTCATAGTCATATTCATTTATTGTCTTAAATATGATATATTTAAGTGCCCAAATAAAAGTGCCCACATAAAAAAAACGCCGCGTGATTTAATTCTCATTACTTACTTATTCAAAAATCGACTCGCACACATTTCAAGAGCTTTTCAATGATGAATAACAATCGCGCAAATTGAAAGAAAGGAAAATTTAACACGTAGGTATAGTTTAATTAAATTCAAAAGGATTCGCGAAATCTCTTACTTAATTAAGAAATAGAGTGAGAACGAGTGATTATCACATGATGAAAGTGCAATAAGTATCAAAACCTTTATGATTAAGCATGTTTGATATTTGCGACGCAATTTCCTTGCGTAGGCGTAAAAAGATGTTTTGAGGCTTAGATAATGTTCCAGTTTAGCAGTTAATTTTGTTTTAATTAATTCTCGGTACCTACTCGGTAACCAATCGATGGTTGGTGACCTAGGTCAAGCCTGGGAAAATTGAATAGCTGCAAAAATAAAAAAACAATATGCGACACTCCCAGATGGCCCGCGCACAATCGATTTTCACCTCTATTGTTGTCTCTTACGGTTGACAAGCGGATGCATATGTCTATCGCACACAGTACTACCTTTTTTTATTTTTGTGGGACCTATTTTTGGATTTCTAATAAAATAAATTTTACCAATTCAAAAATGATATTAAAAATCACGAAACGACGCATGAATAACATACACAGAACACACAGGACCCTAAAACTCACCTCCTCCATCATGATATCAGTAGCATCCGGCCCGGGAAGTTCGGGGACTTCCTTCTTTATCTGCACGAAAACGTTGGGTTTAGTGAGTATAGTCATGGTGATAGATTTTCGGAAATATTCTGCTTTCAGAAATTAAATCAATTCAGCGAATTATTTATTTTATAACTGCGTGCAATTCTAGACCAGCGCGCACCCGGATTGCGCGAGGGGAAGAAAGGATGAAAATTTTCACCCTCCCGCCCACTATACATCAATAATTTTAATGTTGCCATCACTAAAAATATTTCGTACTTGTTGCCGTTTACATTAAATTTAACGCTCACTTGGAACCGGTAAAATGTGGTACGTCACTATGAAAAAAAAAACAAAGAATCCGTTGAGTCTATGACGTTAGTCTATCTTGTCTACGCGTTCACAAAGAAAGAAAAAAGAAAAGAAATCTGAGGAGAGACGAAGTTGTAATCTTTTCTGTGTTAAATAGGTTAATGAATCAGCAACGTATTAAGTGCCGTTAAAACATGTTTGTGTAGTTCCCCGTAGTCTTATTTTAAGTTAATTCTTTATTTCATTGTGTAATATTCACGTTCAAACGCTCGGTGTACGAGCACAAATAAAATGGCGACGGACCCAACGAAAAACCGCATGCAAGTTTTTAAGAACACAGGCAAAGATGTCGACGTAAGTATTTTCATTCGTGTTTATCCTTTTTTCCGTTAGATGATAGATTATGATGTTAGATTGCACGCCTCAATCGAATCTGTTCGCTGATTGCAGGAAATGCGCAGGCGGAGAAACGAAGTGACAGTCGAACTACGAAAGAACAAACGCGAGGAGACTCTTCAGAAACGGCGTAATGTGCCGATTAGCGACTCTACAGATGAGGAGGAGATCGAGCGCACACTGGCGGCGACGGATCTAAAGGAGCTGGTGCTAAAAGCGGCGGGCGCTGACAGCCCTACGGCGCAGCTGGCCGCGGTGCAGCAGTGCCGCAAGCTGCTGTCCTCGGACAAGAACCCGCCCATCGACGAGCTCATCGCCACTGGCATCCTGCCCGTACTAGTAGGCTGCCTGTCCCGCGCAGACAGCCCTACGCTGCAATTCGAAGCGGCCTGGGCGCTCACTAACATCGCCTCAGGCACTTCAGCGCAGACCAACAAGGTCGTACACGCTGGTGCCGTGCCTTATTTCCTGCAGTTGCTCATGTCCCCCCATGAGAATGTATGCGAGCAAGCTGTTTGGGCACTCGGAAACATCATCGGTGATGGCCCAGTGCTACGTGATTTTGTCATTGAATTAGGCATGGTGCAGCCTCTACTCAGCTTCATCAAGCCTGATATCCAAATTTCCTTCCTGCGCAACGTCACTTGGGTTATTGTCAACCTCTGCAGGAGTAAGGACCCGCCACCACCAGTCAAGACCATCCAGGAAATTCTTCCCGCTCTCAATGTACTCATCATGCACACTGACATTAATGTAAGTATGTTACACAATTGGGAATGTTGTTAGATGAGTAATATCATTTTGGGATGAGTCACTTATAAATTCCACAGTGTTGTTTGTTGATAAATCAAACCAGTTTGAATACTTTAAATATTATTTGTATTCGAAAGTCATTGTACCTTTGTTTCCCTTTTCCTTTTCTTAAGTCATTGTTGCAATTATATTGAAATGTTTCCTCTTTATTAAATTTTCAGGTTTTAGTAGATACAGTTTGGGCCATCAGCTACTTAACAGATGGTGGCAATGATCAAATCCAGATGGTGATTGAGTCTGGCATCGTGCCAAAGCTGATACCTCTGCTGTCCCACAAGGAGGTCAAGGTGCAGACAGCTGCCCTGCGGGCTGTAGGCAACATCGTCACAGGCACCGATGAACAGACACAAGTTGTGCTCAACTGCGATGCGCTAGCGCACTTCCCTGCCCTGCTCTCACATCAGGTATGTTTACGAAGCTTACAGATCCAGTTACATGGTAATCCAAGATACTTTGTCAAGCGTTTTTTTTTTTAAAGTAATTTGGTCACATGTGTCTTAATACATGCAGAAAATGGCTATGGAGCTAACCCCATGTGCTTCTCAAGAGAAAATACTTTTACCAAAAAAATTGTCCCTTCATGTGATATCCATGGACTTATTTCTCTAATGAGTCCACAGGATGGTCTATAAATCAACAATGGGTAAATACATGTTAACGGAGTGAATGCCATTATTTCAAATTAGAATTAGAAGGGTTCCTTTTTTACCATTTTGTTATAAAACCCTAAAACCCTTTATTTTATTCTGACATTTCAGCCATGGTCACTCAAAATCTTGTAAAACGAAATATTTTTTAAATACGAAAGCTTGAAATTAATTTGAGAAAATTAATAATTGTCAGCCATCCTTTGTATCAATGTTTAATAAATATTTGTAATAAAATCACAGAAAGAAAAAATCTGCAAAGAAGCAGTTTGGTTCCTTTCAAACATCACAGCGGGCAACAAGAGGCAAGTCCAAGCAGTCATTGATGCGGGACTTCTACCGAAGATCATTGAAAACCTTGGCAAGGGAGAGTTCCAGACACAGAAGGAGGCTGCGTGGGCCGTGTCTAATCTAAGCATCAGCGGAACTAAGGAACAAGTGGCTACCCTCATCCACTGTGGAGTCATACCGCCCTTCTGCAACCTACTCAGCTGCAAAGACACGCAAGTCATCAATGTAAGTTACTGACTTAATTTTCTTTATATTTGTATACGAAAGACTTCTATGAATCCAGTTCATTGGGTGAAACTAACCAGAAAACTTGAAACAAAACTTATGTACCCTTGTTTCAATCAATTTGTTTTTATGACACAAGTTATATTTGTATTTACAATAGAAATGGCTAATTTTTTTTTATGGCTTTCGCATCTCGCTCATGTTTGAGATGTATTTCGCCAATTAGAAGTAGACATTAGTCACGAAGGGAGAATGTTCGGTGTGATAATTTTAAAAAAGCGAAGGAGAGTCAGACGGGAAACCTAAAACAAACAACATTTATGTTAAGGACAGCACAAAATAACCAAACAAACAAGACTTAATTGGCTATTAATGATATAAAAAATGACAGTTTACTTTGTCAATAAAAAAAATATGACAGTATCAAACTTACAGCACTTGTAGTTTTTGGTTAAGGCTTTAAAACATAAGTAACACTTGTTGATTGATTACATACAGTGGTCAAATCCATTTTTTTGAGTTATTATTTCTATTGAGAAACAAAAAGTTATCATTAAATTCTGCATAAAATAATTTAAACAGGTTACCTTTGTATGGGCGAAACATTTTGCCAGACATATTTCGGCCACAAGGCAGGGTACCAATTTAAACACACACACATACGAACATTTAGAACTTTGTTGCAACCATTTGAATATTTTGAATCAATCAGAAAGCATAATTGTGTTATACGTAATTATCGAATCATACTAGGCAAGACAGTTATTTAAACTTTTCTAAATCCATCATTATAAATTATAAATCAAACTCTGCCAAATCCAAATCTAAAATCTATTTTTTTACACTAACCAAATTACATGGACCACATGAAAAATCAAAAATCTTCTAGATTTTAGTAATAGTTTGCTACTACCAAAATCCAACAAGATTTTGATTTTTCAATTGATCCATCATTTACTTAGATTTGGTTTCTGTGTAATTTACATATTTATATTTAACAAAAGGAAAATTACATTTGACATACCACTTTCAATATTCATTGTAATTAGGTGAATATTATAAAAATAAAAATTACAAGATCATCCATATTTGGTATTCTAACCTTTGCTTGTTATTACCAGTCTTGTCCTACTAATAATAGCATCAAATTATATTACAATAGAACAGCCGCAATTGCTGTCCCTCAGAAATTTATATATATAAAAGGCAAACCTTAAAACTTATATATCAACGCACAGCCGAAACTACTGTACATAGAAACTTGAAATTTGGTACAGGGGTTCCTTTTATGATGTACTTAACTGAGCACTAAGAAAGGATTTTCCGAAAATCAACCCCCAGGGAAGAAATGGGGGAGTAGCGGGAAACTAATTCTACGCGTACGAAGTCGCGGGCGTCCTCTAGTATTAAATAATATAGGTCACGCAAATCGTTGTCTGGCGGAGTATCATCTTTGTTAACAAATTGGTTCAAGGTAGTTCATTGGCAAATAACGATTAATAAAGACGCTAATAGACCGGAGCATAAAAAGCAATGAGTGGCAATGACAAATGTCGAACTGAACAACGAAAAAAGGCGACAATAATACGGGCTCTCATTATTTTAGACATGACATAGGTACGTGAAATAGATAAAAGCCTCAATATATTTGGCGACCCCTTATTTCAGAGCAGATCTCTTCAACGGCCCAATCGATTTTTATAAAAACTAGCTAATAACCATCCCGATCAAGATGTCCTTTTAAAAAGTTTTCCAAATCTGTCCATCTGTTTAGGAAATATGATTCACCGGACACACTGATACACATGTTAAACTAATAACACCCCTAAAGGTGCTTTTCCACCGGCGACGCGAGACGAGACGAGGTGGCACGAGAATTTTTATTTGTATTACAACACCCATTTCCACCGCGCGCGCGCGTGGAGGTTGCGCGATTTTTAATACAAATTTCAATTCTCGTCCCGCCTCGTCTCGCCTTGCGTCGCCGGTGGAAAAGCACCTTGACTCCTCTTCTTATAGCGGGTGTTAAAATATATATGTTTCCTAAATAATAAACATTATGTTTCGTTGTATCCACAAGTGTGGCCAGCACAAATATTTTATCTCATTATGTCGCGAAGTACAATAGATAATTAAAAGTAGGTAGACGTTTTCCTGACATGGTCTAGCTGGCTGTAAAAGTCAATGAATTTAAGTGCCCGCAGACAGCAGACTAAATAGTCAGCAGATTATTAAATTCATTAAATACGGACAGCCACGCAATCGGTCGAAACTAACTTTGCAGTCTGATGTTCTATTGGAGGCCTTTGCCAGAAGGCACACAGAAATAGAAATAACATGCGGTTACTGTAGTTTTAAGAATTTTTTGTACATTTTTCTGAAAACGAGGCTATTTATAAAATAACATACATACATAAACTCTTGCCTTCGTTCCCAAAGTGGGGTAGGCAGAGCTACAGAATTACCAACAACTAAAAATTTGTTGATAATTCTGTAACCCGGCTAAAATGTTTACCCGTGTATTAGTGAAAGGGTGCAAGCCCATCGCCTAACAATACTTCAAGCCTTTATTCCCTTAGTCGCCTCTAACGACATCCACGGGAAAGCATGGAGTGGCACTATTCTAACCCGGCAACCACAGGGGACCGAAAAAACGGGGATAAAATAAAATAAAAATGCTCTATTAGTCAAATATAAATGTTTATTCACAATTGAATTCCCCAGGTGGTCCTGGACGGGCTCAGCAACATGCTGAAGATGGCGGGCGACGGCGCCGTGGAGGTGGCCAACCTCATCGAGGAGTGCGGCGGGCTCGACCGCATCGAGGCGCTGCAGTCGCACGAGAAGAACGAGATCTACAAGATGGCCTATGACATCATCGAGCAATACTTTGGCGATGAGGTAAATGCACAATAAAATTGACTAATTCATTCACTCGATCACTTAGACGACGCGCTGACCTAGTTGGTAGTGACCCTGCCTACGAAGCTAGCGGTCCTGGGTTCAAATCCCGGTAAGGGCAGATATTTGTGTGATGAGCGCGAATATTTGTTTCTGAGTCATGGATGTTTTCTATGTATTTAAGTATATATTTATCTATATAAGCATGTTTATCGTTGTCTAGTACCCATAGTACAAGCCTAGAGCTTAGTTTGGGACTAGGTCAATTGGTGTGAAATTGTCCCCTGATATTTATTATTTATTTATTTATTACTTCTAATCTTTATTTTAAAGACTTTGATTTTTGAGCTAGTTCATGTTGTATTTTTTATCATTTCGCTCAGTGCCATTCCATTACAAAACTAGTTGGAAATGAAAAATATTGCAAGCTGAGCTGTGGCTCTATTTTACTGAATAACTTCATATTGTTTTTGACATGTTACCTTATTTTCCACGTTTTGATAGCTCTTAAATACTTGATAGTAATGGCGGCCGAGTTAAAATTACATCAGCCAGCCTACGCAAAGAATCGAATTCCAGTGGCGCTCTCATTACTATTATTGTGTTTTCTAATAAACTTAAGTATTATCTTGAAATCGAAGGATGGTTTTTTGTTGTATAAATGAATACACAATTTATACGGTATATTACGTACCTTAATAACAATTGAACTATGAGCGAGGAACTTAATGAAAAAAAGTGGCCACCTTTTTCCGTTAACTACACGAAGGTCAAAGGTTATCGAACTTTGTCATAATTATATATTCATATATTGTATATTCATTTGTACAACAGCAAACATTCTTCGACTTCAAGACAATGGGACAAATGGCCAACTGGCTCGGTGCAGTCTTAAAACATCGGTTGTCGTCTCTTACTCCGTTTTTACTCTGGGTAGTGATTCTTTCAAAAGCAAAGGTGAGCGAACGCAGGAGTGAATGTCCAAGCGGCGAGTTTAAGTAGTCCCGTCAGAGCGAACAAAACACATTTCAGCGCGTGTATTCAATTTGGCAGCATGGCTTCTTGAACGTATAAGGCTGCCTAATTGAGAATGTACGCGCTCGCGTACGACGGGACCACTTAAACTCGCCGCTTGGACATTCACTCCTGTATTCGCTCACCTTTGCTTTTGAGAGAATCACTACCATGGTGATAATATTGTTTGATGTAAACCGACGGACTTCACGACTGAAAGCGAACTTGGGGCCTCCTGAGCCCCTGTCAAGATGCATTACGCTTACTAGCGTTTCTATTCGTTTCGTTTTTAAACCAATCGCGTCACTGGTAGATGACGTGATATGAAAAGTCACGTGATCAATCAGTGACGCGATTGGTTTAAAACGAAACGAATATAAATGCTGGTCTAGCGCCAGCGCCTCTGGACGCTCGCTTAAAAAACATCTATTGTCGTGCCTTCGTCTTTACCTTGATGCTACATTGTTTGATATAAACCGACGGAAACGATTGAATTTCACGATTGAAAGCAAACTTGGGTCCTTCTTGAGCTAGATTAGCGCTATAGGATTTGCTGGCAGCATTACTTGAATGTCTGTTGTAACGTGATACTAAAGTGTGTGTATCCCCCCCCCCCAGGAGGAGGACGCGACGCTGGTCCCGACGGCGGCGGAGAGCGGGTTCCAGTTCGACCCCGCGGCGGGCGGCGCGCACGACGGGTTCCACTTCTAGGGCTCCGGGCAACGACACTAGTGTAGCAGCGGGGACGAGGACACGACACGGGGCTTACGCGACTAACTACCAAATCAAAAAGGCATTATACGTTATGGACTCGATACTAGAGATGCGCCGAATATTCGTTTTGTATTCGGCGTATTCGGCATGTTTTTCACTATTTGTATTCGGCCGAATTATTCGGTTTTGGTGCCGAATATATTCGGTTCGAGTATTTCTATTTTCTTGGCTACACGACGCGGTGTAGAACCAGAAGACAACTTCTTATGTAAGATTTATGTTATTTTTGTAATAATAAGCACCTTTGTGTTTATTTGTAACGTAATCGTGCGATGTTTTGAAGCAAAGTGACAGCGCCGTGTGCGCAGGTAAGGTACGGCTCGCTCGTCTTCTAGCCAGCAGCGACACGTAGCGTACATGTTAGAACCTGTTTACGCGGCAAAACAATGAAATGGTAAACCGAATAATTCGGCCGAATATCCGGTTCGGTAAAGGTTAAACCGAATAGTATTCGGTGAAACCGCTATTCGGCGCATCTCTACTCGATACCCTTATACTGCCTTCTTGTTTCGGACGGCAGACGAGCTCCGTGGACAGTTTCCGCTTCCCCGCTGCCATACTCCTGTCCTTGACTACACGTAACCCGAAGTTCCGCTCCGTGGCATCATCGTGTCATAATCCCGAGATCCACGCCAGTTAAGACTCGAAGCGATTAGCAGCGATTTGTGGCGATCAGCTCGCGGCGGAGTGGCTCGCGTTGCTCGAGTTCTATATTTCTGAGCAGCGTATCTCCCCGCCGCCGCTAGGATTGGTATCTATAGTCAAATTTAAAGCTCCGGGACGTCTGACGACGACGCCTCTTAGACTACTGTGGAACATAGATGTAGAAAGGTTAATAGTGGAGCTATCATAAACTAATACTGCCCCTCGCAAAGATACTCGTGGCAACCATAGACGCTTATTTAAATGGCGACGTGTAAAAGTTCGTTTGATACCAAATTACACGAGTGTGTAAATAATTTATTCGACGTTAATTTATGACGGGGATTTGACAGCTGTAATGATGAAATAATAGATGTATAAAATGTTAAATCAAACGGGCTTTTACCGTGCTTACACTTGCGGTTTGCAAGACAGCCGCGGTATAGTGCAACTAATGCTGATTTTTTGCAATGTTTTTGTTCATCTATACTATATGGATTGTAAAGTGTTTTTTTAACGATTTGTTGATATATACGCTAGACTTGTTTTCCTCGACGTATTGACTGGGATCTTCTTTGCTTGGAGCGGCGTTTTGACGGAGTTACATACGCACATTTAATAATACTAATGTAATTTGCGGGTTGTTGTATATTCTATACCGTACTATAATGTACTGATTTTGTATGTAACTGTGTCATAATTTCGAAATGTCTAAGTTAAATAATAGGTAGTGGCAATTTTATTAATACCTTGTGTAAAATAAGTCTACATTATTGGAAATGTTGAAATATGATCGTCGTCGCATATCGCGCTAGCATCAGGCTCGAAGCGGGGAGCTCCGGGGCGGCGCACTAGTGTAGTTAATAAGACTAAGTAAGCGACTTCCGCGAGTCGGTCAAGCAAAAAGGCCTTAGCACCGTAATTCGTTGTAAAATTCGCGTTGTAAAGTAATGTTATATAATCTGCCGAGCTCGTCGGTGCTACGGCTTCGTTGTGATATCTCTAATGTGATGAAACTCTATTGTTTGAATTTTTCATCTTGTTTTATCGATTTCGTATTATAATAATTTGATGGACAAACACGAAGTGGATAGCTTTAACGTGAGCCGGTGTGAGCGGCTCGCCTACTAGCGTATTCTGCTTATGGACCGACCGCTTTTGATATAACATAGTATTTATGTTTCAATTTTAACTCAGGACGTATCATGCCGGTTGAGCGGCTCCCAAATTATGTTCAGTCTGACATTGAGCCCATTTGTATCTATATCAATAAATTCTGTCCAATTTACAAACTCTTTTATTTGTTGAAACCTTGTTACAGTACAAAAATCAGTCTAGGAATTACTTAAAATACTTTTAAATATTGATATCGTTATTGGTATCAAAATACCAGCCATAGCGAAACAGAAGCGTGAAAACAGTTCTATAATGAGCGTTGCCATGTTAATAACAGTTCTTTTATAATTATATCGTTATTACAATGGTTACGTGCATGAATGTCAGTGATGGTGTTTGATGATCAACTGAAATATCAATTTTTGTGTGCAAAAATACAAAAATAACCATAAAAAGAGATTTAAAAGAAATAATTAAGAAAAGTTACACAATATGGCGGCACCAGAAATGGCTTCTGGTGAATAAAGTTGACATTCCAGTGCTTTACTGTTCGAAGTAAAAAGAAGAAACTCCAAAATATAACAAAGAAACGACAAGAAATCAACTAGGCTGTAGGATTTAAGCACTAGACAAAAATTAAGACAAACTTTGTAGTTTTGCTCTTTAATCTTGTAGAAAAAGTTATGAATGCGACGGTACGAAGCTTCATTGTGACATCTAATACAGAGTATAAGATGAAAAACAAGCTTCATTATGACGTAAATAACTAATACAGAGTATAGTGCAGGTGAAAAACAAGTAAATGACCTCTTGCATGTAGTTGTGTACATAACTAATATGGAAGTTACGTCAAATTTCAAATATAGAATGTCGAACGGTCCATAGTCTATACAGATGTGTTACAACTACATGGGTCCTCAAGTTTTTCACCTATAACAGTAGTGTAGGTATGCACAGAGTTCTTAATTAGGTATGTTCCAAAAGCGCACAAGTACTAAAAAAATCCAAAAAAAATGCTATATTTACACACAACACGCAACCATTACATTAATTGACCTTTCCAACGCTGATGACATACTTTATCACTCTTATATCTATCAACAACATCTTCTTCTTTATATCTATCTATCAACAACGCCAACGTCCGAAAAATACGTCACACCAAACAACTGGATAATGGAAATTCCCTTTGCTTTTCAGCCATCATTGGCGTCGAGAGACGACTTGGGTATTTGACATGTTGTAGAAAAGGTCTTTAACCGCCTTAAGGTTCAGTTTCATTGGGCCCGCAGCTTGTAGCAATTCATTGAAGACTGTTGTGTTAACATTGTTGAGCCGGGAGCTATTGTAGCGATGCAAATGTACCACTAAAAGCATGCGGAATTGCGGACCAATGAAACTGAGCCTTTAAACTGGCCGAGGCACAAATGTGCATAAGATCATACAAATTTACATAATTAGTCTAAAGATTAAATGAATGGCAAGGAATCGGCGCTGGCGCCGTAAGTCTTGTTCAGATGCAGCGCAGTCTTCTGCAACAAAATAAAACCACGTCATGTTCAGTGCACGACACCAAAGACTACTATATCACGACACACTGGCGTGAAAAATCAGTTAATTCCGTTCAGTCCTACTAGTAGTTCGATTATGTTCGGACGAAATATATATATGTATATTAGATATAGTGGCGTCAAAGCTTTTAAAAGCCGGATTTGATCCTATTCTGAGAGGTAGGTAGGTTTAGGTCATATTAATATTTTGGCAGACCCGTGTAAAGTTTAAGCACCTAGACCACAGCCTAGACATACAGCAGAGACGCAGATTAAAATCTTACCGTATCTGCGTAGTCTGTAAAAGGCATAAGGATTGGTGGAATAAAGGGATAATATAGGGAGCCGAACGAAATCTTATAATCTAAAATTGTTCATAAGTATCAGGTTTAATTTTACTTTGGATTTATAAATATGATAAACTTGAACACTCCCTCACCCTCTTGCTGTAGCAAGCGAAACACTTGACGTGTCCCGCGTAGGACTCCTCGGACGCCTGCGACGAGAGCGCGCGCGCCTCCAGGCGCCCGCGCAGCACGTCCGCGTCGTAGAACACGCCCACTTTGTGGCGGAAGCTGAAACAATTATAAAGTCGGAAAGGCATGAGCGAATTGTCAGCGAGTAGTTTTGTGCTTCATATAGCTTGAAAAAATGAGCACGGTGTTTGGAGTAGAACATTGGCAACATGATCCAATCTTTACCTTCTATTGGGGTGGGAGTCTATTAAAAATGTTGTAGTTCAATTCAATTCAATTCAATTCTTGTTTTACCTCTGTCACAACACTTACAACGTCTATTTGTTTTTTTTCCTTTGTTTAGTTAACGCCAAAATTAGATACTCACTTTCGTACTTTATCAAGAACTATTACCTAAATCTTGTTAGACATTAGTTACCTATTCCTTACGTGGTATATTATTTGCAACCTCATGACTGCAATACCAAAACCGCCCAACTAGCTCTCAGCCAATACGTTGCTAGTACTTTTACCGGTTTTCGTAATCGTCGGTGATACTGCAATACAACTAACAACTTCAATGAGTTGCCAAATGCACCTTACTGATTACGAGCTAAGGTGTACTTTGCACCTTATTTTATTTGCTAGTTACGCGGAATTGCCGTATAAACGACGTAATGCGAATGCTACTTGGCGGTAGAATAAGACGTAATCTTACAGCCTAATCTGATAAATGGACCCTACACGAAGTGCTCTACCACTAGATGTGATAGTTCGGTGTAAGTTACTTAGGCAACGGTTGTTCCCAGCGATTGTCCAGCCGCTTGGTCTGCATGACGGCCGTCAGCCGCTGCAGCAGGCTGTAGTTGTCCCGCTCGATGCGGCGCCGGCGATCCGCCTCGCTCTGCCACTTCTTCAGCTTCACCGACACGTGCGCGCGCGCCGGTGGAGCGCGCACGTCGATCGCTGGAAGCGCTGATTTGACCTGGGGTCATTACAGCTGATTTAACAGCGTAAATATGCGGAAAATGTTCGGTGCCAAGAATTTCGGGGCAACTTTGTATGGAGATGATAAAAGATAGCACAGATTTTGGCAGCTTTAATTGCAGATGGTGGCTCGTGCTTTTAACAGTGACAGGGCAGTGGTCCAACTGGTTTGTCCAACTGACCAAAATTAGTATCGTAAATATCAGGTAAGTTTAGGTTATCTTAGTTCTTCAGCTGGCCCGGAGGGCCAAACCACCCAGAAGTAGGAGCTCCGCGACAGCGGAGCTCCGTCGAGCCTGTTAATTTGATATTCAAATGGAAATTATTGGTCAGTTGGACAAAGCAGTTGGACCACTGCCCCGACCCGAAAGGCTTTTAACGCTTGCAATCCGTAATAGTTGTCATAGTAACCCTCATATACAGGGTGGAAAAAAACGAATGCCATATGGATGGCAACTACCTTAAATATTGGAATTAGCAAATTCTACGCAAAGGAGACTTACTTTTATTTTTGAAATAGGTAAATACCTGCATTTATGGATTTTTGGAAATTCGTAAAGAATAATAAAGAAGGTTTTTTTTACAGTCTTTGTATAATTTACAGGTGTATGTGTTGTAGATATAAATGATAACTATACAATGACGCTTTCTATCTGTATCATAAAACACAACTTTATTGTTTTGTCATGTTCGACCAGTTCGATTCCCGGTTAAGGAAGAGGATATTTTTCAAAAATCCAATAGTGCTGTACATTTTGTTCTTACAAATAAAAGTCATTCTCATTTGCGTAGAATTTGCTGTTTCCAATATTTAAGATATATATGTCGCGTTCGTTTTTTCCAGTCTGTATACCTACCAATAAGATTGGAATTAGGTACTTTCTGCAAGTGAGTTTTAAAAGCCTTTTATTAAGCTTCACGCGTCTGTCTTTGGACAAAATCTTACAAGTTAACTTTGTTTTCTTCCATTCCATCAAAATTTAGGTTCAACATTAACTGTGAATTATGTATACACATTCCCACTACCAATGCTTTATTGTATATCTAATATCTTACCTTTGACCGATGGTCCTGGAACCTGCGGTCCTCCCACGGCTGCACCAGTAGCTTATCACGGCGGGATAGCATAACCGAGATGAACCAAACTTCAAGTGAAAGTAAAATTCCTACTCATTGATTCAATAACTGTTGCTATGTCAACGTTGGCTGGTTAGTTAGGTCAATGTTCCTAAAATGGGCCGTTCACGTGGTTTTCAAACTTTTCAATGAACAGTCTAAACATATCTTTTTTGTCTGCGAAGGTTTCGTTAGCTCTTGAATTACTATGAAGAAGATAAAAAACTCCGATAAAATGACTCCTAACCTAAAGGAAAGCAAAAGGATAAGTTCGCCTTTGTAGGTTCAGGAACGATATTTTAGAGACCCATTTAAAAAAAAATAGGCTTGAAGTCGTCAATATCATTAGAGATGCCAAATCATTTGTAACTTATAGGAAACTCAACCTTATTTTTGTAGAATGTCAGATTGACTTTAGACCTAAAGGTGGGTCCCAAGTTCTTGACTGTAGGGTAGAAGTACCGGTTTTATTAATCTTTACACCGTTTTTGGCCATTCTAAGTAATATGTTAAGCATTATGAAATTAAAACATATTTTAAAATTTTATATTAATATCAGTCTTAACTATTTATGAATCTATTTTTAATGCGATTTTTTAATACCAGTGGTAACAAAGTCGTCGTAACAAATAGGAATAGCAATTAAAACTCAAGGTTAAATCAGGAACGGTCCATTATTTTTTGGTTTCTCTGGAAGTCATGACATAAATCATTTGTCTCCTAAGAGTTTAATTTTTACAAAAAAAAAACTGCCGTCATCTTAAAATTAATTTTATGTAACCCTTTTACCATTTAAAATGTACTGTACTGACTACGGCCTCCAATAGAAAAGGTATTAATGATGTAAAATGAAAGACATTTCGCAAATTAATAAATAAATTATATAATTAAATATTATACACTGCACTTACAATGGTATCATATCATGCTCGTTACTTGAGGGAATATACACGAAAACGTTCAAACACATGGTTACAATACAAATAAAATTACACTTTGAGCAATAAAAAAATAAAAAACTCAATCACTCTATATTATCTATGCTTAACTATGTATCAATACAGAGCTGATAGCTTCATCCGGTGGTTGGTACTTTGGCACCGAATATTACACACCAGAGCAATCAAAACGGGTCACTTTCCGTACAATTTTACGTACAACTTGACCAGCTCCCATTGCCCTTCAGTGTTTTTTGCTGTGTTACAATTTAAAAAGCGTTAGGAATGTAAGTTTGCGTTATTCCTCTCTACGTTTGGCAATGTTTATCGGGTAAAGCTTTTATGTAAGCTTATTGCTTTGTTAACAAACCAATGGTTATTCTGTGATTATGACGTTCCAATTTTGTTACCATTCGATTTAAGTTTTGTGCTGACAAGTGGTATAACATCGAGTAGGAAGACTAGTTATGTGGTTTAGAATTCGTTATAAACAATTTGTGGCAACGTACTTGGAATTAGGGAATGCAAATAACCGGTTATAACCGGTTTTTACCGGTTATTTTCATACAAAAACGGTTAATAACCGGTTAAATTGCATTCCCTACTTGGAATCAACTTTAATTCTCGATTCTAAAGTAGTCATTATGTATCGTTATAATATGTACATCAACGGCCATACTACCTTTCTAGCTTTCGCCGTATCAGCGGTCTATATTACTGAGTATAAAACGTATTAAATATATCAAAAAGATCTCATTAGACATCGGACTTAGGCATATGACTTGACTCGATATTTCTAAATGCTTGTAATTGTTTTTGATACACAATTTAAAAATCATACGCCAAAGGTGAAATCAAAGTAGACTTTTAAAAGGGTGTTTTCCAAAAAATTATAATTGAGAATTTAAAAATGAGGTATAGTTTCAATCAGTCTGTCACTAATCATTATTATACCTATCTACAATCGCATCAAGGAATTACAAAATCAATCAACCACTTCATCTAGTTATTGCATGTAAAAACAATCTATAAGAGTGACTGTATATCATTGGGAATCATTTTTTAATATCTAAACTATACTAATAAAGCTGGGCTTCCCCCTTTTCTATTGCAAAGATATCCTAATAATAACTCGACAGTCAAACTAAAGTTTTTTTGTAAACCATTTTTAGGAAACAGATAAGATCAAAATATCTACAATAAAACAATATCAAAAACATGTACAGTAGATCTAATGCATCTATCTAAAGTTGATCAACCAGTAAACACTCGCTACGTATGCCCGAAGGGCAAAACGCCCAAAAATAGGTGCCCCGCTAATGTGTGAGATCCGTGAAGCTTATAATTTGGAATAAAGACAAGTGAATTATTAAGTAAATAGATGCATTAAGTATACATAACCGCATTTACCTATACGACACCTCATTGAGATTTTTCTAAATACGTTAGGAAAACACCCTTTCAGTCTACACAGTCCTACCTTATTCTAATTCGCATACAAAACCTGTCTACACTTGGTGCATTACAATCTCGTAACAAAATGGAGTACAAAAATAAGCCTTCGGGCTATTTTAATACTTCGAATGGAGTGTCGGTCACTGTGGACAATGCCTGGCGGCTTGGTATTCGTAATGCCAAGGTAGGTTCACATTAGGCACGCAAGGCACTTTAAAAGTTAGACATTTGTAACAACTACAGTGTTAATTTCAAGTCCGTTATATTTCAACTACTATAGTGCTTTCAATGTACGAAGGCGTAACTCGCAAGTCGAATTGATATTACAAGATTATGTCACGCTACGTAAAATCAAATGGCGGGATACGTTGAAAACACTATCCCTCTTATTCATACACGCGCAATAGCTAAAGTGTGCTTGAAATATGCTCTGTCTATATCTGCCGTTATGACATTTGAATTTCACAGAAAGGGACAAAGCGTCAGTGATACTGCTAATTCAATAAGTTGCAAAATATACCTTATTTTATTACTTGCTAAAATGTATTTTGCTCCGTATTTAATTGGTTAGTTACGCGGTATTGCAGTATCACCGACGAAAGAATACTTTAACTAAAATAGGTTTATTGTGCGTTTATGTAAAAGGTGTTATTAATCGAAAGTGTTAAGGCCGCTTGCTTTGGAAAAAATTAAACCAATTTGATACAAAAATGTATAATTTTTACATGAACCTGACGAGACTCAATTTAGCGTTTAAATTAATATTTTGTGCAAGCCCGCCTGAATCACCCAATGTAAACCTACCTTGAAGTATCATAAATAACTAAAAATCGCATCCACGCCAGTTTAATCTACAAATCCATACTACATTAAGTTCAAAATAATCGAACTGAAATCGTTGCTGTGATACATTGCATTTAAAGTTAACATATCTAGAAAATTAACATAAATATATTTAAAAAAAAAACAACACGACAGCTGCCGTCGTTCTCGAGTTTATATTTATAAATGTGACAGTATTGCTAAATCACTTAGGGTTTGCGTCCATGCGTGTGTAAGTAGATCTCACGCACACAAGCATCGTGACGTACGTGGGTCGATTTTGTTCTGAATCAGTTGTGTTGCTTTTACAACTACACGCAAAGACCGCATCCCACGAGTGATTTATCTATACTAGTAAGCGAAGCGTTGGCTTGTGATGCAGGCGTTACTGACTAGTGATAGTCACATCAGTGGAAATCGACTGAGATTCGAACCCACGACTGGAGTTTAAACGACATAACAAAGTGGAAGACTTTCGGGGTTTGAGTCCACCATTTATATTGAACTAACGCGAAATATTTATAATAGTTTATCAAAGTACCAAAAACAACATCGAATAAAGACCTTTGAAGTCATTACAGGGATTTTAACAAAGTTTTGCATTAGGTTCTTTGCCATTTTATTTTCGTAACTTTCGAAATGTTTGTATAAAATCATGCCTGGAAGAGAAATCAACAATTCGACAATGCATCTTGCATCTATTCAAGGCTTAACCCATTTTTTTGCTTTTTGTACATTTATAGTACAGTGAAGTTCAAGTGTTACGAAATATGGGTTGATTTGATCATTTGCAGGCTAAGAAGACGTTTACTTCTAATAGCACAGTGGGGTCATTATTTGGGCGTTTGTTCCGAATCACTTTAGTGGTCATATTTCTGTAGAAGTGGCTGCAGATCTCGATTTCGTTTCTGGTAAGGTATCTACGTTTACCGGACATCTAACAAATATCCAAAAACGGCATCAAAATATACGCCCAATTCTTCAAAAATATTTTTCTACAAAAGTGAGGTGGTTGAAACGCTCGAATAATGACCCAGTGGCATCTAACAAATCAAAAATATCTGAGGTTGATGACGATCCATTTTCGTATATCCTCGACACCGGTTTTGGTACTTATATCTGAGTTTAAATTCGCATTGTAATGTCAGTTTAAACTACAATCGTGTCCATCACTGGGACCTAATTCGTTGTCACCTCTAATTTAGCGGAAAGTTAGTCTAAATTCATACTAATCAGACTTGGCGTACTAAATAGTAAATCACGGTCGTGTATGAGGTGATACTAAAGCTAACATTACCGCTGTTTCATATAAAAAGTACAAAATCCCTTCGTTCCACGACCTTCCCTGAAAATGACTTACATAATAAGTATAATAACTTACATAGCCCAACATCACAACGTATAGCGGGTATAGGTGTGTGTATAAAATGTATTTATAACAATGATCACATAATAGTCATTTGAAGCAAACTAAGATCGCTACGTGTATAATGAGCTGTCTCATTATAACACGGTCACACAATTTGAAATACAGTACTATAAAATCATTTTATTACACTACCGTACTTACGTCAAAACTAACTTACCTAAATAATATGATATAGAAAATGCTCTTATGTTACTAATAGAGATGCGATAAAGAAGCCAATTTTTGGTTTATTATTGTAATAATTATTTATATATCGGCGTTGCATCAACGCCATTATACTAGGACCGAGGCCGGTTTCGCGATTTCCTGACACGTCGCTTAAAAACGCATGAATCGCGTATCTTCTCTATCATTACTGCCGCCATAACTATACTCTATGGTGAAATAATGCATTAGTAATGATATTGTCCAATCTGTATCTTTATAAGTAATAGCATTATAACCTGGTGTAGCACTGACTAAGGAGTTAAAAAACGTTTTTTTTTACTTCGTTTCGGAAAAATAGTGTAACTTTGGTGAAGATCGTCGTTTTAGACAATAAAATAAGAAATGATTCCTAATATGCCCCCAAAAAATTAAGTTCCTCGTTGTCCGTTTCGTTACTAAAATCCAATAAATACCTACATTTCTCGGTAACGAAACGGAAAATAACATATACTTTTAAAGGCATATTAAAAAAAAATACGGTCTAAAATTATGGTCCATACCTAAAGAACTAAATTGCTCGAAAATTTTAAAAAATCTTATTTATTAAAACTCCTCTAACACTCGTTTCATACATAGTGAAGGAAAACAGCGAAATCGGCACTAAAGAATATATTTTAATTAGGGGTTTGCCAACAGATATTTATTATAAAAACACCTCGTAAACTTGTACTATGAAACTAACACGAAAGTAATGAAACATTGTCTTGTTCTTTATGACACTTAAATTGTTCCAGCGAACATTTATTTTCAACGTTACCACTTAGCTTTAGCAGCCTCATGCTGGTTTTTAAATTGACATTAAATACCTTTTTGTTAAAAGACGCACATTTGAAACAGGAAAGAAATAATTCTCAAAAACCACTTAATCACGAATTATGTGGAGAGAGTGAGACTTTCTTATAAAGTTCGTAAAATGTATCATTTCGATTATTGAAAAAAAATAGGAATGTGTCTCGCTCTAAACGTTCACATGTTTTAGAGAATTTATTTTAGGTAAGAAAAACAAGGAAGTTTTCTAAGCAAAATTATGAAACCCATTGGAAGTTATTTCATAATTTCAACACCAAAGTTTTTTAACTCTTTTTGTTCTAGTTTTTATCGCATTTTTTATTTTACGTTTTGTTGTCTACGAGCTGAAAAAATATTTTCTATTTATAGGTAGCGAAAGTGGAATGTACAATTTTTTTAAGAAACACTGAACAAATTAGTGTAAGTGAATTTTATTTGACTTATTTCTTGTTTTAAACGTGCGCTTAGAAAGTTCTAGTGTAAGTTACAAAACGAAGCTGATATTAGTGGCTGTAATTTCAATACGGTCTAATCTAGGGTTATATTAATTTATACCGGCTCGTGGAAATTGGTGTCACATTGAGTCTACTGTGTATCGCTCGCTACTTCTTTTAGTGATTATTTCTTTAGTCATGTCCTCCACGTTGGACCGATCTACCTAGCCTACTACTTAGTAGTTTAAAACCTTACGGTTTTTTTAAGAATATATTTTTGTTAGAATACTAATTTTCTGTTTGTTTCATTAGTTTTTTTATTAAGTTAATTTGTTCGTTTCTTTTTCTATATTTAAAGTTGTTTTATACAATGGATTCTGATTGATTCAACGTGTGGGAGTGGTATTTCCGCCGGAAAAAGTTCATTCAATAATTTTCCTTAGAAAGTTCAAGGTCATTTCTGCTTAGAATCAAGAATACTATTCATCTGAATATGAGGAAAAAAGACCCAAATTCATAAATTTCGGTCTTTTTACTTTTGCACGCAATGTATCTTATGTACAGTCACGAACCGGGATTGTTGAGCCACTTGCCTTTGTTCGTAATTTAACCGTGTATTCAATAACCAATTTCACCGACTGGCTGACAGCTATTCGATTTGCATTACACGGCCAAATTGTGAGTAAGTGGCTCAACAATCCCGGTTCGCGACTGTAAGTAATAAAAATGTTGAACAGCCTTAGGCCTGGTTCCCACTATGCCGGTCCGGCAATTTTGCCGGATGCCGGTAAGGGTAGTGGCTGTACAATTTATATGAAGCCGTCAGTGTGAACAGCTTCATAAGCCACTAGCCTTACCGGCATCCGGCAAAATTGCCGGTCCGGCATAGTGGGAACCGGGCCTTACAACTCTGTAAATTGAAATGTCATTAGCTAAAAAGTGCTTGTTTATATTCAGTTTGAAGTCTGTTATGACAAGTCAATAAAGTGCTCGACATTTCCATTAGCGTACTGTATGACTGCTACAAAATAGAAAACATGTACAGGTCGACACACGTGAAACGAGCTCCGAGCGGCTAGTGGAGGGGATATGTTTGCGCATGTTGTCTACTGACAAACCAATAGCGTGGCAGCAAAGCGGAGCGGTTTACACTTCCCCCGTCGCCCCCACCAATGTGGTCCGTAATTTTCTCACTGCGCAGGTAGGTCGCTCAGGGCTATTTTTACGTGTGTCGACTTGTATAAATTATTCCTTATATTTAGGTGAATAGATTTACTTATCCCAAGGAGAAATAACCCAACATTTCTTGGTTCTGAAGCAACTTATTCAGACGAAAATACCAGAATGACAATAATGCGAAACACAAGTTCACTCGCTAAATCTAATAATTCAACTAGGTACATTTCATTCCTCGCTTATCTAATTTCCAAAGGAATCTCTCAGGCTACAACGGCAATACCACTTCTTTCGCTCTCGCTGTGGCTACACAATGACTATTGCGATCAAATCCAGCCTTTAATTTTATTATAACGATGTAATTAGTGTAAGTTAGAGTCTAGTTTATTAATACACAGACTGTAGTGTAGGGCAGTGAATGAAGTATATTTGCTATTCGTGTTTCTTAGAAGCACGGAAAAAGCCGATGTCTATACATAAGTTAGAAATTTTGTTGAGTTAATAGTATTTTTATATCTTTTTACACTATCTGAGAAGAAATGCAAATTTACGTACACTTTTTTTATCAGCAGCAAAAGCTTACTTTGTCACCTTTGAGTTAGTTTAATATCTAATAATAAAATAACTCTGATCCATTGTATGGAGCAAAGTCATTTATAAATAAATTTTAAATATTAATTAAATTGTGTTGCGTGGTTTCATACCGTTATAATTATACATACATATGATATAGTTGCATGGCTGTAGCAGAATATCTTTTGCGAAATATCGATTTGTAGTTCGGCTAGATTATGGTCGTAATAGTCAATTGTGAACTTACACTCAAGTTACTGCTCTCGAGAGCAGTATCAGCGAAATATGAGCTTTATATCGTGTTATGAAAAGCTAAAGTAAATGACGCTCACTCCGTGTCCGCACTCCTAAAATACATTGAAAACATTTAACTCTAGCTCTCTCGGTAGCTAAGTAACACCATTTGCTAAAGCTGGAAAAAACACGTTGGCGTTATATTCTAGTGTTTGCAAATGATGTTTCAGAGTTATAGATAGCTATATGGCTAAACGCTTTATAGTGGTTACAAGTTGCTTTCCATTGAAACTATAATAAATTAATTTTAAATAATAGACAATTCATAATGAATTTGTTATCCTGAATACCTATAGTTTATACTGAGGCCTGTCACCATGATGGACAAATATAGGCCGATTTAAACGATAAAAAACACAACAAACTCATATTTAGAATTGGCAGCATTGTAATTCTGGCAAATACAACTTATAGCCTTATTAATAAACTGATCTTTCGGATATTCCGAACCGTTATCCGACCACTTTTGCTGCCTTATTATTGATAGAGGTAACAAAAGTGTGCTAGGTAACAAAATGGGAACAAACCTGGTTTTAAGTAAGATGCTCATTTCAAGAGGCGTCAAAGACGATAGTTTAATTTAATGTATCTAAGTACGTCATACGGATCCAGCTGAAAATTATCGCTTTGGCTCCGTGCCACAGCATAACGCTGAGCTGGCACACCATTTCGGCTATTTTGTTGTAATTATACTCCGTTCGTTTATGTACTTAAAAAAAATGTAAACAAAATAACCACGTCATGTTTGTCAGCCAATAGAAGTAGAACACTGATACGTCAGTGTGATAAAACAGTTTTGATTGGCTGTTTAACAATGCCACGTGGTTAGGATTGTTAACATTTTTTTAAGTACCTAAACAAACGGAGTATAGTTACAGTACAACTCAATTTATATGGCGTGTCGTGAATCTTCGTTCGCGCAGATACGAACAACGATTCCGATGATTCCCGAAAGCACGATAAAACCCACGATTAGATTTATACGTAATAGTTAAAAGGAGCAAATTAAATTGCATTTATTTTTTCCATCTCACTCACGGCTGATTCAATGACACGCGGGCGCGCCTCAACATGGCGTCACTAATAACCAATAATAGCACAGAATACAGACGCTCAACACGTGATTGGTTCCCGCGCTTCGAAAATATGTCATCTGAGCAGGTACATCGGTAAGCCATATCAGTTGTGTTTTACTGTACTTATGTTTTTTGTGAACAGCCGAATTAATTATTTTATTGATGTATCTTGAAACGAGTATTTCACTAGATCAAATCATTACTGCAGCGCTGAATATTTTAGGAGCCCGGACGTGTACAAGGATCAAGTATCGGACCCTTCGTGTGAGCGTGAGAGCGGAACTAACTTGCTTGGCCTCCCCCCCCTCAGCAGGGCGGGTCGGGGCGCGGCAGCGGGCGCACGAGGTAGAGCTTCTCGCCCTGCTTGTTGGTGTAGATGGGCGCGCGCTGGTAGTGCGCCACGAGCTGCTCCAGCGCCGGGAACTTGCGCTGCCCGATGCAGTACAGCGAGCCCGACACGTGCACGCGGAAGTGCTTGTTGCGGCCCGGCGCTTTTAGGGATACGGAGAAGTCGCCCACCTGGAGAAAATGGGGCGTTCATACATAATGTGAATACAAACTAAAAAAAAATATATACAATTTTTATGACCGGCTAATAAACTAACGCAATCTATCTGAATCTAAAGGCTTACAACTTGGATACTCAAAAACAGGCATAATGAAAGGATTTTTCGAAATTTGCAAAGGAAACAACTTCATAACGTCCAAAGTCGAGCGAGTCATTTAGTGTATTAAATGGAAATTAATAACCTAGTTTTCTTCTTTTTTTGTTTATGGCAATCCACCACGATTCTGCCGTGATTTCACTAATTATTGATCATCAATCGAGTGAAAGTATAATCAGTAAAGAAAGTAAATAAATTGTAAAGCCGAACATGGTTCAAATGACCATCTTCCTTCCCCAAAGGTTGCACGTATTCCTCAATAAAATAATCTCGAAGATCTTTCTTAAATATTCTAAACAAAATACCGGCCAGATCAAATCCCCCTGATCGATCATCATGGGTTTACCCTGACTCTATAGACGTCCCCTAGACGGACGAACATACATTAAAGCCTCAAAACATGAAACAATAATGAAATATTTCCGGGAAGTTACCACGTAACCACAACTCTGCGCTACAGCGACTGCGGCGGCAGTAAACAGACATAGATATCACGTTATCTATCACCGCCTTTAACCATTGCTTATGAATAGCCCGTGTGGTGCCGGGTTTAGAATGTTGCCACTCCATGTCTTCCATTGGATGTCGTAAGAGACGACTAAGGGACTTAAGGCTGTGTAGTGCTGTTAGGCGATGGGTTTGCAAGCTGTCACTAATACACTCGATAACATCTTAGCCTGGTTGTGCAAAATGTGGTCACAGAATTATCAACAAGTTTTTGGAGTTGTTGGTGAGTTTGTGGCTCTGCCTACCCCACTCTGGGAATGAAGGCGTGAGTTTATATATGTGTATGTATGTATGAATATATATTTGTTAGTCGCCGCTAGTGATGCGCCGTTCTCGAAAATTGTCGACATTCTCCACACAAAAGGCGCGTCGTTCCCGTGAACTGTCGAGAACGGCACGTCCCTAGTCGTGGCCCTGGGCACGTACGTTGGTCTCGGAGTCGCGGATGAGGAAGTCTCCGTCGTGTCCGTGCGTGTTGAGCAGCGCGTCGCACTGCGTGCGCGTGATGGCGCCGTAGTACCACGCGCGCCCCGCCACGCCGCGGGATCCTTCCGACGGCTCGCTGCAAACAACATGCAACGTTAACTTCGCCTTTGTACAGTCGCGAACTTTAATTTGGTACCCACCTTGGGTCCAAAGTCAATCTGACATTCTACAACAATAAGGTTGAGTTCCCTAAAAGTTACAAATGACTTGACATCTCTAATGACATTGACGACTTCAAGCATATTTTTCTTGAAATGGGTCCCAAATTAACGTTCGTGATAGTACATATTTTGATATTAAGGGGCTTCTAAACGGGCCATATTTTCACTGCAATATGTGGCTGGCAACTAGTGGTGTCCCTCTCTTACTCGTGTTATGTTAGAGAAAGACACCAATAGTTGCCAGCCACATATTGCAGTGAAAATATGGCCCGTTTAGAAGCCCCTTTAATTGTATTATTCATTGGTTTTTCTTTTGTAGGTACAATAAAATATTTACATACATACATGCCTCATTTAGCGTTAACTCACATCATTTGTGTTACCGTTTTGATGTTTTTACTGATTGATTTGATAACAGACATATTACAGATAGAAACCCACATACTTACTAATACTTACTAGTATTATAAACGCGAAAATTTATATATATGGATGTTTGTTACTCTTTCACCCCATTGCAACGTGCAGAAAAAAAAAGGCTCGACGGATTTGGATGAAATTTGGAATGGAAATAGCTTATACCCTGGAATAACGAACTAAAAGTTCCCGAGGGAATAACGATAATCAAAATCTACGCGGACAAAGTCGCGGGCAGAAGCTAATGTGTCATAAAATATTTGTATAGAAACTTTAGATTTTTTGAAAAGTTCCTATTTTGTTACCTTTTTTGGTAACAAAATAGGAACTTTAAAAAAAACACAATAATTAACTTAAACAATACCATGGACCCGGCCAACAATTGGTCAATTTACCCTATGCCCTTTAACTTGGCCGCCATTAGGGTGATGGAACCAGTGATTTACAAGGACCAATAATGACACTTTTTAATTCATTTATTTTGATACAATCAATTTATAACCTTTTGATCTTTAAATTAAAAAATAAGTGTCCATTATTGGTGCCTTCAGCCAAAAATGTCCATTATATGGGTCCGTCACCCTACTGTCAAGTAAATAAAAGGTATCAAAACGTCGACAATAAGACAACCGGCCTTGTACTGTAGGTACCTGTAGGGCATGGCGAGGTAGTCGGCGAGCTCCTGCAGGTAGTTCCTTGGCACGAGGCCGACGCGGCCGCGCGAGTCGCGCGCGCGGTACCACTCGGGGTCCGACGGCGGCCGCTCCACGATCTCCAGCCGGTCGCCCTTCTCGAACGAAAGCTCCTGCTCGTTGTTCGACGTGAACGAGTAGAGCGCCACCTGACCAAAAACCAACACAACATTTTATTTAATTAATTTACATTGGACTAGGCCAATTTGAGCGCCCCGTAGATTTATCTACATCTGCTCAAATGCATGATGCTACATGATGTAATTGGACATACACTTTTTTAAAGAATAGTCATAACTTTCCACCCCGTTTTGTCCGCATCTATCAAAACCAAGCACCTCCAGGTCCTCGGTCATTTTTGAAAGCCTACCTACAGTGTCTTTGGTACGCAGTAATAATTCATACACAACTATAGGATAGCACTTGTTATGAGACGCAAGTAAACGCGAGCTCGGAGCGTCACTCATGCAGAACTATAAAATACCAAGCTCGTTTAACCTCGCTCAAGAATGTGTTGGAAACTGGAGACTATACTTACTGAAATGTAAGAATCTCAGAAATCACAGAAAGGTACTCACAACAATGTCTAAAACGTTCTCCGCCATTGCGTAGGTATGCACTGGGTCCTCGTTGTCACCTTCTTCGCTCGTGTAGTTTGAAGGGAACCTGGGAATATAATATATTGTTTGTATGAACAGTTGGCCTTTAATAAGGGTGGGAGTCTACAAATACAAACCCCCATCCATCATAGATCACTAGGACTCCCCCTATCAAAAAAAGTACGAGGACCGTAAATGCCTGTCCACATCACCATGCGGCCGTGCCGAAGACGCGGGACCGCACTGTGCATAATATGTCCGGGCACGACAACGTTCATCATCACAGTTACAGCTAGTAAAATTCATAGCATAGAGGCATTCGATCTTATTCCTTAGGTTTAAGAATGCATTAATGTTTCATGGACTTCAGAACCCCCTTATCACCAGGTAGTGTGAGTCACCATCCGTCATTGCTCTTCTCCAGAATTAAGATCCTGCTGCCTTTGTTAAAAGACAGCTCATCATGCTGCAGTACCCAGTCCAAGTATAAGACATAACACATTAATCATATTTATGTGCTATATGTGACTTCACACTACAGTGCAATGTTTCTAATTCTGCTCTAATCTCACATTGTTTATTTTGTATTGTCTGTTGTATTGCAGTGTGTTTTATCAAATAAATGTCATGAGTTTGAGTTTTGTTTGACGCCAATTATGGCAAAACATGACCACTCTGTTCTGTCACCTCGGTGTTAGTTTAATTTTATATTGTTATGTATGTCAGTCTATTAGATATTGTAATTATAGGCCTTGTTGATCGAAATAAAAACATGTTATTTAATTCTTATTAAAACCAGGACTCACCAGCCAGTATGTCCCTGGTACTGCCCCCGCCACCAGCCATCATTGCTCTTCTCGAGAATGAGGATCCTAGTGCCCTTGGTGAGAGACAGCTCATCGGGTTGCTGCGCCTGGTAGTTATACTTGACGACGGCGGTGCCGAGGGCCTCTGTGGGCTCGACGCGCCTCGCGCCAGGGGACTCCGGGCCTCCGCCGCGGACTGGCGAGCTGTTTGAAGGTAGGGTCTTCGAGCCTGAACCCTTTTTCACTTTTTTCTTAATACTGAAACAGGCAAAAGGTTCAAAGTCAAATATTGTTTAAGTTTGGAGCTGTAAATTGATGTAGTTCTTTCAAACTGTCCTATTGGATAACCCAAAGCTTAATGTAGGGTTTGTTGCCATTACAATAAATTCAAAAAAACTATCTCCAAAAACCAAGGGTACGTATTAGCTAATTTTTTATGTATTAGTCCATATCCTGCATTTGATTTGCAGTTAAACAATAATTTTACTATTTTTATGTCATATCATATTTACCAGATTGGTAAATTCATTTGTTTTTTCCATGACTTTAGGTCAATGCCTAATTTTAAAAATATTTTTCCTTATTGAAATAAATGCCACTTATAAAAATTCAGTTATTTAAAATATGATTCGTTTGGTTAATAAAAGATTAAGGTCGGTTAGCGCTTATAGATTGACTCATTCAAAACATGAATTATGAATGACTTCCTGTAACATTTAAGGATAGATGTAGTAAATGAACACTAAACAAGCCTTGTATATCGTGATCACACAGCTATTTGTTGACGTTATGGACGTTCTCATTTAGTTTAGAAGCAGATAAGTAACAAATGTATTGGGATAGAGCCCTAGGAATAGGGGAGCCCACGACACTAAACCTAGACACTAGTCTTATTGAACTAGGTTTAGTGTCGTGGGCTCTTAGAATATAGGGTATGTTTTCGAAAACAAATTCATTGTGGCATGACAGACATTGGTGGATGCAAGGCCCCAAGGCGTAAGCAGGGGGCTTTGTAATAGTGGGGAATGGAGGACATGTACTGACAATCTTCTTATTAAGTATCTGTATTTCGTTGTTTTCGTAAAGCATTATCTTCTATATAATAAAAATGAATCGCTAAATGTGTTGCTAAGCGCAAAACTCGAGAGCGGCTGAACCGATTTGGCTGATTTCTTTTTTGTTGTGTTTGTCATTGTCAGGACAAGGCTTTTATGAAAGAAAATAATTGAAAAATCCACCGGGAAAGTCAGAACTTTGCAGCGGGGCGAAGCCGCTGGCGGGCCGCTAGTAAATAAATAAATATGAGGAAAGAGACAATCTCACACAAGTTGACCTAGTCCCAAACTAAAGTCAAGGCTTTTTACTATGGGTAGAACAACGATTAACATACTTATATAGAGAAATAAATACTTAAACACATCCAAGACTCAGGACCCACACCACACACAACGCGCATCACACAAAATATTTGGCCATACCGGAAAAGGGCCTCAAAACCTTGTGTGCAAAACTGCCCCAGCATACTTTAAGACAGCCCTGCAAAGGATGCATTAGGACAAACATTATTAGGGATTCCGAACACCCCTACAAGAGCATTATTTTGTACTGCTAGCTTACCTGTCAAAGATAGAAGGTTTCTCCTTCTTTACATAGTTGCTAGGGACGTAGCCGGACTGCGAGCGCGCGTTCTGAACGCGCCACCAGTGCTTGCTATCGTCCAAGAGCAAGTAGCGCTCGTTTTTGCGCAGATCCAACTCTTGCGCACCTTGCGCCGCGTAGTCGTACTTCGCTACTACGTAACACACGTCGTCCTGAAATATTAATTAAATGACTTAATTATAGACTATAGTTGTTAAGGGCTTGCAGTCCTGGTACCATAGAACTAAGAACCTGTATGTATGTATGTATGTATGTATGTATTTTATGTATGTATATATGTATGTATGTATGTATGTATGTATGTATGTATGTATGTATGTATGTATGTATGTATGTATGTGTGTTTGTGTGTGTATCTAGTCGCAGTAGGGTAAGGTCCAAAAAGTTGGGCATGATAACTCACGCAATTAAATTTTCTATGAAACTTTTCCGTTGTGCAACGAAAATTAGCCATACAATTGTTAGGACACTTCGTCGCACAACGGAACTTTTTCCTCCATCGTTGTTTGTATATGCGTACATTTAACTATGGTCCAACTTTGTGGTCCTCACCCAGTTTGAATTCATTAAAGTGAGAGTGGTTTGAATTTAGTATAACCAATAGCTGTGGTAAGGTACTAAAATGTACAGGTACTTTTTAATTTCGACAATACCTAATCTTGAAGGAGTAAACCAGAACCAGGGTTTTCCGATATATCCCATACAAAATCAATCACGAAAAATCTCAGGGCAGAAAGCCTTGTACTAACAAGTTCTTAGACTTGGTGCTTAGTACTTGTAGCAAAACAGGATTTGGAAAAAAAAAACAATAAATTCCCGATTTTTATTCCATCCATCTTTAATGTGAGTCTTTAGTTTATCTGCAAGGAAAGTTTTGTGCTGGAGGCTGCTTTCGTTAGACTGAGTTGGGATGAGTTAGAAATAGCTGTATGGGATCAAGAGAAACAGAATTTCATTCTGCGAGCCGATTCTGCTGCTATGTCCCTGAAAAAATCCTGTTTTTCTTGTCATTTCAACCTTCTGTTTATGATTATAAGAAGGCAAACAAGCACACAGGTCATCTGTGATATAGGTAGGCCCTGTAACCCACTGACCCTCAAGTATTCAAATCTCTACATAGTCTAAAACAAAGTCGCTTCCCGCCATTGGTCCGACTGTATGTACGCATAGATCTTTCAAATTATGCAACAGATTTAATTGTGGTTTAGTAATTCAAGAGGAAGGTTTTTCTTCATAATAATTTCTGGTTTACGTACAGGTGTTTCAAAAACTCACATAAACCGAGGCAAAGCTAAAAAAAGCTAAAGGTTACATTATAAATCTGAGGACTATGATGAAATGCCTCCATGCTATAGCGTACTACTTAATTGAGAGTCGGGGTAGGCATGAGGTGCAGCGTGAGGTACAATAAAGCTTGTCTAGTCACCATTGTCCTTTCCTCACACCTCATGCCTACCCCGACTCTAAGTTGTAAGCCTATAATCATTTCATAGGCTGTTTGGCGCCACTTTCATTGATAAAATGGTTGTAACAATAATAATAAGGAAAGACCTTGCACAAGGTCCTAATACCCACACCTTCTTATACAGCCTATTAAATAGTCTAACTTTGAAATAGTTGGCTAACCAATAACAGGAATCATATTAACTACTAAACAAAATATTACTTATTACCTAATGTCACTTACATCATCTTTTTATTTGTTTCTGATTTTTTTACCTCAAGAGTGATCATTCAAATTGGGGGCTCTGGAATTTAGTACTAATGCTAACTATCTCATTTAATTTGTCATTATTTTAGTCAATAAACTGCCTATCTTTAATATTTTTACAATACACATGCCTTCACAAATATTCATTACTAAAATTCTTGTGGCTTTACCACATTTTTGCTTAACTAAACCTACTAAATTAAGGTAAAACCGTTGGGCTAAAGCCTGCTTGATTTAGGTTTATAATGGGCATCATTGAGTGTTCTCATTTCAAGCCAAAAACATGATGAAGATTAATTTCAATCAGAGGAACTCAATGAAGTAGCAGAAGATCCATGGATTTATCAGGTTCAGGACAAAAATACAGACTGAATCATTAATTGCACAGAGATTTAGTTTTATCAAGCTTGCAATCAAGGCTGATAAAAAGATAAGAAACATCTCATAGCAAATAAGGCTCAATAGAGCAAATAGAGAGCAATACCAATTTTCTGGTGGTCTTGGTGATGCTAGATGTTTTCAAACTGATGTTTCCTTTACAGATCAGGTTTAAAAGAGCCTATACAACTTCTTATAAGAACCTGATCATTTAAGTTAAATTATCAACAACTAGTTTACTGGGGGAAACCAGTACAGCCTACTGTCATATGTAACAATGTATTCACCTCAACTATAAATGGGTCAAAAGTTAGATGAGTCAGTTAATATGTCACAACTTGGAGGAAATTCCAGATTCTAGCTCTACTAAAGTATTTGATGATTCAGTCAAAGAATACCGAATGCAGGCACCTCAGAACTCGATGAGGTAATGCATGGGCGACAAAAATGGAGTAAGTCTTGAGCCTAGGCAGTATAGCCTTTGCCTTGGAGTATGGTTGGTACTGAGTAGACCTGTTACCTGTGCATTTTTCCCGTGCTTTGGATTGGCCATGGCGTGCGGCGCCGGCAGCGGCTTGCTCGCCCACACCGAGTCTGCGGCGCGCGCCGTTCGCGTCTCCAACATCGGAGCCCCGGGCAACCCCTGCTGCTAGCACTCCGGCTGCCTTCACTGATGCATCGCTGCTGCAGCCTCCGCCGCTGCACCGCTCATTACCATTCCACAACACCACACGCGATCGATTACCAGCGTCAACGCGCCGCAAAAACAAGCGATTGTTTATTGTAGGACGTGCGAAACCGATCGAAAGCTGTCGCCCGATGAACGCACAGGTGACATACACGACAAGGTTTTAAGTAGTTTTGCAAGACAAGTTCATATACGAACAATGATTGTTGTATGCCCCGTTGTTCTATAGGTAGATTCTAACCAGAATTTCCTAATAAAACGATAAATTTCCACGATTGTCCTAAAAAAACTGGATCAGTCGGTGGGGCAACGATGGATGAATCAATAGACTAAACAATTTTTTTTTTATCGCAATATTTCGTATTAAGCATAGACAAAATGCAGTAGCAACTTTTTTTAGAAAGTTACGGGTGCATCAATTTTGTGAGGTTGTTACGTTGGTTATTGTTAACTAAAATATTAAATAAATTCAGTTGTTCACCTCCTTTGATTCGAATTAAAAACTAAAAGCACCCACCTTTATATTTATTTTATTGAAATGGATTGAAACAGGTTCAAAATTAATAGGTACTTTATCTTTATCTGTGCCTGTCCTGTCACAAAACAGCAGCCCATCCATTTATTTTATTACCTGTTGTAATCTTTGCCAAGACGGACGCGTTGTGTTGAATTCATTTTACTTGTGAAATTATAATAATACATGGATTAAATTCAGTGATTGTGGTCGTTCGAATCGGCAATGTCTGATTCAGAGGGAACTAATTTCTCCGGAAGCGGGTCCGAGGCCGGGAGCGTGGTCTCAAATCGGTCGCGACGAAGTGCCGCGTCAAACAAATCCGCGAGGTCTCGGTCCGTGTCTCGCTCTCGGTCGCGCTCAGGGAGCCGCAGCCCTAGCAGGAGCCCTAGCCGCTCGCGCTCTAGGTCTCAGTCGCGGTCGCGTTCGCCGTCGCGCTCTCGATCAAGGTAAGACAGTACAAATACTTGAATGTTACAAAATGTTATTCTCAATCGTTATACCTAGACCTCCTAAACGTATGTTTTTTGTAGTGTTAAATCATAAAGGTTTACATCTACATCTATTCAGCAGGCAGTAGGTAACTTTCATTTGGAATTATTTTAAAATTTTGGCCCTTTGCTGTACCACCTGAGATTGGTTAGTTGGTACAACTTGTAGCCTAGATCCGTTTTTGGCTAAGAACATTAAGGTGTTCTGCAAACTTCAAAATATGGTGCAATAGCTTGCTTGTGGTTGATCAGTAAAATTCAGTAAATCATGTTCACACAAGTCCACCACTTTTTTTATTAGGTATCATCCTTCTAACATGCTAACAATAGCACAAATGAAAGAAGATGAAGATGGGGGAACCCAGTAGTTACAGAAGCAGCCACACTCGGCGGTCATGGTGTATCTAATTTGGTTGTAAAATATAAAAAGCCAATAATAAAAAGTACCATTAGTATCTAAGTAATGGAACCTCTAGTCAGTAATCTCTCCATACTGTTTGAGAATTAAATATTGTGCAATTCCTACCTAAATGTAGCTATAACCTACAATAGTTTCTAATACATTCAATTCTATGAACTCAATATTGCACTCGATTTGTTTAAAAATTAAGCCCTGGGCTCTGAATATGGTACTGACTGCGTAACGGTTAACAGTGAGTCATGGATTTAAAATAGCTAGTGGATTACACGATATGCCTTTCACTCTGCAGTTTCTTTGTCTATGAAGAGAGCTAACATAACTAAACTTTGGTTTGTAAAGTCAGCGAGAGGCCTTTTGTATATGAAATTAATCTTATTGGATATGGTAAGTAGTGACAAGTGCCTCTAAATATGTATGTTGTTAAATATACATCAATCTTATTCCAGGAGTCGCTCAGCTGGCTCTGGTGGCAGCCGTAACAAAGATAATGAGGCCAAGGAGGCATCTGGAGATGAAGAAGTAGAGGTGATAAACTAGTTATGCATTGGATAGTTGTGTGGGTTGATACCAGATGTCCGGCATAGGCATTGGGGGTAAGACTGAATAATCAGTGTAGCCATCATCAGACAGGTAACGAATATTTGAGCGAGTGAGGACAAATGTGTGTTAAACTCGACTTAAAACGTGAGGCGCGACACAAGAGTAATGCCGTGTGCAGTGTGCAGGTTTCAACTAGTTTCAAAATTGTAGGTCAAATAACCTTCTAGTTAGAAACAAGCATTATTGCATCATACGTTAGTATTTTTTGGAGAGTGATAGGTCGGACACCAGATAGTAGCCAAATATCAATTGAATTGAAAAAAATGCGTTAAGACAGCCATTAACCTCAAGGCTTCCGATTTTGGCGACCACGCCCGGCCACCACGGCGACAGGCACACTACCTAATATGTGAAGTCATGCCACGTGGTCCCTTGCGTTGGTCAGCACTCTTGCCTTTACTGTTCACTTACTAGTCAATCATTTTAAAACCTTTAAATAAGCAATTGTTGTGTAATATATAAGAAAGGATTTCATGAAATTTAGTATGCAGGGGCTTTTGGGGGCGATTAAATCGATCTAGCTAGATTTCATTTTTAGAAAACTTAACAAAAAAAAAAACCAGGTACTAATTATTAAACAGAGTGAGAAATAAAATATAACTTGGTGGTAATTTGTTTGTGATCAGGATGAAGAAGAACCTGAGGGTGAGGACTTGGTTGATTCAGAGGAATACGACGAAGACGAGGAGGAGGCCCGACACAGGAAGAAGCGCAAGAAGGACAGTCGCTATGGCGGCTTCATTATCGACGAGGCTGAGGTAATCATCTTTATTTATTAATGCATTAAGTTTCCTTTGGCTGTCTCCGGGCCCATTAAACCGTGAAGACAAAGATTTTATTAGTACTTTCTAATAATCTTTGCCATGATCTCCACAGGTGGATGACGAAGTTGAAGAAGATGACGAATGGGAGGAAGGCGCGCAAGAGATGGGCATTGTCGGGAACGAAGTGGACGAGATCGGGCCCACGGCGCGCGAGATTGAAGGGAGGCGCCGCGGAACCAACCTCTGGGACACGCAAAAGGCGGAGAAGATCGAAGAGTACTTCCGAAACAAGTATGCCGACGAATCCGTCGCGCTCAGACACTTTGGTGAAGGCGGCGAGGAAATGTCTGATGAAATTACCCAGCAGACCCTTTTACCAGGCATCAAAGACCCTAATCTCTGGATGGTGAAGTGCAGAATTGGGGAGGAAAAAGCCACAGTCCTGTTACTCATGAGGAAGTTCATCGCATATCAGTTCTCAGAGGAACCATTTCAAATTAAATCTGTAGTCGCTCCTGAAGGCGTTAAGGGCTACATTTACATAGAAGCATACAAGCAAACCCATGTCAAAGCTCTTATAGACAATGTCGGGACTCTAAGGTTAGGCATCTGGAAACAGGAAATGGTGCCCATAAAAGAAATGACAGATGTTCTCAGAGTTGTAAAAGAACAGTCTGGTTTGAAACCGAAACAATGGGTAAGGTTGAAGAGAGGCTTGTACAAAGACGACATAGCACAGGTTGACTATGTTGATCTGGCTCAAAATCAAGTGCACCTGAAGTTGCTTCCTAGAATAGATTACACGAGGCTCCGAGGGGCGCTTAGGACGGTCCAGAGCGAAAGTGAAGCCGCCAAAAGGAAGAAGAAGAGACGCCCGGTAGCCAAACCATTCGACCCTGAGGCTATCAGAGCAATCGGCGGCGAAGTCACGTCCGATGGTGACTTCTTACTCTTTGAGGGTAACAGATACTCTCGAAAGGGTTTCCTATACAAGAATTTCACTATGTCGGCTATCTTAGCTGAAGGCGTGAAACCTACGCTTACAGAATTGGAAAGATTTGAGGAGCAACCAGAAGAATTGAACATTGAACTTGCAGCACCCGCTAAAGATGATCCCACAAGCCTTCACTCGTTTTCTATGGGAGATAATGTTGAAGTATGCTCTGGAGATCTTGCTAATTTACAAGCCAAGATTATAGCTATAGATGGTTCTATGATTACGGTGATGCCAAAACACGACGCTCTAAAAGATCCTCTAGTTTTCAAGCCTAATGAATTGAGGAAGTATTTCAAGCAAGGCGACCACGTTAAAGTGTTGGCAGGTCGCTACGAGGGCGATACCGGCCTGATCGTGCGAGTCGAACCGCACAGAGTCGTCTTGGTCTCCGATCTCACAATGCACGAGTTGGAAGTGTTGCCTAGAGATCTCCAGCTCTGTTCCGACATGGCGACGGGCGTGGACTCCCTCGGACAATTCCAATGGGGAGACATGGTCCAGCTCGACCCCCAAACCGTGGGCGTGATCGTCAGGCTAGAAAAGGAAAATTTCCACGTTCTCGGAATGCAGGGGAAGGTGATCGAGTGCAAGCCGCAAGCTCTGCAGAAGCGCCGAGAAGTTCGGTTCACGATGGCGCTGGACTCCGAACAGAACACGATACAGAAGAAGGATATCGTGAAAGTGATCGACGGGCCGCACGCCGGGCGGAACGGGGAGATCAAACATCTGTACAGGAACTTCGCTTTTCTGCAGTCCAGAATGTATCTCGACAACGGAGGCATATTCGTGTGCAAGACGCGACATCTGCAGCTCGCCGGGGGGAACAAGAACCCGTCGAGCAACAACAACCTGTCGCTCGGGTTCATGTCGCCGCGCATCCAGTCGCCCATGCACCCGTCCGGGCGCGGCGCCGGCGGGAGCACGCCGCGCGGCCGCGGCGGGCGCGGCGCGGGCCGCGGCGGCGTCACGCGCGACCGCGAGCTCATCGGCCAGACCATCAAGATCACCGGCGGGCCCTACAAGGGCAACGTCGGCATCGTCAAGGACGCCACGGGCAGCACGGCCCGCGTCGAGCTGCACTCGGCCTGCCAGACTATCTCCGTCGACCGGAGCCACATCGCGAACGTCGGGGCGCCGGCCAAGGACGGGTCCTCGTCGTTCTACAGCCGCACTCCCGGCCGCACGCCGACGGCGGCCGGCGCCGCGACGCCGACGTACCGCGACACGGGCCTCAAGACGCCGATGCACGGCTCGCAGACCCCGATATACGACATCGGGAACCGCACGCCGCACTACGGCTCGGCGACGCCGTCGCACGACGGGAGCCGCACGCCGGCGCACGGCGCCTGGGACCCGGCCGCGGCGGCCACGCCGGCGCGGACCGACTTCGACTACGGCCTCGAGGACTCGCCGGCGCAGCAGTACCCGGCCGGCTACGGGCAGGGCCCGTTCACGCCGCAGACGCCGGGCACGATGTACGGCTCGGACCACTCGTACAGCCCGTACCAGCCGAGCCCGAGCCCGGCGGGCTACACGGCGGGCTACCTGGGCACGCCGTCGCCGGCCGGCTACTCGCCGCGCTCGCCGTTCGCGGGCGGCGAGGCGGCGCCGGACTGGCACACGACCGAGGTCGAGGTGCGCGTGCGCGCGGGCGGCGGCGACGACGCGGCGCTGGCGGCGCTGGCGGGCCAGACCGGCGTCATCCGCGGGCTCAGCGGCGCCACGTGCGCCGTGTTCCTGCCGCGCGAGGACCGCGTGCTCAGCGTGCCGTGCGCGCTGCTCGAGCCCGTCGTGCCGGCCAGCGGCGAGCGCGTCAAGGTCGTCGCCGGCGAGGACCGCGAGACCGTCGGCCAGCTCATCTCCATCGAGAACCAGGAGGGCGTCGTCAAGTTCGGCGCCGACGACATAAAGATCATGCAGCTGCGACATCTCTGCAAGATGAGCTCGGCCTAGATTCATCACGTAGATCTCGGACCTCAGTAACTGGAATCATGATTTTCTTTTCATACATGATGACTAGATTTATCCGGAATTCGACACTCGCTCGAAATGCTATTAAAATTCTTCGGATAACCTCATAACTTCCCGTGTACCAAATACTTGCAGATGAGTTTTCATTTTATATATCCACATCTAAAAAAGAATTCAAGTCGAGTCTAAAAATATTAGTATGCAAATATATAGGTACTTTCAGTTGAAATAGCGTTACTCGGCAGTATATTTTTATTATTGTTATTGTACTATAATTTAAGGACAATGCTTTCATACGGAAGTTGTAAAATGATGTTATTTATTTACAGGAATAAATAGATAAATGCATCGATACCTAGTTGTTTTATTTCACTACTGCATTCCTTGTAATATAGCATTCCTTTGGGAACTGGAGCAATGAGCACAAATGAGTAGAACTCAAAAGTAAATTCTAATTTTAGAGTGCCGAGTCCCTGTCACTCGTCACTCGAGACTAAATCGAAAGAAAGAGATGAAACTAATGTAACTTCGTACTTCGATTTTCAAAGTAGGGCCTCGAAACTTACTTATGACCGAGATGTTTATGTTGAAGATTACGTGTTTTATTTTTGTCATAAATTAACGTCTACAAATTTACTACAACATTTTAAAATCTTATGTTTTACTGTCTGTTTTTTCTGTAGCCAGCCCGCTGAACATGGCGCGAAATTGCCGACGAATTGCAGATACTGAGCGGCGTGATAAACGATGACGCAACATTTTGCAGTAGGTAGGTAGTTCACGGTAATTTCATAGTTCGCGGTCCTTTGACGCGGGACAAAAAACCGATAAAAATCAGGGAACAATACGCGAAACCGCTCCACACTTACGGTTCGCGCCGTTCGCGCTTTCGCGCACGATTTGCGGGCTAAGTGTAAGCTGGCTAATAGACACGAAAAAATATCTTTAGCAAATTATTTACACGGTGAATTTGTCTTAGGTTTACAGTATTAGGGTACAAGAATCAATTTTTCGGACTACCTAGACAAAATAAAAGTTAACTACGCATGTGTGGTAGTAATTACCTAATTATTTAACTGCCACACTCAGAGACGTCAATTAAATGTAATGCTTCTTTAGTGACGTGTTGTCTTATTCTATTGCTGTAGCAAAGAAAGCGACAGCAGCACTTTAATCAAGCATTAAATTAAATTCAGGTCTCTGAGTCCGAATTTATAATATTAAGGCAGAATGGCTTCTCCCTTAGCCTCATGTAAAGCGATTAAAACGTTGAAAAACAATGATCTGGCGGGAAAAAGTTCGCCTTACTTTTTAGTTATTACCTACCGTGCCTTGGCTTTAACTATTATTTAATTGTTTTGTTATTTAATTTTTGTTTTATTACTGAAAGTTAAATATTAGTATGTCGTTAAATGTCAGTGTCGTTCTATTAACTGTTGGCACCTTACCGATTATTGGCTTTTGGTATCATGGACTTTATTTTAAGTTAAGTAGAGGAGATCCACCGCAAATCGGGCCCAGTGGAGGAAAATTGGAGAGGCGTATGCCCAACGGTGGGCAGATAAGAAGAAGAAGAACCGGAGATTATTTTACGATAACTGGTAGGTAGATGATTCTTTTACACAACTCGGTCATGAATTCGACGCAACAAATATTAACCGGAGAGTTGAAGCTGTTCTGTCAGAGCGTAAGAACCACATTTTATGAATATGAATCATTTTATAGAATCTCCTCCTTTTTAAAGTCGTTTAATAATTTACATTTACCGGTGAAAATAGAAAATCCCTCTTAAAAAATAGAAAATATGCTATAAAAACATCCTAAAATAAAGAAACTCGGGTCCAACCTATATTGCATTGTGCAATAATATGGTACTCAAAACCTAGCGATCATTAAGCAATCAGCATACTTTGCTTTGAATAACCAACTTTATCCTCGTCTCCAAAATAATATTTACAAAGAAATACACTCTTGCAAACGAAGCTGGGAGCTATCATTAGTTTAGAAGAAAAGCATCGATAAGCGAGTTTATCGATATAGGAACTCCCTATGTGTCATCCAATTTTCCCACCTAAAGTCCGATGAGACCCTGGGGCTCTACTTTGAAATCAGTAATTCGAACTTCGGATCGCCCCGTCACTTTCTTGGGAATTAGTGACGCGTCGAGAGCCAGAGGGATAGCAATAGACGAAGTTCGAATTACGGATTTCAAAGTAGAGCCTCAGTTGAGACCAATGAAGCGTTTAAATACCATCGGTTGTGACACATTCATAAAATGAAAATTCTGTCAGTATATTTACACCATTATAATAATCGCACATTATTTAGGAACAGAACATTTGGCTGTTTGTCATCAGTTGCGCATTATTAAGTTAGTCAAGCTCAAGACTTATATATTTGTATAGAGAAATATATACATAAATACATACAAAACCTTTAAAGCCGCGTATCCACCAAGCGCACGCGCTCGCGCGGCAGCCTCGCGAGCCAAATGCTCGGTCCGTGTGGACGTGCCTCAGGACTCGTTACCTCGGCAACGTGCGCCCGAACAGAGGTTCTACTTTGAAATCCGTAATTCGAACTTCGTCTATTGCTAGAGTCTGTCTAATGAATGATGAACCGGGCTTTTATTTGACTGGCAGGTCTGGCAACACTATTAAAATGACGTTTTGACATTGACAAACAAGTCGTTGTTGGTTTGAGTCTGTCAAATTAAAGTTTTCTTCTCGAAATTTACGGACTAAACATGCGTAAAACTATCAAAAGTGGTGTGCGACAGATCCTTTGTACCAATATAAACAAATATAAAGAAAAACAAGAGAAGAGGGAAGCATTGTTGAAACAAAAAATAGAGTGTTTACATACGGTGACCGAATTCATAGGTTATAACAAGGTTAGTATGGCATGTTAATTTTGATACTTACTTATTATTTCTATATCTTCAATGCAAAGTTTCATAGAATATATACCTTTTCTGTCCTACCTATCTTTTGAAATTGGTATTTCTTTTCCATTAAGAAATTAAACGATGTATTCTTTTCAGATAAGCTGGACGTGGATGGTGAAAAACAAACGGTTTTAAAAAATCTTCAGCAGTTGAAAGAGTTGGAGCAAAACGATTTACTATGCCAGAGTCAAACGAAGTATTTAGAAGAATTATCATCAATAACCGGTAAATACTAAGATTAATTAAATCATTGTCTTTCCCTATACATAGGTGTATTGTCTGTACCTATACCATGTTGAATCTCTTAACAATTTTATAATTAATTAAATAGACAGATGATTAATATAACTGACACTCATACCTAGTTTCAGTAAAACACTAAGGAGGTGTTTATATACATTTAGTTAAAAGATATCATAAACATATTAATATGTACCTATGTACACTTCATGAGCTCTTGGAAAAGATGTTCGGGTTATACCCTGTCTTCCTTGTTCTTAAACCATTGCGATTTGAACCTCACCAATGCAATTTGATTTCACCTAAACCCAAATGTTCTTAGAGCTGTCGGACTGTAAAATGGGGCTGTACTGCGTGTCACAATATATTTGTAAATGGTGTTCTTTTTAATTCATTCCTTCTTTCTTCTTACAGATATCAGTGTTTCGACATTGAAGAGAATGAAGGAAAAGTAAACCATGGTGTCTTCAGTACTCCAGGAAAGAAGCGAACTCACAAGGCCACAGTATCCAATTTAGATAGTTTTGACATCCATGCCATCAGAAATAAAGTGAACGAATTTTATATTGTAAAGAAGCAAGTGCCTACACTCAGATGCCTATTAGCAGAGTTGAGAGAAAGCATCAGTTTTACCCTAATAATAAATACAATATTTTTACTTAATGACTTGTTATTGGTGATTTTATTTACTAAAAGAGCTCACAAATGAGAAACCATGCTGATGCAATCATTATTATGGTGGTCTGTATTTTTTTTTCATAGATAGTTTCAAAGCATCAAATACTTCGTGATACCCAAAGTTGCTAAATAGTTCGGTACACGTTTGGCGACTTTGGGTGTCACTATATATTTATTTAATGCTGACTATACGGGTCAATCAACTTTTCTTTGTAGTTCGGTGCCAGGGTGACGTTTCCTGGGTCACTCATTAAAACTATGATTTCAAAGGATATAAGTCCACTACCATTTTTTTATGGCTTTTCTCCTGAGTGTGATAGAAGTATACATTATAACATTTTTTCTAAGAAACTATCACTGTTGTCTCCTGGCTTACGGGACACTAACAACAACAAAAAAGTTGATCCACCCATACGTATTAAGTAGGAAGACTCTCGGGCTTCTACTAATAAACTGTACTTAAATATGATACCGTGTGTGGTCTTAATATGGATAAACGGACACTTGAGTGCGGTATTAGTAGACTTGAGTACCTATAGTTTATTAATACGGGCCTTAGTATTGTGAAAAAGTGCGCGTTTCCTCTTCCTTTGTGCCCACCAAAATAAACAAAATAAGAAAAGTATCAAAATCGTTTATTCCTACATTGATCGGTAATACCATATGAAGATTTTTTGAATTTGCCGCTTTTTCTCAGGTTCATCTTTCATTAGACAGACTCTATCCCTTTCGCTCTCGACTCGTAACTAATTCGCAAGAAAGTGACGGGGCGATCCGAAGTTCGAATTACGGATTTCAAAGTAGAGCCCCAGTCCTGAGGCACGTCCACACGGACCGAGCATTTGGCTCGCGAGGCTGCCGCGCGAGCGCGTGCGCTTGGTGGATACGCGGCTTTAGACTCTCGAACAAATACTCGATCTCTCTCTGTCTCTTAATTTAAGAGCTTTGCTCTTGTCGGTGGAGTAATTTCCAATCTGCTCTCCTCTCTGCCAGCTCCTTATACGGCACCTTCTCTTGTAGCTCTGCTTGGTCTTGCTCTGCCGCTCCTACCTTAAATCTTTCCCTCTATACTCGCGCTCATTACACGAATATTTGACCGTACCGGGAATCGAACCCGGGACCGCCGGTTTCGTAGGCAGGGTCACTAACGACTAGGCTAAGGCTGTGTTTCCACCAGATCTGAGCGAGGTACCTAGCTAAAGCTGGGTTCACATTTGTATCATTTCGTCGTATCGTATCTCCGTCGCGTTGCACCGACGCGTATCAAGATCGCTAGTGTGGACGCACAAACTGCGCGATCATGCAGCGCGCCGTATCTGATCGCTCGGGATCGATGTTGATACGCGTTTATTATTATACCCCGCACACTCGCGATCGGATATGCGTGTCAAGATCGGTAAGTAAGTATGGACGTGTTTTGATACGAAGTTATGATTTGATACGCGATACGCTGTGATCGCTCTCGAGGCGATTATTCCCCGATCATCGAAGGGGATATAGATAGCGTCCACACTTAATGATACGGCGTTATGATACGATACGCTGCTACGCTACGGTTAGTATGGTCGCATTTTTTCACATGACGATGTTAGTGATACGGTGTACCCAAAGTGAGCGTCCAAACTTAGGATACGCGAGCTGGATACGATACGCGTGATCGTGATCGGCAAAATGATACAAATGTGGACCCAGCTTAAGCGGTGTGCGATGAACAATCGACCAATAGGGTAAGGCTAGTAAAACAAATTAATCCTATTGGTGGATTTTTCGTCGCGACACCGCTTAGCTGCCTGGCACAGCTCTAATGGAAACGCAACCTAAACTCTAAACACGCCATATAAAATGTGATTTTCCAGAATCATTGAAATTGCCTGAAATGCGATTATATCCGCCATTGATTGGCCAGTCTGGTTAAATGGCTGAGGATGTAAATAAAACGTAATGTGTAATGATTTTATTAACATTTATTGTTTTCAATTGTATTTTAGGAATTTCAAACAAAATGCAGTCACGTAAACCGAGCAAATAACTCTTGCTAATACCATTCCGTTATTAAATTTAAAACGATTATTACATACATCGAAAAATATGATGCTACCTATTATAGTAACGATCACATATATTCACATTAAATACATCGATGGAATTTACGTTAACAGCTAGGTAACGATAAGTACCTATTCTATGTACGGATATACATCGACTTTAAAATTCGATTACACGAAACATTTTATCAAATCGGGGTGTATGAAAATGCTCATCAAAATGCGCTCGAAAGATAATAAAATGCAGAATAGCCATGATCGCAATAAAACTAATTAACAATTTCAACCTCCGCCGTCCTAAACGAAAACGAATCTGCTAAAATTATGCTACAGCCCGAACTAATCGATATTATTGCAAAATTATTAAAACGTTCAACAGCAGCAAAACATCCCCGTCCCCCCTAAGTACTAAAACAATTAACTTACTCTAAAGAATTTCAGTATTTCATAAAGTCTGCCGCGCGGGGCCGGCGCCATGCCGCCATGGGCCAGCGCCGCGCGGCAGTACCTACTGGACGCGAGACCGGATCAGATCTGTACATACATGAGGGTCTCACATCATAAAATCTCACGAAACCTCCCATGGTTGCGACCGATGTGTATTTTTATACAAAATATATTGGACCGAGCACACTTCCATTCACGCGTAAGTATGTAAAATTGTTGCATTGCTACGACACTAACTAAAACATTTTTTCGACATAAATATGTACAACACTTATATAAAAATTATTAAAATAAAGAAACTTAGAACCGAACGAAGCTTCCGTGAATGTCTGTAAGTTTACAAAGGCTTTCTGGTGCGATTGGAGATGGACCGCTCGTCGGCGAGACGTCCGCCGACAACTAACTTCGGCATTTGGCATATTTTTACATATCTAAAAAAGATGTGATGTGCACGATATACAAATAACTATATAAAAAATTTCAGGCCTAATCTCGGTCTTCTAAGCTACCTATTATTTTCATAAATAATTTACAAAATACAAATCTACATCCCATTGCAGAAATCTGTACAATCCTCTCGGCCCGGCCGAGTCGGCGCGGCGCTTCGCAGCGAGGCCGCGGTGAAATAAATAAATACGGTAGCCAAATAACTGCGGTCACCTCACAGAGGCGCGACTAACCGACAATAATAAAACCTACACACGGCGCCCGCCGTATCCACGCCAGGGTTCCAGCATGCCGAATGTGCGGTTATACAACAAACTGTTACTATATTACAATGGATTCCTCGACATGCTTTCGAACACGTAGATACGTCTGGCGTCCGTTTACAATACGACAATCGTCGCTAAAACAACACGACGAGCTACAAAACTGAAAACAGATTGCCGCGACCCGTTCCCCGGTTGTCGGGTGTGATAATGATCGGTCGAAATTAAACCGTAGCTTCCCGGAGTCTAGAATTTATTAACCAAAGTAGATAACAGGCGGCGTCGCTCTTTCGACGCTAGGGAACAAGTCTGCCGCATCGGCAAAGGGCTAGGGGCGTGTTCACAGCGGGCTCACAGTCCGCGGGCCAGTGTTCCGTACAATACTATTCCTAATGGAGAGTTAACAGAGCGTATGTTCGATTAAAGCGGCGTTCTCACGAGGCGATTTTGTTGGTCAACTTATATCAATTGACGCATTGAACGATAATCGTTTTACGAGTTGATTATCCGTCAACTTTTGGCTAGCGAGTCGCTTAATTTGCAACGTTAAAAAGGTCTATTTCAAGTCGAAACTGATTGATTATTAATTTTCGCCATTTTGAAGCGACTGTTCTGTCCGACCAACGCAAGCACGAGACCGCCATTTTTTATTTTACATAATCAAAAGTTAACCTATAGAATCGCTCCATGAGAACGCCGCGTTAGCTCCATTTGCTCGCTTATACACAGATCGCCGACTATGATCTCAGTATGAACACGCCCTCGACTACTGGAGTGTTTCCACCGAAAACAAACGACGCTCCCGCCCGTGGTTTTCAGTGAAAGCACTGGCTCGGCGCTCAGGAGGCGTACATGCGCTTGATGTCGTCCTTGTACCGCTCCTGGATGTCCTTGCGCTTGATCTTGAACGCTGCCGTCACCAGCCCCATGTCTGGCGACCATACTTCCGTGCAGAGTTTCACTGCTGTGGGGACTTCGAACCGTTCTAGGCCACCTGCGAACAATATAGAGGATTAATCATTTGTTGAGTGGGGTAGCTGCGCGTAATTTTTGAGGAATACAGAAGTTAGATGGCATTAATAAATTCTGGTTTATGTACAGTCATAGTCAAATGACATTCTTCAGTAATAAAATTGAGTTTCCTATAAGTTACATCATCTCTAATACATTGACGATACAAGGGTGATTATTCGGCGTTTTAACCGCTGTCCTTATTGTCTTCGCATATTAATCAAGATAAACTTTATATATTTCTTGTTCTTTTAAATGGAATGGATACTACTCCCGGGCCCGCTGATTTTGACATCAAAAGTTGCTGATAGTTATCATTATTTTCGTCAATATACTGAAGACAACATGACGGTGGTTGAAACGGCCGAATATTCACCCTCAAGTACATATTTTTTGAAATGGGCCCTATATTTACGTTCGTCACCGTACGGCTGTTGCAGAAAACTGACATAAACCGAACCGAAGCGGGGGCGGGTCGCTAGTATTTGTTAATCCGATAACATGACGCTGTAAATATTCCCTAACAGTCAATCTGATGGTGAAGTCGGAAGCAAGAGTTTCTAATATGTCGAATCGTTCCAGCTTTTGAGAGTTTTTTAATTCGTAATGGAAAGTTGTATGTGTATGTGGAAGAAGCGAAAGAGGTTTGTCAGGGTCGTAGTAGGTGGAAAGAAGTGGTCTCTGCCTATCCCTCTGGGAGACAGGCGTGATTAAATGTATTTATGTATGTAATGTATCTTGTCGATGAGGTAAAGAGACGTATGGCGATTGCACGATCTGCGATGGACAGGCTGAAGAAAATATGGAACTGTAACATATACAGGGCTACAAAAATTCGGTTAGTTCGAGCACTTGTGTTTCCCATATTCCTTTATGCCGCAGAAACGTGGACCTTGCGGGAAGTAGAGAGGAAGAAGATAGACGCTCTAGAAATGTGGTGCTGGAGGAGAATGCTGGGGGTCTGATGGACTGAATTTCGTACAAACGAGTCGATACTCCAAGAACTCGGCATCAAGCAGCGGCTATCATCAATAGTAAAGTCACGCATCCTCACATTTTTTGGCCACGTATGCCGTAGGGGGGAGGTATCTATTGAGCGACTTGTGGTCTAAAGATAAGTTGAAGGCACCCAGCCTAGAGGCAGATTCCCTATGAGATGAACAGACCAAATTAAAGCTGCTGTCGATAGCTCGTTACACCAATGTACGAGGAAGGCAGCTGTCAGAGAGGAGTGGCGGCGAGTTGTGAAGCTTGCCATCGCCTGATATGAGACCACGACCACTATGTCAAGAGTGAAAACGACGAAGAAGAAAATGTATGTTTTAATTGTATGTTGAAATGTAATAGTACATAGCACTAACATTTCTTGGAGTGTTCGGCGAGCTCCTTGACGACGGCCTGCTCGAGCACGGGGCTGCGGCACAGCTGCTCGAAGTCCATGGGCGGCAGGCCGGCGCGCGCCGCCAGCTCGGCCAGGTGCTGCGGGTGCGGCACCACGAGCGCCACCGTGAAGTTCTTGGAGCTGTCGCCGTACACGCAGATGTTCTCCACGATCGGGCACGTCTTCAGCTCCGCCTCCACCTTGCCCAGCGACACGTACTCGCCCGCCTGCAGCTTCACCAGGTCCTTCTTGCGGTCTGGAATGAGATGCTCATTCTTGGGAAACGGTCTTTCAGTTGAGTACCTATAGTCTTGCCCCCTTACTGATAAACGTTGTGTAACGGTGGTATAGCTATACAATGTTTTGTCCTTATCTGTCAAATTCAAATGTCACAATGACAGATAAGGACAAAACATTGTATAGCTATACCACCGTTACTCAATGTTTATTAGTAAGGGGGTTGCAGTTTAACCGCGATTCCGCCCGCGCAGAAGATGTTTATTGCTCTTTTCTGAGAAACTACACTTTCACATAGTAAGAAATACAATGTCCGTTCCCAAATTATTAAATACCTGTATACTGCCCTGCTAAGCCAATAAAAAACACCTCGGTTCGATTGCCAGAGTAAATTCAATCCTCTCCTGTTAGTAATGAGGTTGTTATTGCAACAGGAGTTTTATTTGAGATACTGCTACTTAGCTTAGCAGGGCAATATAGATTTGTATCAAATTTCCAACGACCTATTGAAGCGTTGAACAAACAAACAACAAGTTTCATATTTATAATATTAGTATGAACTTGAATAAGCCCGCGATTCTGAACACGTGAAGTTAATCTTTTCTTCCTGATTTTCAACAATTGCTTTCTTACACTTCCCACCTTTCTATATCCAACCGTTTAGCCGTCCTGTTAGTCATTACAGTATAGACGCTGGAAAGTACGCAATAGATGGACAAATGATACATTATTATCACCGAAACGATGACCTTCGATTTAACGAATAGTTTACGAAGGCCCTACTTTGAAAATCGAAGTTCAAAGTTACGTTAACATCCCTTTCTCTCGATTTAGTCTCAAATGATCAGCGACAGGGATGGAAGTCTAAGAGTCAAGGGGTAAGGGGTAAGGGTCTGGGCTCGGGTACTGACCGATGATCTTGATGCAGCCGTCGTGGTGCAGCTCGCCGATGTCGCCGGAGCGGAACCAGCGCCGGCCGCCGACGTCGAGGAACTCCTCGCGCGTCTTCTCCGGGTTGCGGTAGTAGCCCTCCGCCACGCTGTCGCCGCCGATCACGATCTCGCCCTGAAATTACAATCACATACATCAGGGTTGGTCTTTCGGATAAGATGTCGCAAGTCAATTTGGATCATAATAATGGGCTCAAATTTCTAGAACATAAGTTAACCTGAGGACAATGCATATTATCTGATCAAAAAATTCAAAATTCAAAATATTTATTTAGTAAATTGGCCACATGAGGGCTCCATTAGACGTGGGTAATATGGAGTGAATTTACTAAATGATCTGATGATGGAGTCGTAGAGTGGCAACAGAATCTCCGCTATACTTAACGCAGACCCATCATGTTGGGAGTCATTAGATTTGGTCTCGACAAAAATCTGAAGACTATACAAAAAGAAAAAAGAATGCTTGTCCCTAGAAGGTCCCCTAGTTGTAGCGATCCTACAATACAACATTTCCAGATGCCACAGGAGTCATGGACTGGTTTTCAACAGTGGTCTCCTCTCGGACGCTACTTGTTAAATAAATATTGAATGTTTACCTGCGGGAAAGGCTTGTTGCTGACGCGGTAGTTGCCCTCCTCCCAGTTGACGAGCCGGATCTCCGTGCCCGTGGTGGGAGCGCCCACGCGCCCCGTCGACCTGGGGGATACAACACACGTTATTCAAGTTGGTTATTTGGAAAATTTGAGACACTGTTTATTCCTACTCTTGTATTTTTTATTTTACTGATTGCTATGCTATGAAGTTTAAATCACTAAGAAACATGTTTAAAAAAGAAACTCGGAGCTACATAGTGGGAAATATATCGATAACCTTTCTACGTTTATAGAATTAAAAATCCTATAGGGCATTCAAATCGGCCGTGCGTAGGTACAAATGAATATTTCTTACCAAGTACACTACTAATAGAGCGTTATCTACACTAATATGAGGAAAGATTTCTATTTTTGTATGTTTGTAACGAATAAACTCAAAACTAATGGACCGATTTCAGAAATTGCTTTACCATTAGACTGCTATCCCTAAGTACCTAACATAGGCTACTTTTTGTCCTGGAAAAATGAACGGTTCCCGTCGGATGACAAAAATACTAATTCTACGCGGATGAAGTCGCCGGCAGAAGCTAGCCTGTAATAAGATAACCGATGCTAAAAGGAAAAACATCGTGAGAAAAGCTGCCCTAGTACCTACAGAAAAACACTACACGGTCGAAACGTATTCGAGCATAAGAAAATATAAAATGTGATCGAGTCTAGCTCACCTGTCGTGCGCGTCGGCGACGGTGGCGCAGGAGGTGGTCTCGGTGAGCCCGTAGCCCGTGACGACGTCGCAGCACATGCAGATGCGGATCTGCGCGTGCGTGTCCGGCGACAGCGGCGCGCCGCCCGAGATCATCAGGCGCATGCGCCCGCCCAGCAGCGCCGTCACGCGCGTGAACATCTGGGGGGAGGGGAATTCATGGTCAGGGAATACGGTCAAAAACGATCCTTCATCGATCCGTCAGTCAATTGTGAAAAGACCTACGGTTTGTTGCGCAATTTTTCGCTCTATTAACATCAGGCGGGGTGCAATTTATCGATGCGTTGATCGATCGCCTTTGCAATAATAATTGATCGAAGTCGACCGCTGCACTGATGGATCGCAGTTGCAATATTAATTCGACGTCGATCGATGCAACAATTGATCACGCTTGAAATATTAATCGAAGCAACGATTCATCGACATCGATCGGTCGCCCTTGCAATATAAATTGATCAACGTCAATCGATGCATCGATCGATGAGTATCGAGATCGAAGACCTGGAACGGTAATTCACCTGCAAACTGCCGAATTAGCCACAAAGCAAGAGTAGTAATTGGGTGGACATTCACGCACACAATATAGGCGATAGTGACAATACTCACAAGTCTGTTGAGCAGCGGCGTGTCGTAGCCGCGCTTCATCCAGATCAGCTTGTAGGTGTAGGCCCACTTGAACAGCGCGGCCGCGAACGGACCCGAGCGGCTCACCTTGTCCGTGATGCCTTTGCTGATGCGGTCCATTATCAGCTGCAATAAACATACACAAATTAGTATATGTAAGTGATAATCTAAAAGAAGGTGACTACATAACAATATGCTTTAAGTTATTGGGTGTTAGCGTGACAACTACAGCTGATTTCGTGGGTCATCGATGATGCAATCCACCTGCTACGATATGACAACTTACTAAAAAAAATGTTCAGGATGAGGGTATAGAGGCATAGAAAAGTTAATTGCTTTCACCAAGATTAGGTCGTGTAGTAACTTATCAAGATACTATTAAGAATCTAGAGAAAAATAGAGAATGATGGTGACAACTCCACTAGAAAGAGTAACTCCTAAATTAAGATAATGATTAATAGTATACCTTAAATTTAACAGTCGGAGAAGATTCAGGTTCGAGCTCTATTCAAGTCTTACAAATGCATTCTAAAATCGCTTAAATTTAAAAAACGCCTCTTTACATATTGCTTTTATTTCTGTCGCCACACTGCCCACCCAGCAAACAAATATAATCAAGGTTGTCGAATTCAGGTCCAGCATTTCAAACTATAATTCCTCAACAAATGCAAAAAAAATGTAAGGCAAAAAAAAGTGAAGTAAAATCTGAACTCACAGGAACAGTGGTGATGCAGGTCGGCTTGAGCACGGTGGCGTCTCCGCTCGTGCCCTTCATGATCTTGCTCGAGGAGTCCAGCATCGTCAGCGGCGTGGAGTAGCCGATGGGGACGCCTGCGACCAAACATTTGTTATTATTACTTGGTTATGGGAGAAGTTTTGCAGGTCAAGGTTAATTTGTTTTGTTTAGTAACGCTGTTGGTTACGTTTGGTTGGGTAACGTAAGTCTGTCAAAAAGTGAGAGTTGATTGATTGGATCAATGCACATGTACACGAAGTCAATCAATGCGGTTTTTACCAGCAAGGCTGTGGAAAATAGTTAATAGGAAAGTATTAGTTGACTTGCAAGATTTTCTTTAAGCTCTTGCGAAGCGTCCTTCCAATCAAAGCATATACCCGTTATACGCAGACCTTACAAAACACTTAGCCCGTCCTTAGGTTGAATACTTCCCGAAGTCGCAAGCGGTCAGAGTTAGGGGTTCAAGCTGCCTCCTTAATGCGACTTATAAAAGAAAGCGTGGTCCTGTGACGCTGAAATGAGAATGAGCCGAATTACCAACGGCAAAACGCGAGGGCAGCATTGGAGAATATCGTATGGTCCCAAAGCTGTCTGAAAAATGTAGAAGCAGACCACTGACGAGGTTTTAGTGGGTAATCCACCAAGGGCTAATCCCACATAACTCGAACCCTGCCCTAACGCGGCCGGGAATCTTGTGACCATTTCGCCCTCGAAAATAAAGGTCTAATGCTTGGGCAGGCCCGTGTCGGTCAGGGTCCCGGACTGACCTGCGATGATGCAGAGCGACTCGGCGAGCAGCTCGAACACGTGCGCGAGCGGCAGGAAGCCCATGAGCACGTCCTGCGGGTAGATGGGCACGGCGTCCACGAACGCCTTCAGCGTGGCCAGCATGTTGCGGTGCGACAGGATCACGCCCTTGGGCACGCCCGTGGAGCCCGACGTGTACATGATGATGGCTGTGTCGTCGGGCGATGGCGGGACTGTCTCTGTGGATAATGCAATTACGATTAACGGAAGGAAATATGTTCGCTACCTTTCTTAGTGCACCCCTAGGGTACCCATGAACCCTCCAAATGTCAGGTCTAGGTTCAGCGATTTACAGCGGAAGATTTATGGTGTATTGTAGTAGTTAATGCGTAAATTAGAAACAATTTACATCTATATCCTCAGATACTTACGAATTTTAGAGCTCCTTCCCTTCTCCAACACTTCTTTATACGCTACGATGCGGATGCCCTCCTTGAACCCCTTCGTCTCGGTGGCCTTGAGCTGGTCCTCCATGTAGATGATGGTGTCCACTACGGGGATCTTGTCCAGGATCTTCTTGAACTTGGGCAGCAGCTCGTGGGTGGTGATGACGGTGGAGACCTCCGTCTCGTTGATGCCGTGCGCGATGGCTTCGTCGCCTAGTGTCGCGTAAATTGTTACCACTGGAAGAGAGGTTTAGGGGGTAAAACAAGAAATATCTTTTGCATGGAGATGCTTATGAAGTTATTACCAGTTTACTGGTTCTGCAACTGCAACTTCAAGATCCCGTTCTTTAGAACGGGGATAAGCTGAGACTGAGTTCCATGTTACTGACCAGGAATGCTCATCTTGAAGCAGCCATGCGCAACGACCATACATTCAGCGCGCGTCTCAGCGAACACGACCACATTGCGTCATTATCCATGAGCAAAACTTGTAAGACCAAGAAATGGCGTTCACTTGGGCCAAGCAGCGGCCAGCAGTGGACGGGAATTAGGTGACTGCTCGATGTGTACACAACGCCGTAGTCCTACAAAAGGGTTCAGTCCCCGAATAGGGTTCAGTCCCAGCTGAGTTTCCATGTTACTGACCAGGAATGCTCATCTTGAAGCAGCCATGCGCAACCACCATCCATTCAGCGCGCGTCTCAGCAAACACGACCACGTTGCGTCGCGGCGCGCAGCCCAGCTCTCGCAGGCCGGCGCCGAACAATTTCGCCTCCTTTTCCACATCGGTGTACGAGCGCCACGTGTAGTCACCCATCTTGAACTGGAAAATTAAATGAGAGATTTAAACAACGGTATACGAGTATGAGTAAATGGAGACAGTTGGAGGAGGCCTATACCCAAAGTGGGGCCATGCCCATGATTTAAGTTCAAACCACTTAAATTTAATCACTTAAATTTATTCACTTAAATTTAACCGCATATTCATTTTATTTTTTATTTGTAAAAAAAAAAGGCATGGAAATAAAGGCTTATTATTATTATTATTATTATTATACGAGTATACATAGATAGGTTTTCTTTGGGAGTAAAGTGCTCGCTCTAACATCAAATCAAAAAAGGTAATTGCGATTGGTAAATCAGCCATCCCGCTAAACTTTATAACTGGAAAAGTTGACAATATTGACAACTTAACATGGAAAACTGTACAAGTTTGTGGGATAGGGGCATATAAATATAAAGTACAGCCAGGGTTAATTACTTAAAACATGTATGCTTCTTATGATGCTAAGAATGTGAACCTGATCGTTTTGTGATTTCAATTAGAAGAAAATAAGGATGCGTATCGCTACACGCAAAACAAAACATTACATAAAAATAATAGTTTCAATGAAACCTTTAGTGCGCATCCTCAGTTCGAGTTATATCTGTCAGTTTCCTGTTCCTAAATAAAAAATAATAAATAAATAAATAAACCTCTAGTAAATAATTGAATTCAAAACCCCATTAGTAACAATGAAAAAAACAAATTATAATCAAGAAGTACGGAAAAGCCGCTTGTGGGATAAAGACAAGAAGCTTTACAAGTGAACGCTGAGATCGCGTCAGCTGTTCCAGAGTTCCCACGCTCCACTTTGACTGATTGGGTATTGATCGGTGTATCATAATGCAGAATAACGTAATTTACATGGATGCCAGACTAATACTGCCGACAATTGAATCGATACTGATCGTGTGTTAACGAGAATAGCTAAAACTTAGATTTGAAAAGGAACCCAAGAATCTAGAGTGGATCTAATCTTAATGATATCAGTGCGCTCTTGTATGCCGAAAATAATTATACCCATGAGACGACATGGGTTGCTGAACTCAAATAACTGGCACATCTTACTATCGAATCTCATTTTATATTCGAACAAACTGATGAGTTGCACACCTTAAGTGGCAGTACATTGCTTATAGAACCGGTGACTTTTGGGGCGGAAAAGTTCTGAAGTAGAGACCACGTAACGGAAGGCACAAAATTCTGATAAAGAGTCGTACTCGTGAGAAACAGCTCCCGAGTAGCATACGTCTATGGTGGAGATCTTTAGGGACGGCCTATGTCCAAGAGGAGGCGCCAGCTAAGATGATGACGATAAGTCGAACAAGAACTTATGCGACCGTTCTGCGAAGCGACAGATGTTGAGGCGAGGAGACTGCTAGTACATTTTGGCGCTACACGACCAGTTAACGCTAACATTCCTCCTCATTCCGGCAACGTTTGTCACTCCGTGATACTGTCAAACTGTTCTTTGACTTTAAGTGTTAGTCAACCTGCGCTGGCTTCTAGAACCTTCTCGGTTTTTCGGCGGTAGCGACCTGAGCCGCTGGAAATCAAAGGGGGAGGCCTATGTTCAGCAGTGGACGACTACGGGCTAAATGATGATGATGATGATGATGATGATGATGATGATGATGATGATGGTGATGGTGATGGTGATGATGATGGTGATGGTGGTGGTGGTGATGATGATGATGATGATGATGATGATGATGATGATGATGATGATGATGATGATGATGATGGTGATGATGATGATGACGATGACCTGTGTCGTGGGGCCACTGACCTTCTTGAAGACGCGTCCGTTGGGCTGCGGCTCGTCCTCCTCGCTGAGCACGGTGCGCGTGCCGAGCGCGGGCTTGTCGTCCCAGCGCGAGGCGGCGGCGCGCAGCATGTCCTCCATGGTGAGCACATTGTCGCGGACCATGCGCAGGTGCAGATCGCGTGGTTCTGCTATCGAACGGACTGTGAGGCTTTCCGTGTCGCTTTGTATTATTCGCGCCTGGAATTCAAATATTTACGTTTAATAGTTGCCAAACTTTTCTAGATAATGACTAGAGAAGTTTGTTGTGGGATTCATGTAGAATAAACGTAGAAATAACGACTTATGCCCATTTCCAATGTTATAGCGTGTCAGGATTCCTGTCCCTTCTAAAGAATATTTTAATTGAAAACACAACACATAATGTACTTAAATGAATTTATCAGTAGCACTATTAAATATTAAATAATAATAAAATGTTAAATAAACATTATCTGTGAGTTGAAATGTCTTCTAGTGTACTTTATGATTATGTAAATCGTAAATGAAATTGTTCAAGAATTGATGAATAAACGATTCTTTTCTATTCTATATTCCGAGTAGTACAGAATAGGAAAGCGATAAAAAGCATTCATGGAGGAAAAGGTAATTTCATAAAATAGTTGTCGTCATAGATAACTAAATGTAAGCATCAATTAGGGTTCGATCCAATACCGTTCTATTCAATCAACTGACAAATTGTACAACTCTTTTCCCGATGTCTAATTAGACTAGCCCGCCCTGGTTCAAGATTGCAGTGAGAGTTTTGTGGTTACGTGGCGTCGTAAGCGGACTATCGGATGTCAGCGGTTTGCTTCGGGTCGACTGCACTCGATATTGCGCGCCAAATGTCCACCGGCTCGTTAAACTAGGGCGAGAACAAATGTTTTCATATTTCTTCCACTTTAATATATAATGCTTTACTAGGATCGTACAAAATAATAATAAATAAGAAACTAACAGCAACACAGTTAACTGTTTTTAAAGTTTTAATGTTTACTTATTTCTTCGACTTTTTATAAATACTAAATTAGTATACCTAAAGTGTGCGGCGATGTTCTGTTTAGTTATTTAGGTAGGTACCTAGTAGCATACCGTACCATAGTTTGTTTGTTAGTTTGAAATTAGACATACGGCTGTCAGAGGGATCATCCTAGTGACCGAACTATAGTGAACAATACTGTAAATGACAAGATTTACATTAGCTCACAAATGTCAGTTGAGTTTGGTTGGTAGTGTTTAGAGTTGGTAGGCTGCATGTGTAATGCAATGTAATAAAACATGTGTCAAAACACCATGAAAACGAAAAATATATGTTGCAGTTCTAACCAATTTTGAAGTATAAGTTAGAAACTGTATATAAAAAGAAAAATCATCATCAATCATCAATGTCACAAGACCGCGTTCTTTTTAATTGCTTAAATCTGATACCAACCATTGCTAAAATATCGTTGGCACGTGAAATTTCTTTACATTTCTCGCATAACACGCCACGCAGCAATGGAATGTACAATTGATCAATTAGATTTTCATTACTTATTGATTAGTGATAAGGACGATCGATTTTAATACGCCGTGTCTAGACGATAGCTGCTCCGTTTTTAATGGTGCCGTAATCTGATATTAATATCACGTGTAGATATTATAACGGAAAATATCATGTTTAAATATGAGTAGGTATAAATATGTCCTCAACTTGACGTACCCCTAGGCACAGAATATGGTGTCCCCTTGTTTTACCCCTTGAGATGCATTTCCGAAAAATGTACGGTGATGTAGTCACACCACGGGAATGTTACATCACTTGCTCCTTTTCATAATTTAGCCGAGTAATACATACGGATATAAGAGTATTACCGACTAAACCCGATTTGCATTACACGGCCAAAATACGAACAGTGGCACGTGGCTGGCTGTTCTTGTAGCTTGGCGTCTAAAGTAGGTAGACTGCGTCAGGCCTGCCCTAGGGATGTGACCCTACAACCTTATAGGAGCGTCGATATAGCAAAGGTTACGGGAAGCGCAGAGGTGTTCTCCCTCTTAACAACGATCATATGAGCTCGCTCAGCCGACGGGTAAAGCGGGTAAGCTGAGAATGCACGTCCTTAAATGTGGTTTTAACACGCCGGTTAATATCTGGTACGTCGAGTTCAATAACGAGCTGTTTAAGAAAATCACCTACCATTATCGTTGTTTGTGGTGATCTCGACCTAGTTCGGGAGATATAATTGAGCCGATTACTTTAATCGTCAGATACTTTTATCTAGGGATTGGAAAATCGGTCCTAAACAATATAACAAATCGCTTTATTGCGTTAGTTTTTAACTGACAAAAACAGTAGTTGCTCTCAAAATAAAGCAAACCTTCATCTTTCCGAGGACGAAGATTGTTGAGCAATCAAAAACTGCCGCTGGAGCTGTATGTGTTAACGAATAAATGGTTTTCTTTTTCTCATAATCACGTCAAGAATCTAGCCCAAACTTTACTACACACTATGCATTGACTTTTTTACCTTAACCACAAACTTAATAACTTGTTTCTGTTATCTTTATTGGCACTGGACATGGGTGCGCCAAAGTTCATATAAAATTGCAACTCCGATTATTGGAACTCCGTAAATTTTTCTCATACCATTTTACATCATAATGATCACTCCTTATAATCTTCATAAAAATGTTTATACTAATGATCGGAACTCATAATCATCTGAACTTATAACGCCAACATTCATGAAACCTTACACTTTTCAGAATTTCTTAAATATCTTACGTGTAGATAAAATTAGGTTAGGTTAGGTTAGATTTATAACAATCCTCAAAAAGAAACAGTTTCTAAAAAAAATTCATTATGAGTTGCGATAAGTATGAGCAAAACTTTTCGAAGAAATTAAGTATGAGGATTTTTTTTCGAAGAAATGATGAGTATAGACACAAATCGTTATTTGTATAAAAAATCTAAAGACCAATTTTATATGAGCCAATATGGACCCACTGGACATACCTTCTTTTAAGTTCTTATTGGACCACGGCACTATGATTTGATTGCACCCTAATTTATAGCACGAAATAGACAATCACATAGGCAAATGAGTTGCCAACCTTTGGGCTGCTTTTCCACCAGAGCTGTGGAATAAATCTACCAATACGCTGTGAGGCCTGTGAGAGGCTAAGACAATAATGACATCCTATTTGTTTCTTTTTTTCTTGCGCACCCGTTGCCGCCCCGCACAGCTGGTAAAAGTGGAAACGCAGCCTTAAGTACTTGCCCTTACCCCCACACCGTAACAAAACAGTGCTGCTTGAGGCACGTTAGTAGACAAGACGCTGCATGAGATTCTACCATCCGTATTTGATACATAAGTGAGAGGATTGTGAAACTAAAAGATGCCATACAAAATGGTATAACAATTCTCTCCCAAGACCTAGTCCGATTTTTCCGATTTTTGAATATGTAGATATTATGAATTGGCGCACCAGAACTTCCAATTACGCAAATTTAACTGAATACAAATGCTGGTTGTTACCTTAATCCGGCGTGAGAGCGCTCGCTTCCTCCAGGGCCGCTGCAGGATGAGGTGGACGGGGAAGGTGAGCACGTCGAAGACCAGCGCGACCGCGCGGATCGCGCGCAGTGCCGCTGAGACCCACCATGACTCCGGCCTGTAACAAACCACACCAGCATCAGCATATATCCCTCGTTAAACTTTTGAACGCCTTATGTCGAACACAGAATGTGTCACTCACACGCCAAACGATTGCTATGCTATGCAAATGACAACTTATTTAATACGAAACAAGATCTTGTATGTTAAACTTCCATCATCTAATCAGTCCGGGCCAGGCCTATTCCGAAAACCTGACCACATCATCTGACCATCGCTGCTCACCTAAGCCAATAAACAGTGTCTCAGATTAAATTGGCACAGTAGATTCAATCCTTTCCTCTTAGTAATGAGGTTGTGGTTGCTACATCTATGATATCTATCTATCTATAAGAGTTTTATTTTGATGCTGTTATTTAGCTAAGCACAGCAGATCGAACCACACGGCCTTGCTTTTTTATTGGCATAAAAGGCAAAGGCGGGTTGGTCACCTGATGGTAAGCAGTCACCGTCGCTCATGAACATAAGCAATGCCATAGGCAAGTTTTGAACGAAGACATCACAATATTAAGACTGTCTTTAATATATTGGCCAAAGACTTGTAGAGACAAAAAAGACACTAAAACATTTCAAACTTAAACAAAGAGTAAATACTTAACAAGAAACATAACGTTTATTCAGATGACCGTTAAGGCAATGAAGCATGCTAAGAGGATTACGGAACTTGGAGAATTAAACGATAACTTAACAAAGTAATATCTAATGTGCAATATGATTTAAAAACCGCTCACCGATATTGGTTTAAATACATTTAGTTTGAACAGTTCGATAAAATATGCGGTTTTATAGGTATCTTATGATATGCGGTATATTTTGTAAACCAAACCGTTTTTGGCAGACCGTTTTTTACACAATGTATTCTTGGACTTAAAATAATTTTCCATTCAGGAGCAATGAAAACGACTACGGTGCGTTTAAAAAATAGTTTCTTTGAGTGTATTAAGTACGGCCTTAGACCATGGACAGTTCGCCTTAGATGGTGCTCAATTTGCGCAAGTGGTCTACGGAAAAACAACATTTCATAGAAAAGGGCTCAAGGCATGCAAGTCGAGCCCTACCACTTAAACCTAGATGCATTAAATAATTTAAAGCTAGATAGACAAGCAGTTTTATGGCAGCATTTCCTTAACTTTTCCTTCACTATCGGCTGCGTGTAGAATATCAAACATTGACACTAGATTGAGTTTATCTTCGACGATTAAGTTGACTAAACGTAAATATTTATGATATAAAAAAGATATGTACAGACAGAAACAGGAAAGTGTACAGAATAAAATGTAGAAAGTACGACGATAGGAATTCGAAACGTCGACACGAAATCTGTCTTTCTTTGCATTTTGTTTGCAATATTTTTGAACCTAATATAACGCTAAGAGATTATTGTCGGCGACAAAACAAGAACAACCGTTATTTCAATGCTCAGATGCATCTAAAGCCGCTATCGGTTCAATTATAAGCCAATTATTTTCATGCTTTGTTTACTGTTCAGCCGCAGAATCAACCGGCAAACGGGACGAGATGGGTCAATGCCGCCGCGAGGTTATTGAGGCGGAACACGAATTCGCGTTTTTATTTCCTTTATTGGTCGGATACAACTAAAGTAGACTTAATTACTTATTTACAATTTTGTGAATTAGTTTTATTTTATTATGAGCAGCAAGATTAGACTAGTCTCTTCAGCCTTCATTTTTATTATTGCGTTATAATCTAAATGTTGCCTCACTCAAGTAGGTACTAGTAGGCCTCTATATTGAACATTGCCTACTATCCACTATCCATGTGATATGTTAAATCTTGTAAATGGTCGGTTTCTACATCACTACGTTTGTTTATTGCTAAAGGAAGATACGAAATACAGCGATATAGAAACCAATAGACAACATTATTGTTTTAAAAATGTCAATCATGGTCCGAAGGTATTCATGCTTAAAATTACTCTCCGCGGCCTACTTTGATATTCAAAGTTACGTTAGTTCCTCATTCTCTCTATTTAGTCACGAATGTCAAGTGAAAGGGATCACTTATCCGAAATTTCACAGCGTTTAGTTTGTTATCTGCCAGCACTACCACACATACTCAACTATTCAATACAATTGAATGAGAGTTCGCACACGAACGTCCCAACTCCCAGCTGAGATAGGTCAGTGTCGTAGGGGGGGTGAGGGGTGGTCCGGATGCAACCGACGCGGGCGCGGCCGTGACCCACTAGCGACGCGCATGCGTACTACGCCAGGAGGCTTAGCCAAGGTGCATTACACTATTACACTAACGTCAGCGATAATCGAAAATAGACGAAATGAATGTTATTGATACAAGCTGCTGACGCGATAGATCGTCAGCTTTACGTCATTCGTATACATTTTGCCCGTTTTCGACAATCGCTTACGATATCGTTAGCGCCAGGTGCACAATGTGCATAATGTCACCAAATCATAGATTACGACGTTTGATTTATATCAGGTTTTAATCGATGATAAAAAAATAAACATTCATTATGACATGACGGATTTTTGCAACAAGTTAACAGACGCTGTTAACCGATAGTTAAAATGTATTCGGCTTGTTACTTTTACTTTGTAGTTGCTGAAGATAGAAAAGGCTTTGACGGCAAGTATTGAAGAGATAGACATTAATATTATGTCTATTACTACTTTCACGGACACTAAATTCATAGAACGATCATTTTTATTGAAAGCTATTTTCTGCTGAAGCCCTAATGTTTTCAGGTCATCTTAAATATTAATTACGTAGGTTAGGTTGGGTAGCCTTGTGACTATCACAAAATCTAAATTCCTGCAACTAGAAAAGCCTGTCGTTGAAATGAAAATGCGAGTTGATATAGTTACGTTCTATGAATTACCAATTTCAAATTCAAACCTGACATGACAATATGGCAAATGATAAATTTATAATCACAGTTAACCTTATCTATCCGCGGTTTGAATATTGGGAACGGACATTGGTCAATGGCGAACTGAGTACCAAATATTTAACTGTAGACTGAATAATGGGGAAGGCCGTCAGAGAATAAACTACTTTTCGGTATTGTTTCGATAAAATTGGTAAGTCACGGCTCCTCGAATTTATAACTTTTAAGGAATAAATATTACAAGAGATACGTTGTGGTAACCCTAAGCTCGAGGGCATTATGCGCGCGTCTGTTGTTTTTCAGACGCCTTTTTGATTCCGCATGAATAAACGTGAATAACAGGAACGATGCCAACGCTTCGTCATAACAATAAACGTTGTCATATTGGTCATAAGTAAATTCTTTGCGTCGTTTCACATAATGTATATAAAACTGTGCTAAACATAAAATTATAGAGTACCTACCTATGCGAAGTATTTCACATGTCAGACTACTTACCTACTATATACGAAGCACTAAATTCTACTCTAGACAAAATCAGGCAAAATGGATGAAGTGAAGAAGACGTAACTTCAAAAGCGAGCCCCTTGGCACTTGGGCGACGGAGTGGCTAGAGATGATAGCGACGGAAAAAAAATGAATAGAGAATTTGCTCGTCGCCCAGCGCAGTGTCTTGTGGCATGCCTTATGTATGTGGTATGTAGGTATTTGTTTGTTGTTGCAAAGTAGTGGCCTGGCGCTAAGTACCTAGTTACTTTTATGAATCTATTTATAGACAGGGTTTATGTCCACCTAGTGTGCGAGTCGCATAGAATTCACTACACCCTCGTTACTCCCTCGGGAACAGTGAATTTATAGGGTTCTCTTTTTGGAAATAAACCATTTCACCGGTTTTACTATGAAACGAGAACTTTACACGAGAACGTTAAAATCAAAATAGAATTCTATAAACTGAAACTCAATCGTCATCAATTTAAAATGCTAAATAAATCAGTGGCATCAAGTTCATCTTCAAATTAAGTTAAATTATCTCAGAAAAATGCTTTTTATCTCGGTTTAAGATGTCAAGTTACGTAAACAAGCGAACAGGAAAACACATTGCCATGTCTATATCAAATAACACATACATAAATTAACGAGGAATTCTAAAGCTTATGAATTTTATGATTCAAGGAAAATCTTGCTCGTTTCCTTGCAAAAAAACAACGTATATTTCCTCAGATATGCATCAATACAATACAAAAACTAAAAACAATCTACTTGTCCAATCCGTAATGCGTCGATAACCGATCTATAATCCGTTTAATAATGATAAATCGTATAAGTAACATTTTCATTGCCAGACTTTCAAATGCCAAATAAATTGAACTCCATATGTAGTCACTGGTTTTAGAGAAAATGTTAACAAGGGACATAATACAAACGGAAAAGCCATTATCATCATTAATTTAACCAAATGGCAGCCCATTCTAAAAGCAAATTCGAACACCAAAACGTTAACGTAACTTCGACGTTACTAAAACTTAACGCGCTGCTTACAAAAACCACAGCACATAATTTTCATGTTTGAATTTTTGCTAGAGTTTTGTCGGAGTATTTCGGGAATAACGATGTTGGGACTAATTACATTCAACTTAATGTGCTGGAGTGAGGATATAATTTTTAATTAAATTCTCTTAAAAATGCTAACCAAGAGAAGGAAAACCAAGGAATTTATGATGTGGATTTTGCAGAATTTTTGCTAGAACACCTGCTAAGTTTTAACTACCCGACAGACGGAGGTTGGCAATGTTTTGACTGGGTATGTTATGTACCTATGCATGAAGATCTTTGTTCCTATGTAAAGGCTAAACCAATGGCCCGAATTCGAGAAACGAGATGTCGTTTGATGCCTCAAAAAATGACAAAAATTAGCATAATATAAACGAAAACATCACAACGTATAGTGTTTTAATTTTTTTAATTTTATTTTTAATTGCTTCTCAAACTTACTTTTAAGTATTATTATGTTATTATGATTGAAAAAGGCGCTTCTTCTCCGCAATGATGGTCTTGTCCGAAGCGCTGGCAGATTCACTCAAGTTCCCGACGTGTAAAAGAACCCCCATGTGGCCTATTTACTGAATAAATATTTTGAATTTTGAATTTCAAAACTCCTTTCACCTATACAAACCAAATAAAATTCCGATGTTCACTTTAGCGTCGCTGTCGCTTTAACTCTTTAGTAGTGTCCGACCGAAACACGATTTTTAGCCGAAACCGAAACCGAAACCGAATATTCGGTTTTTTTCTGATTTCGGCCGAAACCGAAACCGAAATTTTTGAAGACTTATGAAATTATTCAAAATTACTGTACAAATCGTAAAGAAAAGGTTATTGCAAGGATTTCTTATATGACAACAGCTACTGTTTTATTTAAACAAAATAAAAAACGTTTATTTTTAATGAAAATAGATATAATTAGAGCTAAACTATGAAATTTTAAACCAAATAAATATAGCATAGGCATATGGCATAGGTATTATATTATTCAATACAAACAACCTATTCTTATCACGTCTAAACTAAATTCACAATCCTAATATCAAACTTATCGTTCATTAATCACAGCATAAAATGCAGTAACAGATTCTAAAAAAAAAAAATTATAAATAAACAACACACCATATTTTCTCGCGGGCCACGTGGTTCACAAACAAACGTCACAAACGGGATGAATATGAATACTGTCGGTGGTCCCGGCTGGGACGGCAGCCGATGCATTACCTATACCTACCCGGCCGAGCGCGCCCGAATTAAGCCGAGCGCTCCCGATGCGAGTGCCGCGAGAGGCCGCGAAGCAATTTCGGCCCGGCCGAAGGTTTCGGCCGGATTCTGGCCGAAACCGAAACTGCGGCCGAAATCGCTTTTTTGGCCGAAATTGGCCGAAACCGAAACCGAAACCGAAACTTCGGTCGGACACTACTCTTTAGACAATTAAGTATGGTAGTGCAAACTTCGCGTAATAGTTACGAGGTACAAAAATTGTAAATTCCATGACGTTGACTATTATGGAACAACATCTATGGTGTAAAACAGACAAAGGCATCCCGCCATTCACCGTAACATTTCAACCGATTACTGTCATTAGTTACCTATCCGTTACAATGCGTCATTTCACTTCCGGTTCCGACAGTGAAATTTAACAGTTTAACTTAATTTTCTTTTTAGAGGCCATGCTATTCATAGTGCAAAATTGGACGGTCATGGCCATCACAAAAAATGGTAAGCAAACGTAAATATATGTATGTAAATAACTGAAATTGTATAAGTATTCATAGTAATTACTATCTTGTGTTTGTCTAAATGATACCTAATATTAGGTCCTTACCTATGAATTTGGCGTTTGATATGGAAAATTTTATGAAAACGGTGGATTATTTAGTAACGTCAAATGCAAACCAAACAAAATTCTGTCAGGAATATTGGACACTTCTAAGCTATATTTTACATATCTTAATTACTTAAAAATAGTTAGCTTCATAAAACTCTGCGTAATTGAAACACTTGAACTCACAGCACATGAAAAGAGTAGAGTTCACACTTTAATTTTAAACACTAAGTAAGAAATTGAACCATATTATTTGTATCTAAAACCTTTGTAACATACTGTATTAATGAAATTTAATAATAGTTTGAAAGTTAAAATTGAAATGAACAAATTCCGTACGAAATAAAATACGTAAAAATAACGCCAATTTCATAGGTAAGGACCCAATATTAACGAAGCTGAAAGGGTTATGGTATATTATCACTTCTCAGCAAAACAGAATCGTGAGGTCACCATAGAACTATGTCACGGTGACATGGTGGGTCAGACTTCGATTTAGCCGACTGCACATTATATGTGATCAGTTCAAACATCCGATAATATTTTACTTTAGCTTCTGAACTAATATTGGACTGATTTAAATAGTGTCATATGATTCATCAAGAATGTGTAAGGTTCATAACTTCATAAGCTATACAAAAATTGCATATAAGGGTTAACTTTTGTCATTACTTTCTTGGCTAAACAAGTGTCTCACTGCTAGGCAAAGATATCTCTTCTCAAGATTTCCACGAGTCCCTATTTGATGCCTCTCCCGGCCAGTAACTGAGGAATAAGTTTTAAGTGGATCGGAAACTTTATCGTTATTATGTTGTCATTACCCAGGAACACTGCAATCCCTGAAGTAATATATCGTATAGTTACCGCACGTTGCGAACAACTAACAAATAAACGAAAAAAAAACCTTTGTGAAACAAAAGTATTGCGGTTACTAAACCGGCATCGCAACTGCGATTTCCAGAAATTTCTCCCTTGGACTTGCGGGGGGCCATGGGTGGCGGCGGGGATCACTTTCCGTCTTGACTCGGAAACCTTGTTCATTTTTTAAACCACCTCGCAGGAAACACCGTACTTACAAATAGAGCATTTTCATTTATTTCGGTTTTGATCAAAGATCAAGATAAAACTGTTCCTGCTCGGAATAACGGTTAATTTCACTAGCTATTCTCGCTAATTTGTTCGCACCGCCCACCACCACACCACCACCCATTTCCCAGCCAGGTTAATCCCAGCGGTGATAACGATCGCTCGCAAATCTATTTCCCTCCAACCTATAACTAACCGGTATTTTTCGAACCGATCCCAAGCCCTGCAGGTGATCCAATGACTCCTTTGCCTACATTAAAAAACCGACATTGCACCGCTACCAGTGTTTGCAACTTCAGGGACATTGAAGTATGTAAAACACGGTCACGCTACGTTAGTTACAGCTCTGCTTTTGCCCAGCAATCCCACTTATTTCTGATGATATCGTACGACGCAACGTTTAGACGACATCCAGCCAATTATGGCCGGTTACAGCGTTTTGCGATGTGTATCATTTGTTGTGTGGTGAAATAAAGTTGCAAGGCTTGCAAACTTAACCAAGCCAAGGTCGAGATATATAGTGTCTACATGCACTAAGTCTTGCTTTGTAAGATGGTTCTTTTGCGCTTCGTTTACGGTTTGAAACGAACACTGTGTTTTTACATCGCATTAAAAAGATTGTCTATGTATGTGTCGCCTGTATAGAAGAACTTCCCTGCCTCGCTACATACCTAGCTCACCCACGCTAAAGTCGCAAATGCATTGAGATCGGAGGTGGGGCGGTGTGGTTTTAACGCGTTCCAAAAGTGTGTTTTTAGTAAGGGATCGCCTCCGCTTTAATGCTATTTTAAACCTAGATTGTCCCCCCAACGTCTGTCATTTTGCGGGACGTTCGCGCCTGAACTTGTAGAACTTAGCCCCCCTAGAAACAATCAATCAAATTTATTGACTTGAGAAGCGATGATCGCCGTAATTTTCGGTTCCATACTGCCGGATCCAGTGGAATCAAATGAAAAACATTGTCATTTTTAATCCCAACATTGGACCTCTTAAACACAAATGAGTGACGTAATCCATGTAGACACACTAATAGACGTCCATCATTATAATACCATGAAATTACAAGTACATCATACATCTCGAAGGTTCCATTAAAAACTGCGTGCGTACCACAATTGTCCACTTATGGAAGGCAGATGTTTTTGTAATAAAGAGAAAAAATAGAGGCACTATAGGCAGGTGCCGAATGCCTTTTGCTAAAGGAAAATGTCAAGCACTTATCAACTTGAGAGCTCAGAGGAAGGAAGTGCAAGTAGGTATTTCATAGACGCAAACTTTGAACGATCTTTCTGCATAAGCATTCATAACATTGTCAGTACCTAGGTGTATGTACAACTGTCTATACAAATATGCTTATCGAATTTGACCACTAATCAAAAAGTGCTTGACCAACTTTATTGCTAGTACTGATTTATTTTAAATTATTAACGAAGGTTTTAACTGAGGTACCTACAATGAACTACTGTTAAAAACGGACCTTTTATTTTGTAGGGTCGGATGCTTCATCCCTTTTACTCGTGATTCGAGACTAAATTTGGAGAGAAACGGAGACAACACAATTTCGAATTTCGATTATAAAAGTAACACCCTGGGCCCTCATTAAAATAACTAATTCAGTGTACCAACTGTCAAAATTGTTAACTTTTCTAAGGAATACCCTGTAACTTGAATACTTGCCAAACTTTGTGAAAAAGGGCTTCGACCCTGATAAATTTATGTCTCGCACACGTTTGCTAAAAGTTGTAGGTACCATTTTATTCTAGGTCATTTAAACGTAGCGTATGACATAAAATCAAGTAGGTAAGCAATTTTGCTTATGCAGCTCGTAGCTCGAGTCTAGTCGACCTAGGTGACTTGAGACAGTAAGTGGTTGCCGCACTCAACCGCTCCCCTGGCCTCTATTGCTTGCGTAGGTATAAAACGCTTACCTATAGAATACAAGTGAACTAGACTTTACACTTATCTAGTACTTTGTACCTTTACACTTTTATGTAAAGCGAATGGTTAAAAGTTACGTGTTTGAATATTTAACACACAGAAAGGGTTATTTTCAGGATAAGAAATTACTTTACTTTTAAGTCGAAAAGTATTTCCGAAATAAAACGGAACAATCAAGAATTTTAGCTTATAAATTCGTAAAAAATTACAACCCGGGTTGTCCGGAAATGATCTCTATTTAGTGATAAAATCGCAGGTTGACATATTTGAAAAAAAAAATTCATTTACAATCTGCGCTATTATAATAAATAGTCATTCACCATCACGACAAAATATAGACGCTTAACACTTAACCTTTACTTCTACAAATTAAGATCCGTTTCCGCACGTAAAATTAATCGCGTAAACTGCACTTAAGGCTCTTGTTTCATCCAATGACATCTTGTTTACGCGTTACATTCAATACCGGTGACTCGCCTGGCGTGTACAAATTGTATTCAATCGCTAGTTGATGGCAGGGAATTACGCATTAAATTGTTTTTCAGCGGCCAGTGTGAAATGTTATACCATTATCTAGAGTCAAGTAGGCCTTGAGAAACGCCTTGGCGGGCGGACTTCGCCCCGGTGGACTATTTCCACGCACGTTCCTACAAAAACTACAGAGTACGGATACCTACTATATGTAAAAAATATGTCTCAAAATGCGAGTGTTTTTATAGCAGTGATTTGTTTATAATCGTCCAGTCATACTATTAATAAAATTATAAGAACTAAGGTTGTATTTAACAGCTCATTTAGAAGTTATCTTTTGTTTACAACGATGTTCCTTTGAAGCAGGAATATGTTGGTATATCTGGAACACCTCCAGAAACCTGTACAAGATAACGTGGCACACTAACAAGAAGGAAGAGTTTCTCCTCTTGAAGAAGGCTTACCCGCTGTGTACCAGAGTTACAAATAAATAAAATGCCCACAGTTGGTGTCTGTTGTTTTTTTTATATACGAGTATGCATATCTGAAAGAAAAAAACAGAAATCAACTTACTGTGGGCATTTTATTGATTTATATATACTTTATATCACAATACACCAAGCAGGTCCAATGTCGTACTACCTAAATATGCCTTATTAAGACAATCTCTACCATATTCAACCAATGGGCCAAACAGAAACAAGTTAAGATTAGTATTCAGAAGGAAATAATAAAAATTGAAATTCGGCCGCAATTAATCTAATAATAAATATGAAAATATCCACATCCACATTATTATAAATCGTTTCTTTGTAAAAAAAACTAGATTGATGTTACAGGTCACCGAAGGGTGTAAGCACCTAAATGCAGCAGCATATAAGAGAGACAACTAAACTAAAGACTAAAGGTAAAAAGAAAAAAATATGACTAACCTTTAATAATACGGTATGACCGATGTTAATGACCAATTAAGTTAACGATTGTCACGTTGTTGCTTTATGATTTTGTTGACTTAGAACTCGCGATAAGATCATACATGCAATATTAAAACTCAGTAGTGATACAACAAGATTCCGTATACAACTTAACTTATTTATCTTCATTCAGTAGCGGAGTTTAAATAAATTATTAGGTGAAGCGGAAACGAAAAAATCGTGTTAATATATATGTTTTTTTAATAAAGGTTATCCTATCGTTTATTTATTCACGCCGCTTGTGACAGCTAGCAAATATAAAGGCAAGAGGACTCGCAGCGCAGTTACATAACTTCTCAAATATTCAACACAATTTTGACAGAAAATAAATGTAGCAGTAAAATAGTAGTTTATTCAACTGATGCATAATGAGACTCGCTAACGCTCGTTTCATAAAACCACACGAGTGTTTTAAGGCCTAATGATGTACAGTTGCATACACGACTTTGTCTAACATATCATTAGTACTCTAAGATGGGTTCATAATAAGCCGACGATTTGACGACAAAAATGGCGGCAAAACAAACTTGTGCTGTGTCAGTGTCACGAATATGAAGGGTTTTTTTAAAGCCACTGAAGATCGAATGTCGTAAGGTTTATATTAAAAAAAAAGACTGAATTGACGTTTCGTATCGATAGCTGTTTTAATATCTATGGATACTGGAATAGAGACCCTCTTGAATTTAGACAGCTGTTCCAAATTTAAACTCATATCATTACAAAAATAGATACTGTAATAACATTACAGTACAAATTTTACCTACTACCACAGACAGGAAAGTTCTCATAGTAAAATTGGTTGTAATAATGCTGGTCATTTTCTACGGTTTCTGAACGCATTTTAGAGCACTAATGATATGTGCGTAGATAAACCCTTTCAAAATCAGGTTAAAAAAGTTATTAGATGCTTCAAAATAAGATTGTTTCATGTAACACTTTAATATTGTCCATAGAAACAACAACAACATTCTCACCTTAGAAATAGATTATTGATTTCGTTGAATACGTGTGGCCGGCCGGATCTATATTGTGGCATTTGTGTTTACCGGGTGTTTGACTGAGCAAAACCAACCAGGTATAAGTGTCAATTAGTTGCTAGTTGCATGCAGAATGTGAAAGTGAGTGCAATAATCGCCATTAAACTTACGTTTGGAAAATTGTTAATTTAAAACAATGTGAAACATTGATTTTGAAAAAATATCTTTTTTTTTCTGGTTTTTTGGACGAAATTGGGTAATGAGCATTTGGTCTATCTAAAACAAGCCGATTATTAAAAACACTGATAGTGGTTATCTAAGGTACTATCAAACTGGGCTAATGATTCCGTTACGCGACATATCGTAAATCATACTTACGATTTAATTGGAATTCTATCTTTTGAATGAATCGCATTGCGTTACATAATTTCATGGAATCGCTTAATCAAGGCGCTATTCCAACGACGTTGAAAGGGCAAGGGGTTAGTTAAACTTGGTACATTTACTAATAATGAAAGCGGCTAGATATATTTGTCTGGTTACAGCAAAAAAATCTAAAAAAAAAACTTCAAGGTCATTAGACGGTATAATATTAGCTTTAAAAAGATTTAAAGTATTTATTTTATAAATGAAATTGTTTTATTTACTGACAAGATATAGTGCTCTGTCCGCACTGCAACATAGTATCGCTAGGTATGGGATTGTTTTTTTCCAAAAAAATTGGAAGGTAGATTGTTAAGCTGCAAAACATAGTTTTAATACCAAAACTTTATAGGTACCTATCTTTATTATTGTTTTAGTGTCAGAGTAACAATATGTGTGTGTTCAATCATTTTCGTATTAGATAGGCCTTGAGTCAAAAAGAAAATGAATGACATAAAGCTGTAGCCTCTGCTTCAACAAGCTTTTCATAAAAATCGCTATTGAGTGAAGTTCGTTTCTGGTTGACCGGCCCTAGAGAAAGCGGCCGACGATACACGTTTCACGTTCGTCACAGTTATATGCACCGTTGCATCACAACTCAATAACAACTCGTCAATAATATGCACCTAAATTGTCTATAAGTAATCAAAAATGCAACTTCAAGTACATTCGAAATTAGAAAGTCAGGTATTTAAGCTGGAATCTATGGATAGTGTTTAAGATCATCTCTTTATAACACTTCGTCACTTAAGTCACCGGCGGACCTAACGAATTCGCAAGTGTCTTCGACCTTGGCCGTACTCGAAACTCACCCAAGGTCGTAGGTACCTAATACCGCACTACGCTTATAAGTTATAAGCTCTCGGTTTATGTTTTGGTCAAAATTAGCCACCAAGATTTTTAAGAGAACAACATTGGATATCTAATTATTGTCTTTCATCCCATTGACCATTAAAAGTAACGATACGTACGGGACATAGACACATGAATCTATAGCGCTATTTCTTTCACTGCCACTGCCTTCAAATTTCCTGGAAATGATGGTTTCACACAGAGGCATGGACAGCAGAGTACTTTACTGTGTAAACGCACACGCCGAGGCATAACAGTACTTAATATTTTCTGCCTCCGTGTGAAACCATCATTAGTTTTCTTTTGTCACTTTATAATACAGCCTCGGAACTGAAAAAGTATCTTTCAACAGGAAAACAAAATGCAATCGTCTAAGTGCGTCAGAAACTAAGGTGAACCGGCTTCGGCGAATATCTGACTTTGTACTCGAAGTTGAAGGTCATTGCGATTACTTAGCACCAGGATATGAGTTAGCAGATAGCAATAGACGATACAAAGTTAACCTTTACGGTCACAGGTTCAAGGGCGAGACACCGTCTCTATTTCACTTTGGTGATGGAACCAATAATGGACAAGGACTAATGATGGACACTTGATTCTTCATTGGTTTTGGCAACAATCAATTTATGACTTTATGAGCTTTCAATTAAGATTTAAGAGTGCATTATTGGTGCCTGTCAGCTTAGAGTGTCCAAGACTGATGCCATCATCCTATGTATCTTCATCAGCCACTACAACTGGTGATATCTTTTAAACGGCTCAATCGATTTTCATCAAACCTGGCTAATAACCATCCCAGTTAAACTAGCTATCTAATAAAATCAAATAAATCAAAATCGGTTCATCCTTTTAGGATCTACGACGCCAGAGACAGATACATATATAAACTGTTCGCGTCGGGGATTAAAAAGCAGATGGGTTGAAACAAAGTGGAATAAAGGCTCAGGGTCTACATGTAGGTAGGTATTTGCCATCTGGAGATTGATATTATGCAACATGTCCATGGGTGTCTGAGGCTGAACCATCAAGTTGCCTATGTGCTCGTTTGCCTTCCAGTGTACAATAATAAAAGACTACGATCAAACAGTTTAAATTCATAATAATGTATATCTTAGAAGGGTTACTTGTTTAAGTTATAAGACTTATAAGTGGCAATGGCAAAAGTTCTATTTTCCCCAAAAAGAGTTTGGAATGGATAGGTCTTCTTCCCACGAGTGTTATAAATTATAAAGTTTATTTTTTTAATAATAAAATTAACAGTTTACTAGTAAATTTTGCTTGGTGTTAGAAGTGTTACAGATCTGACCAGCGCTGGGGGTGAAGTCCGGCATCTATTATCTATTCGTACTACGTCGACGCTTAGACTAACCAACACGCGACAGGTGTTAATATAACCAAGTCCAAAGTCGACAAGGATAATGACTTAAACTATCAATAACAATTATATCGATGAAAACCCGCGATTTAATGGGAACTCCCACTTTCACAGCTCATATCTCCTAAAGGGCCTAACCGCTTTTCATAAAAACTAACTAAGGCTTATGCCTATTAAACTAGGTTTGTTTTAAAAGAATCACGGTCCTTAGCTGTTTTGGAGCTACGATTCCATACGTAGACACACAGATACACAGACACTAATAAAACCCATCTTTTCACATATAATTGAAATTTGAAATGATCCTATGCCACCTTAATTAACTTTTTAATTAAACAATTTTACTCACTCATATCGCTTCATAGAGTGCATCCTTCCCGCACAGAATCTAACACACGACTGCGTGTGATTTGTAATAACATAGTAACGTTATATTTATCTACGCCGTTGATAAGTTATCTGATAAAGGAGACGGATTTCAAGACGGACACGGTTTCTGAACGCTTAGGAGTGAAAAGGCGTAAGGTCAGGGGAATCATGCATTGGAGTTTGAATGCATAATGCATATTGGGTAAGGTTGGGAGAGTAAGGAAAGGACACAAGACCTTTTTAAAATAAACTTTACACACGTTTAAATATAGATTACTTTATAATTTTACTATCATTAAAATCGGTTCGTAAAACTTACCTACCTAATAGTAAATATGGTTCGAAAACTATGCGACCAAAGCGAGAACATCAAAATTTATCAACGAACTCAGGGAATTATGTACCATTTACTGTCATTTAGGCTAAAAGGAAAATCGTCCACTTGCAATGACCATTCTCAAGTTGGATCAATCTCAAATTCAGACTGGTAATTTTAACTTGTCGTATTTTAAGTTGTCATTTGCTGTTTTGACTTATAATTTCGAGCCGGCGATTTTCCTTTTTACCCAAATGACAGTAAATCTTAATTAAACCTACCAATTAATAACAATTATGATACGTTCTAGTTGCGAAATGCGCATGATAATGATAACAAACACGGTCAAGAGCTAAGTTTAAGTAAATAATAAAACCTATTTATTGATTTAAGTGTCGCAGTATAAATGTTTGACGATCAAGGCAAGTCAAAGTATATATTTATGTAGGTTAGTGGTCCTATACCTAGAACTGAGGCGAGTGCCAAAGTCCAAAAGCTATAACACTTATGATCTAATAGCGGTTCGCGGTTTTCCCAAAGGCCTCAATGTGAAGAGGATTGTGAAGCGACGCTAAAATCGCGGAGATGTCAAAAAATCCATCAAAATTTAGTTCCGGTCGGTGACGTTTCTCACCCCCTAAATCAAATCTGACTTCTACGATTTTTGAATATGTTGTATAATTATATTTTCTCGGAGAGGAAAACGTACAGATCTACAACATATACAAAAATACTAAAAAGCGGACTAGGTAGGGAATAGAAACGTTATCGCATTTTTTACGGTAATTTTTAGTCTCAAATTTCTCGTAATACTTTAAATCGAATGCAATAAAAACTTTTTATGCCATAAAAGACGTTGGAAACCTTGAGGAAACCTAAGAAATATTTTATGAAAAACAAAGAAATGTTCACAATAAGACCGTCAAAATGAAAAAAAAAAACATAATGAAATAAAATAAACAAAAGCAGTCAAAATGTAAAAAATATCCTTATAACGAATTCTTTCTTGCAATGGGCGTGAAACTATTTTCATACATCCCAAACTAGATTAAGTGTAACCTACCTACCGGTAATGATTTAATTTTAATGACTCACCACACTACGCTCATAGCCACGTGTGCGTGTAATCTGCAAGCCTATCCTTTAAGTGTGATTGTTAATAGCGATAGTTAAGCCTAAACATGCATCGAAAAATTATTAAAAAAAAACAACTGATAAGTATCATGTTTTCTTGTATCATGCTGAGTAATTATTTATAACTTTCAAATAAAGGATGATGTTAAAAATGTGTCATTTTTATAATGAAACATAACACAAGCATACACTGGAATAATTATTATTAAGAAAATTAAAACACAAAAATAATCAACTAAGCAACACGGCTCTGGGAATTACATTTAGGTATTAAAAAAATGATAAGATTAAGTTTGAATGCAATAAATAACTTGGACGGAGTACATACCTAGTGTCAACTTTTGTGCGTCAGATACCTCATTCAGACGATAAATTTAATTTATATAGCCTTATAAAAGTTTTATAGTTAACCTTTAGATGACTGCAGATAATAAATAATTAAGACAACAATTACTTTTCTTTACCAATTTTTCATCACAACAGATCTAAACTACACAAAAATGTCCAAGGATCAAAGGACGAGTCATTTTTGCTATGTGCATGTTTCAATTTTTAAATCATCGAAAAGTAACCTTTAATAATAGACAGCAAAAAAGAGACTAGAGATAGCGAGCAAACAAAAACGTTGTGAAAAGTCGATCGTTTCTATAATCCTATAACCAGACTTTGATATTCGTACTGTATAAAAAGTTCAGGACCCAAATAATTCCTTGTGAAAATGAAGAGTAAATTTTTCGCCGGCCCGTAGACCATTCGTTTACATTATACTCGTTTCCGCGCTAATGTGACAACAATAATATTAATAACGTCCTCCATTGCTGTGTTTTGAATATCAACAGGGAAGCGAAATGTTAATAAATATACCCACTAGCCGGATTAGTGCTATCTATAAGTGTGAGCTTAAACGACGTAGACAGCTCACAGCGCGCTACAAATTGGATAGTGCAATCTATTACATCAATGAATCCGGTTGAACTATTTATTAGAAAAGTAACGCAATAAAAACTTCAAGAAATAAAATTTGTCATCATACAATAGTTTTCAGTTAAAAGTAAAATTCGATTGGCAAATAGCACCCTTCCATTGATAAACCCCGAGAAAACAGAGGGACGTCGTAAATTTAATTTTGTTCTACCTGTGTGTCTTTTCCCATGCTGGAACATGGCAGGATTAAAGAGCGTAATAAGGTCTCACAAATAAATACAAGATGTAACAAAGGAAGGTATTTTAGCGACCGTAAACAAATGTTGATATAACAACCCTTGTCAACCTAGCAGACCCCATATAATAAACAGAAGTTCGCCCGCAATTCTGTTTGCGTTAATTCGTTTCTCTTGTTAATTTCTGCTATTGTAAATCAAGGAAGACCTATATCAATCATAATATTCATAATTGAATAGAATTGACACAGAACAGGGGCTTAGACAAGATGCTAACGATAAGTTGGTTGATTTTCGAAATCTGTCAAAATGTATTTACCTATTTGATGGTATCTGACGATCTATTGCGTCGTCCGCACTCTGCTTATATCGACTCCATACATTTTGTCAGTTTTCGAAAATCACTAACGTCAGCTTTATTCAACGTTTTTTAGTCCCACGGAATATAAAGTCTATATTGTGTGTAAGGATAATCATTCATAATCATAATTCTTTATTCATTAACAAACACAAATAGATAAATAATATTACTAACACCTACGTGTGCCAATTATATTCTGATTCATGGTTATGTTGGCTAAACCGATACAGAAACCGCAACCCATATGGGGTTTTTTTTTGGAACGTGAACACTGCGGCATGAAAGTAAGATAGTGGTAGTTAATGTAGTGTAGCAATCCTGCACTAGGTTTTACCAGAATTTACCGTCAACAAAATACCGATAACCTGGTTCCGTCATCATCATACCTATCAGCAGAAAGAATTTTATAGTTCTAAATAATTAGTCGGTATAGATGTTAATGTCTCCTACATTAACGGCCGAACCCTATGTTCAAACCGTGGACAGATAAGGCTTACTTCAGGTTAAAATTTGACATTTGCCCTTACAAAATGTTTCAAATCTTAATCCGAAGTAAGCCTATCTATCCGCGGTTAGAATACTTATAGGATTTGGCCATAAAAGAAATGGTAGTTACAAGGCCTCAGATCTAGACGGACGATAGTAAAATAGATGATGTGGTACTTACACTTCGTTTTCGTCTATAAACATGTCTGTCTTGGTTGACCTGAAACATGAAAATACGTTGTTAGTTCACTATGACATTGTAATCCATACCCACCTTCATTGAATTAAATACAACTTAAGAAGTCAATTATTGAGTTGCTTCTGTTCGCGTGGAGAACTAGAAACCCATAAAGTAGATAGTGTAGATACACGGCCTCTATATTATGACCTAAACTTCGAACAGTTAACTTTGAACTATGGCTAAAGTTTAAGAACAACTAAGTCCATAAATTAAACAATAACTAACCAAATATGGGTCTCTCACTAATTCTTCTATACCTTATTATATTATTATCCATCTTCTTCTTTTATTATTAATGACACCGCGGTTCCGCAGTGATTTAGCCAAGTGAGTGCGAGTAATAATCAGTAAATCAATCCATACTAATATACTAATACTAACACTAATAATAATATATTAATATATCCATACTAATATTATAAATGTGAAAGTGTGTCTGTCTGTCTGTCTGTCTGTCTGTCTGTCTGTCTGTTACCTCTTCACGCTTAAACCTCTGAACCGATTTAGATGAAATTTGGTATGGAGATAGCTTGAGTCCCGGGGAAGGACATAGGCTACTTTTTATCCCGGAAAATTAGACAGATCCCGAGGGAGCAGCGATAAACGACTTCTACGCGGACGGAGTCGCGGGCAAAAGCTAGTAATATAATAAATCAAAATTAGAAGCTGAACATTTTACCATCGGCCATCTTCCCTCGCCGAAGGTTACTGGACTCTTACACCCGTATTCACAAACGTCACTATGAGGTCTTACAGTGCTCACGAACGCACAAGGTGGTTCAAATCGTCTCATAAACAAAAGGTCGGTCAAAAAGGACCAATCACAAAGCTGTATTCAACGCAGTGCGTTTACTCAGTGAAGGATTCCTTAAGCATTTTTTGTAAATACGGGTGTTATAGTCTTTTGTAAAACTGTTGTAAAATAATAGATAAGAAATCAACAGTGACACCTATGATCGCGTTACAATATAAAACCAAGTTTGAGCTTATAATGTATCCTGACAGGTGTCAGGATTGGTTCCATACGTTCCTTTTACTGTAGTAACTCGTTCATTTACGTGGAAATCAACATGTTTAACAACTATACAAATAAATTCGCACGTGAACAACGAGTGTGGCGGAAATGTTTGCCTTATCAACCTTGGATGACCTGACCAAAGATTATACCGACCCGATACATTGGTATTCAGTTACATAAAAACGGATAGCAGATCGAAAACATTTTAATTGGTAGCGGAATAACGAGCTGGCATTCGGCTCGGAATCGAGAATTGGAGGAGGAATCAGCATAGCGAGGGTTTACGTTAGCCTCGATACATAACAGAGTATTGCATTGCTGCGTTGCGATACATTGCAAAATATCAAAATAATGTAAGGATATTTTTCATCCTTATACATTTTTGATGTGCGTAGTTTATAAAGAGAAAAATACACTGAGCGACCTGTGAGAAAATGCAACTAGCCGATCCCATCGCGGTATCATGAAGAACCGATAATTGAGTTGAGCTAACTTTTGTATCTGCATAGTTTATGTAGGTCATCCTCATAAACTGATAAAGATCCAATTAAAAGTAGACTTTTCATGCATGCATCATGCAATTTTTGCGTACTCAAGGCTTATAAGTAATCATATTACAATGATATAATTTGCCTAAGAGGGATGCCACTCGAGCGTTGCCGATGCGTTACGAAAAACCATAATTTCTCTAAATTATCTACGCGAGTCTTAAAATATCGTCTCAAATCTGCATCCCAACTTCAACTAAATAATAACTACTGGACAAACTACTATTATTCTGTTATCTTCTGAAGGGTGTTAACATGTCTCGGAGTTGGATTAGAGGAACCCTCACACTCATCTTGGCTAAGACACCCGACTCCAGAGTTCAAGACACGTCAGAAATAGGTTGACTTATCTCAATCTCAACATTCTCAACCAAGATCTGATTATTAAAACGGCCCTCAATATATTAACATATTAGCAGGTTATCATATCATGCATGATGTAACGCAACAAAACATACACAGACGAAATGGCAGAACACACACAGAACACTATAACTCTGTCAACTTCTGAATGGTGTGTTTACAAGTTCGGGAGTTGAATCAGAGGAGGCGGCGCCGCGGCGCGCCCCCACACTAAATTTAGCAGGCTATCACTGACTTCGAACGGTATTTAGGTTCATGACCGGGTTAGTTATGCTTGACGCGACGCTAAGATCCATGATTAAAGGAGTAGAAATGTGATTTGCCCAATAGGTTTTGTTTTTTTTGCGTAAGGCAGGTAAGTTTCATTTCTACTGTTTTTCATAATATGACTAAGAGCGGCTTATTTTTTTATTAAACTTTGACCAACCACACTTGACTAATTTTGAGCATGTTATGATGAGCAAACTTAAAAAAAAGGACAAAATATTTTCATGATAAATTTGCCATACTACAGTCGCAATCTAACAATGGATAATTAATATATACCTATGTAATTGCTTAGTTACTCTCTCCATTGTTGTGTATTCAATCACCAAGGCCAATGTCAAATTTCTACAGAAACCTTCAATAAACTATAGTACCTACTGTACATTGGTTTAAAATACTTTGCTTGAACTAAATACAAAACGTGCATTATTCATGCAATTTCTAAATGTACGATAAGCCTAGTGTATTGAAACTGGGCTTCAAGACGTTTGTTTTGATGAAAATAGTTACTTATACCATTACAGTGTTCAATAATATTGGCAATATTATGATACTACATTTTAGAAGCGAAATAGGGAAACAAGCTAAAAACAAAGTTCATACCAAACCTATTAATTACGTTGAAAAAATACTAGGACAAGCAGGAAAACCAGGACTATGAATGCTCATATCCGAAATACCAGAATTTTTAAAATACCAGCTTCTCATTATACTGGAATCTCAAAACGTTTTAATGTTTACCTAAATATTTTGATTCTTGCGATTTCCAATCTGATAAAACGAGTAAAATCTGGTATTTTGGGAATGAACGATTATGTAGATAAAGACGAACAGTCTTAAACTCAATCTTAAACCCAAATAAGCATATCATGAGATACAGATACGTCGCATCACTAAAGATGATGCAAATCCGTGATAAGTAACATGCTATATTGCAAAGAATAAATACAATGATAGCTCGAGCATTATCCTCGCTAACAAAGTACGAGAATCAGTGAACCGGCAACCTACTGCGCAACCGTATGATTCGTCAGCAACAGTACAATATGCATTAGTCACATGCAGAACTCTCTACGGGTATAAAAACAAAGAACAATCAGATCAAAAACAATAAATTAATTCCACTCTGAAGTTTAGTCAAGCGTTAGTCAGGAGTACACTGGAGTTAATTAAGATTTAACATTGAGACTGAATTGAGACAACCTCCGCACGGTCGTGGTGTTAATTTCATTAATATTGTAGCGCATTCTGCGCCACACGAGCTGGACCTTAATTAGTGAGAATTTGAACGAGAACTAAGCAGTAAATATTGCTAAAGAAAATAATTAAATAGATAAAAACACCCGATATTATAACGGCGACCCCTTCTTTCAGACGAGCTGATAACTCTTTAATAGGGGTACCATTTATTTAATCAAAACATCTTACAACGAAATTACCATTAGTATCGTTACGCAGTATGTTAATTTCATCGAGACGCATTTCTCGCCGCATGAGTTGAAATGAAACAAGGTCTAAAATAATGACGCTTAAATATAAAATAATGATAGTTACTCAAAAATAGAGTACTTCACTTCATTTTGACATAATAGTTTTAACACAACTCATTAATAAAGTACTGTTTTACTTGCATTTCAATTAGTACCTTTGTTCGTTCCGATATCTGGTTTTCGTTGCGTGTTATCGAAACCAGATCAACAGGTTCCATTTCAATGCTATCAGCAAGTTAACGAGTCCAAACGACCGAATCCGCGCATGACTAATCAAGTTCGCAAGTAGCTTAGTATCAAAAACAATAGAACCAGTAAAAATAAACGTACATTTGAATGAGTATTAGATATTTTCGATGAACATAACAGAAACGAAAGACTCATAGAATTGGCAAACCGCAGTGTTCCCGCTTCTGTGAAATTCCTCAAATAGATAGAAGCACTAGGTCAGTAGGGCACAGCTAAATCGTAGACTTACTTCATAGCTCTTCATAAGAATAGAGCACTTTTGAGATGACTTTTTGTTTTTCGCAAGGTGCAAGGAATAAAGGACCAGCGCGAGCGGCGACCGCGCAATAACTGGGGTACAGTGCCAGCACGTGATTGTGAAGGTCCCGCATCATAGCGCTTAGGACAGATGATATGACATCTAAACAGTTTATTTTTTTCTTCATGTACAAACAACATCACTGTTAACTGACCACTAGTGAGCCTTCTTGTCAGGTGACAAGATTTATTACATCGTTAGTTAACTGTGTTGCTGATGGTACCATGTCTTGGCCAAACGATACTTATACATAGTGAATAATCGAATCATACGACGTCGTATTTGCTCGAAAAGTACGCATTATCTTGATTTATCCATCGATAAGCGTATTGACAAATCAAGAAGAATACAAACTTATCCGACGAAATACGATGTCGTATGTTTATCCAGTATATCTGTAGCAAGATATCAATGAAATGACTCATATAATCATGTTTAAGATATTGGATCTCTTTTTTGCAGAAGATCGAGTATATTTTCTAAATATTTTTATAAATAAAACGGAATAATGTAATGGATCGCGAAAAACCAACAAGCGCTCAATAAAAAACGATTTTGCGGATGATCGTACTTCCATTTAGAAAATGAAAATAATTTTGAACTTGAACGAATAAACTTTTCGTTACAATGTAAATAAATCCCCAATTCGTTCAATTTAAAGAGCTTCAGCAGAATTGAAAAGAAATGTGCTGTATGTCGGCAAACATGCTGAAAAGGAAGCGCGCATTCCTGCACCAGGCTTATCATCGATCACAATAAGCAAGCAACAATGCGGGACAAAGTCCGCTAAGCAATTGTTCGCCGCACCGAGCACAGGAACCGTTCTTTCACGAAAACATGGACTTTGACCATCACGAGACCCGAGAACATGACCGGTTGTTGTGTAACAATACCACTACAGAAGAAACTAAACGCCTGCGAGAAGTAGCAGGGCGATTTATGGGTACGAAGGTTGATTGTGGTTTTTGCAAGGTTTGTTAATCATCCACCTGAATTCGTGACTTGAGTAAAAATTACAGTCTCCTTTTCAAACCGAAGAGTAGACTAGACCAGCGCATCTTTAAAGACCCATAGATTTTTAGTCTATTATGGTTTCCTTCAGAGTTTCGGTGGAAAGCAACGATGCATGAAATAAGGTCACCCAATCCATGCTTCCTTTACCATGTCTTTCCACTGTTTGTCTTGTTACCGAATTCTTCATTTGTTACTAATGTTTGTATAGAGATCACTTGTGTATTTTATGTTGCTTTATTATGCTTCTCTCCGTCCATTGTTTAGTGGTTACAATCTCCCGTTTCATTGTGGATCAGTTATTGATTATTTACGACAAAGGCAGCACTAACCTAAATAAAACGTTTCGCAAGTCTTTCATATTTTTTATCGATAAAAAGTAGAGAAAACAATGCTAAGTAATAGATTTCAGACAAGTTTAACAAATGGATGTCCAAAACAACTGTTTTTTGTCTTACTAGAGGGAAAAATATCCCAATACTTTGTTGTAGATTTGTAGTTACCTTGAGATTAAACGACAGCGCGCCGCGCGGTCTTGTTCTAAGACTATGCGGGTCTAGCATGATTAATTAACAAATACGGAAAAATTTAAACGTCACTATACTAAATAGACATGTGATGTGACCTTATGGAACGTAACAAGCGAGGACTAGACAAATAGTAAACGTCAGAAGTCAGTACTTGTAGTTAAATGTGAACAAAAAAACTGGAAAACACCAAATGGACAACTTCGGAAGCTAACCCTCTCTTGCAGTCAGGGAAAAAGATAACAACAAAACAGTAAAACAAAATAAACGTACAGCGCTCCCTTACTGCTTTGTGAGTAAGAAACAATGCAAAAAGTTGATGTTGTGTTCACTTTCAATAATACTTTAAGCTTGCACCGAAGGCAGATAATAAAGAACTTGAACAAGTTTATTATTAAGTCTCTTGCATCTACGGTTACACCGGAACAAAGAATATAATTGAAAACTAAGAAACAGCGTGTCATATTTACCAGAAAACGTGTCAGCGATGGTGATTTGCTTGTGTAATCAGTATTCGCTGAGTAATCATACGCGTTTAAAATAATACATAATATAAATGCTATTTCAATTACTATAGGTATTGGATTTGAACTTGTCGCCGGAAAAAGATAACAACTAGTTAACAATGTTCCGAAAATCAAATTAGTTTAATTCACACATTACGGGAAAGGATATAGGTACGTGGGACGTCATTAAGTCATCCCATAAGCCATAAATATGGACACGCTGTCTGAAAGGGTAATGAAGTCACGGATGAAGTTCCAACAGACGTCGTTCGGCCACTGTCAAGGTTACTGCTTTAGCGCCGACCAACGAGAAGATATAAGTGATGCCTCCCCGATAGTGCTTATGAAGCGTAAATGGTGCAAGTGCGCAAACTTGAGCGAGAGTACAGTGCCATCAATCTCCGCTACTTGTGTTTTCTGAAGTTGTTTTTGAATGCTGAACACGTAAGTTTCAAATTAGATTTTACTCCGTCTTGTCTTTGAACAAAATAGGTCTGGTATAGTTAAGTGCAAATGTAAGCCTCAATCTCCATCGATCAAAACTTAATTATAGACTTATTCCAGGACCATCCGTATTACGTCCCTCCCATTTCAAACCAAACAACGCTGCTGTAACTGCAACCAAATCAGGTACTTGAGGTACTCTAGCCGTAAAAACGGAACAAACAAGCAAACTTCCGCATTTAAATACTAGCAAGAATATTTACATGCGTGGACAGAAAAAAACCAATCGCTATTCGTCATGAGATCACACTTCAAAAGAGATATTGGCTGGTACTCGCTCAATAGGTGTTTTGATACCTATCTGCGTCCGGGCGGCGGGTTACCGCAACTGACCCTAGCAACTGTGCATTTATCTGGCCAGAGTGGCCAGTGCAAAGGCTAACGAAGCGTTATCGTTGTCTAAGCGCCTATAGAGTACGGGCAGATAACCTCAAATGCTTATCGGCGGCCGAAGTGCAAAGAGAACGGCGCTATATCAATTCAACTTACCTATTTCTGAAAGAGATAGGAGCAAAGTCGCAATTGAAATCTTGGCGTGCGTCAGTAAAGTTTAAAACAAAAGTTATCTTTAGCTTGTGTTACGTTTTAAGTTTTTAACTTAGATTCAGTGCCAAATTAACTATTATACATTTTTGTTCAAACGCAAATAGTTGCGATGTTATTAAGGCATCGTCATCTTTTCTACACTTGACATGGTCAACAAGTAAAAAAAGACCTCTCGCCTTGGAGTTGGAGTCAAAGGACATTGTATCAACAAGATTTCAGGTTTTATTTGCATAAATTTAACGCAATTCATTCGATATGTATGAACATGTGGTTCAACGAACTCAAGAAAACCAGATGGGATAAGCCAGAACGTAGTGTGCAAACGAAATATTTATCCGAGAGCGGCTGACGTTCGAAAGATATACACGGCAAGAAAAGAACAAGAGCAAAATAAAAACAACAACAAATATTGCCTTAGTCAATACTCCACGTAACAGATAGTGACTTCTCGGAGGATGTTTTTTATATCTCGAGATTGTTTATTTGTAATCTCGCTTCGAATGTGTGTTTAAAATACCGCTAGATTAACTGCTCACATGTTTACGAATTGTTATTCATCATCATCATAAAATCACGCCTTCATTCCCAGAGTGGGGTAGGCAGAGCCACAGACTCACCAACAACTCCAAAAACTTGTTGATAATTCTGTGACCACAGTTGAATTGTTATTCTTATTTATTTATCATCAGAATAAGAAGTCCACTGCTGGACGCTCCAGTAATTCATTAACTTACAAGAAATTTAAATTAACGACACAATCATGATCTAAAAGCGTTTAGAAGTGACAAGTTTAAGTTTGTGTAAATCAATAAACACGTAATTTGCTGTGCCCTTACAGGGTTTACGTTGGACTATTTTAATAATTGTAACACCACTGTAACACATAAATGCAATAAATGATATGACTATGACTATGACAATCCCCATCCCCCATCGGCAAATAAACCTTCCCTATAGGTTTTGCACGGATGGGCTTTATTTTTGTAAGATTGCATGTTTTCTTATTTTAGCCAATAAATAAAATAAAATAAAAGAGAATGCTAAACATAGAAACAATGGAAACTCTAAAGAAGTTACAGAAATAGCAACGTTTGATTATACTCGTAAAGGTTCTTACTGTCTTGCGGACATGTGCGTCAGAGCCGGTAACCTGCACCTTACAAATACTATATCAAACTTTACTGTTTTCCGGACTTGTGCGTCATGGCAGATAACCTGCACCTTACTGATGCTAAATCAATCTATTGTCACCGTAATTTGACATTTACTTTGACATAAATCTTTGAATAGAGACTTGAGAATCTTGGACGTTGAACAACACAATTGAGAACTTATAACCTAACTTGGTCATATTAAATATGCTCATTGGTTTCTGTCTTTCAGTTGTTTGTCAGATCACATCTTTACACATTCTCCTCCTCTTGGGCACATTTACATACGTCTTCAAAATCACTTTGAATAATTTATAAATTTTGTCTCTTGTTCAATATTTCCAGTACTGAAATTCTAGGCTCATCGACGGACGAAACAAAATTTAGAAAGGAACTTTCTATTATGTCTTTATTGAACAGAAATCTTATTGCAATCGCACAAAATACCTTTCATAGACATATCTAAAGCAGAGCGGAGACCATTTTGGCCGTAATAAAAAATTAATGTAGGTATTTAGGATAAGCTTTTTATGGTTGTAAACTGTTTTTTTTTATGAGCCAAATAAATTACTTTTCATTTTATTTTTATTTCATTTGAAAATTTTATTAGTATTAGTAACGGCATAGGACTTTTGAATGGACTACATTACGAAAAGTTTCTCCAAAAGTCCTAAATCTCGTCGCTCGTATATTGTTCTTGTTAAGGTCTTATCTGTTTGCAAAATGTTATCTGTTCCAATATTCATGGTTTAGCTATATCATCAAGCCAAGTATTATGGATATTGTCAAAGATTAACCTACGTTTCTAATTCTGTCACTTGTGGGCGGAAAGCTTTAACACGTGAATGTTCCTCAATTTGCATGCTATTGTCGGGAGTTACTGACCGATTGAAATGACGTAACCGTGACTAACTAACAAATCAACGGCAAAATGTAAACAAAAACCTAATGAGATTAACTCGTCCTGGTGATATCCGGGTTTTTAGAAAACAGGCCAATATTTTAATACGACAATACGTTAAAGGACTTTATGTAACAATGTCACACAACCGAAAAAAGTAGGTCGTAATGTTACACAAATAACTTTTTTGCTGATGGTCTCCGTTGTTATCTTCGCTTTTCACCCGTGCAGCGAATACCGACGTGTCGAAGAAAGTAAAATTGATAGAGCGCATCGACACATTCCAACCGACACCAATTCGTCAAAAATACGTCAAATTCAAGGTAGATAAATATGAAGACGACGTTAAAGCGTACGTAACCGCATCTCACGGATAACTGTCCGGCGAGTTAAACTTTGCACCTCACGTGGTCGTCGACCAACACGTTTCTCAAAAAATGCTACTCACCGTTTTCTGTTCCACTTATAGAATTAAAACTAAACTATCACAGCCACTTTGTGTTTTGGGGGAGGTTGCACGTGTTTTAGTTGACGTTGTGTACCATTAAGATGCCGAGTCACCAGGCGTGTGTCCGACGCGGGCTCCGCTCGGAAACTGAGCGGTGACGCGGGACGGTGAGACGCTTGGCCGTGATCGGCGTCTGTACCACGTCTAGGGTTACCGCGTCATAGTAACCTGCTCGAGGAACACCAGAAAATCAAGCAAATCCAAAAACAAGTTTTAATTTCGAGTGGCAACCCTGGTAAACCGCTGGAGCAGAAATAACCAGTGGGTGCAAGCGCACTCGTCTGACCGACAGTGGAGAAATGTGGGACAGTAATCGAAATCTGGATAGGAGGCGACGTTGTCATAGGTCACGATAACAAATCGGACAGACATGGGTGTTAACTACAGTTAATTAGCTCCTTTTGTGTACTTAAGTATTGTATGTAAATGTTTTACACATTCATTACAGCGTACAAAGCTCCATATCGATGTTCATTATAGTTTGCAAATTTCCATATCGCTTTACATTAGCTGGCAGTTATTTTTTTAATGCATCAGATTTTAGATAGCTATTGTAGATTAGCATTCAAGTATATACTTGGGAGCAAAGAAATCGAGCCACTCTCTATGGAAATTCAGTACTAAGTGGCTTGATTTCTTTGCTTAATTCTCTTAGTTTTCCTAAATAAAGTATAAAAGCCATAAAACTTTTTTCTTTATTGTTTATTCAAATCAAGACTGAATATTATTTTATTAATTAGTTTAATTAATCATTATTACACAAAAACAAGTCAAAATAGCGTACTTAATGCCTAATAACATTTTTCGACCAGTCGATTAAATAATCGATTAGAAATTTACACAGTTGGTGCAAAGAAACAATAAGACAAACAAAACTAAAATCATACAACTTAGTTACACCAATATTTACAAGAAATTGATCATCGCTCAACATCGGACATAGGTCGATGTAACCTAATACATAAAATGCCTGGTTGAAGACATAGCCATCCATAAGAATGGGACAGCTTTCCCTAGAACAAACAAATTCTACTAAGACAGTAACGAGGCGAAATAGTTGAGAAGTTTCGGGAACTCCGCAATTGATTGATATAGTTAGTTATCTTGGCATCTCAAATATTTAAATCAACATCATAATAGAACTTACTTATACTTTTTATAAGAATAAAATTAGACAGTCCCGTGGAAGTAACGATAATTGACGTCTTCGCGGACATAGTCGCGGGCGACAGCTGATTCGGACGATAAATTTATGAGATTAGCGGCCTTTACACGTAAAGTTCGGACCGCGGGAAACGCCACGCGCCGTTCCAATTTTTAACCATTTTACTATTACAGTTGCATTTACACGTACGGTTCGGAACGAAGATTGGAACGGCGCGTGGCGTTTCCCGCGGTCCTAACTTTACGTGTGCAGGCCGTTATTGAGTGTGATAGAATAATCGTCTGATCGAACACAGCAATCTCAGAAGATTAGTTCAAACAGCAAAGTTCCTATGGTAAATTGAACTTTAGTACTAGGCAATAAGAGGGGACAGGGGTAATATGACAATAGTGTAGGTGTCATTGGTAGTGTTTAAGGACACCTACACACTTGAGACAATAGCACGTGCATCTAGATGAGCCAAGCACACTCCGCGATACAGTGACCATGTAGTATGAAGAATTACGTCTTAAGTCTTGATAGGACCTAACTCAAACTATGTAGTCACTTTTGAAAATTAAATGAGAAGACTGTACTTAATCCATTGAATAGCAGCTACGCAATATTACCTGCCACACGTTTTCCTGGCACACGGGGCCAGATCGGCGCGGGGCAGCAAAGTTAGTGTAGTGCGGGTGCAATTCGTCGCATTGATGAAGTATAACTAACCACTTTTAAGGATTTACTACTTTTTAATATAGTAAACGTATTAGGTAGGTACCTGCACAATATTACGAAGCAATTGTAATTGATGGGTTACAATCGAAACGCAAATAGCAGGTAATGTTCAGTTATGACTGAAACCAATTAGTCTAGCTCACAAAGAACTTTCATCCTTATAGATACTATTAATACAACACCTTCGTGACTGTACGAAACGCGTTACTTGGGATTTTAGGTATCCAAGGACTGTCAAGTAAATATGAATGAGATTTGCGGTCTCGTTCCGTAAGTAGGTTAGGTGTGCATAATAGCAAATAGCTACTATATGGTTAGAGCCTGAAATTATGAAGTAAGTATACAACATCAATTGAAGACCGTTTCTACCTACTTTGTATAGGTAGACGAGGTTTTAACATGGAAGAATATCAATGTTTTCCAAAGAGTTTGACAACCTTTAGAAACAACGGGTATTGTAAGGTGACACATCGTTTAGATTAGAATATCTTTATCATAAATTATCTTGTATCTGTCACCGCATGAAACAAAGCAACAAACAATGTATCTATAAATAAACCAAGATTTTGCAAACTGGGGGCTGAGTCGATTCAAGTTATCATCCGACAATCCATACCTCCAGACCTTATCACACCTGATACAGACACCTATTTTTTATGATGTATTATAAAATAATTCAGCAATTTTTTTAATCATTTTCCAAAAACATATGGTATGAAATTTTCTTTATATGCTCCGCAAATAAGTAAATTATTAACGTTTGGTATCTACCCCACATCCAGAAAAAATACTAAAAGATAGGTTTTTCATGGCATTTTAAGATGAAATTATGTAATTTAAAATATTTACGACCTATTCATATTTCAGTACGCAAATAGCATTATCCACGAACGCGAAGTTAAATAAGTACTACTTATCATGTCAATAATAGCCTCCGCACGGATTTCAACCGGTAAACTTGTTATTGGCCACAGCTCGAGGGCATTACTCCTCGAAACTTATTAGTTCCGTCACTTATTGAATACCCCTCACATCTTTGGAAGAAAAGCTACAAAGTAACTTAAGAAGTTATCTGCGAGCTTTTCTTTGAAACTGCGACTACATTTTAACCTGTCGTCAACATAAAGATTTCCCAAGGGATAAACGTGGTAGGAGAAATAAAATTCAACAAACATGTTCGATGGAAGCTTCTTTTACTTTTATCATAAGCAGTGATCGGAAATAGGTGAGCTAATTTATCTAAACTTGACGCATATTCATTCATGCGTGAGTGAGATTGGAATACATTATTGAATGAACATGCATCAAGTTTATAAGGGACGGAATCATAGACAAGGAAAGTAGGAATAAGGAGTTCTGATTGTTCCACAATTAAATAATAATTGTTGACAGGGTGCCAAATATTGATCGAATGGTATTACCCGCATGTCTGCCGAATATCTGGTGGCAGTAACAGCAACGGACGGCCGGAAAGCGACACTCGCGGGGACCATAATGGCGGCTGATACTGGGGGCAAAGTCCAACGTCCCGGACCGAAATAGACCCGAGTGGGGCATGAGCATGACAACTGTGGGCTGTTTCAAGGGTAACTCTTGTGAATGGCACGTTTAGGGGTGTGGGATTGTTTTCGCATTTGCTCATATATTGGTCAAAATTTTGGGAAAAGTTTGGAGCACTTTTCTGTCATTTATAAAAAGGAGTTAAAGAGGATTGTAAAGCTAAAACTTTCCATACAAAATGCGATAGTGCGTTTCTCTCCCCTTAAACCTAGCCCAATTTTTACGATTTTTTAATATGTTGATAGATATTTTGAAAAACTAGGTGTGTAGATACGTTTTCCTATCCGAGAAAATATTTCTTGGAAAGATACACAAATGAAATAACAGCTAGGTACCTACAACATGTAAAAAAAAACGTGGAAATCGGACTTGATTTAGGGGATGAGAAACGGTATCGTCCGGAGCAAAATTTGTATGGACAATATTTGACAGCTACGCGATTTAAGCGTCGCTTTACAATCCTCCTTAAGGTTACAAAGCCCTTTATTACATCCCGGACCTCAAATACGATCAATAGCGACAATAACGTCACTACACTGCAATGCTTGTACAAAACCCATAAGAGAAACAGATAGGCATATTTTATGCACTACTAACTGCAATGCAACCAATTCATAATCCTGATAGTTGTATTATTCCGGAAACAACATCAGCGTAAAGCTACGTATGTACATAGCAATACGTCGACATAATCCAGTAGGAAACAAAACCCGTAGCAACGACGTCAATGAGTCTAGGTCCATAGGACATCTCGCGTATTCTTTGAATGGAGTTTTGTAAAAATACTATAGCAGGAAACTTTATTCATAAATAAAACGTGTATTGCGTCACGTAGTAACCCCGTGATTATCTGTTAGGACTCCGGACTCGGTACTACTCTATTAATCACAGGTTCATACGAGGGTAACATATGAAGCCGGGACTGTTTATCGAATTGGACTATGAATCAGGTCGTCATTGATTTATTGACTATTGTATTAATACTAACTACTTTATTGTACTAATATAACTACTTTATTGACGCAATTTCAATAACAGGCTACTACAATAGCCCCTTGAAAACTACGTAGAAATATTAGTGGTTTCAGGAAAAAAGCAGTTTCGTCTTTTTAAAATAAGTCTAGTAAATTTTTTGCGCTGTGGTCTCTAGTAAAAAAATTGCATGAGCTATTTTAGTTTTACTTGTATTCCTGTGCCGAATAATTCTTCTTTTCTTACGATTTTACCACGAATTAATGTTAGATAGGATAGGTCATCCGAAGTTTCTAATTAAGTTATGCAGAGTAACCTGCTAAACCCATTGTAGATGCGTCTGAAAACTCTGGAAGACTAAAAGAGACGACACTTGCAACGAACGACCAGAACCATAAATTTGTACAACATTGACCCGTTTTAAACGGGCTTTTGAGTTCCTTAACGTCAAAACGGACCGATGGATTCAAGTGATGCTTAGATACGCTAATAGCAAAATAAAGGAGCCGTTTCGTACTGAAATTCTTTGTTTTGCTCGATATTGTAGTTGGAAACGTTGTTTATGAATTATGATTGAGTGAAAGGAACAAAATAAACAAGTGAACAATAGCTTCTTTAAAATGTGAGTTTTTTTTAATATATGGTCCATACTAATTGACTGGTCTTATTTAGTAAACACTCTTATAACCTCAAAATGCTCCCATTTCGCCTAAAATAACCATTATATCATAAAAAAAATCATCCATGATGTAAAATCAGGAAAATGATGTGCAAAATGTGGTCTCTAGTTGCTTTATTTAGCAGACAACTGCCATTTTAGCCAAAAATGATGCATTTTGAGGTTATAAAAGTGTTTACTAAATAAGACAAGTCAATTAGTATGGAGTATACGTAAATGTATACAGCATTAAAAATGTTATCGATTAATAAAGGAAAAAACACAAGTGCAATAATAAACAAAACTAAATAACAATGTGCCAAATAACCCAGTCAAATGTAACACTTCATTCCATAACTTGTTATGACATACATATGACATCATGGGTTCTCCACTTGCTAAAATAACGAAAGGAAAAAGATATCAATAATAAATAACACATTAATGTACATTTTCTTTAGGTACAGTCAGCGTCATATATAAGGTAACATTCAAAGTTCTGAGCACTTTGAATGTTACCTTATATGTATATGACGCTGACTGTACAGGAAAACGATCGGACTGTAAAATAAAAATCAAACTAAGAAATAAGCTAATAAGCTAAACTAATGTCTTGCCTAATAAACTAAACTAATACATTGAACGCGTACTCTGAAGCTAAGATTTGCATAGCATTCAATAATAAAAGATTCTACTTCAAATAAGTATATTTATTTAACTAAAGCCTTGTACACACTATTGTCACTTTTGACGACTAGCGACTGTCTTCGGCTTTGTTACCTGATAAACAGGGATCGGAAATTCGGATCGATATTTACCTAAACTTTCGCGGCGGCGTTGTTGTTCAGTTGTATGGAGGCGGACTCAATCATGCAATTCATTAATAAAACTCCCGGGATTTCTAAATAAATAATTTACGCGAGCATAAATTCATAATTAAGTATTTATACTAACTATTTGAAGTTATTTTCAATGTATAGATTTACCGAATGTTATTTAATTTACCTGTAACTCATTGACCTAACGAATTTATAAGAGCAAAGCGGAACGTTTTATCCTACATGCAAAATAATTAGTATTATTAACGTTTTGTAGAATCACGGAATCCCGGAACTGATATTATTAAAATAATATTTTTAAGAAGCCGACGCCATGTTCGCCTATCTTTTTCCGGGATTTTGCCAACTTTAGGTAAATATCGATCCGAATTTCCGATCCCTGCTGATAAAGGACATGGACTTACATAGTTATTATGCTGAAACAAAGAAAATAGTGAAAAATAAACAGACAAACATTCAATTTGGCTACCAAATTAAAAGGTCTACCTAATCGGCATTTTGTAGAAACAAATTGACGAAATATCCTTGAAAATAGAACGATAAATAAAATAGTATTACATTTTTTTAGTTGATTTAATCATGATTTCATTTATTATACTAAGTTTTATTCTAGTTTCCAGAGTTAAATTTGACTAACTGTTCTTCATGTATTGTATGTCTTCATCGACAAAAAAATGGAGCATGCATTTTACTACAACGGCGAACGCATCATTCTGCGATGCTCCCAAAATATTTAAACAGCTAAGTAGGACATAATAAATTGAGGTCTAATGCATAAAGTGTTTAAACCTATTAGTCTAGATAGATATGCTGACTCTAATACAATCGTAAAGCAAGCATTTACATTAAAACATAAAACAATTATCGTCGTGGATCTTAAAATCGAAGGATGGTTTTTGTTGCATGAGTACTTACACAATGTGTATAGCATATATGACAAAGTTTAACAACCTCCTTTGCGCTTCGCGTACGGCTCAGGCCTGAAACTTGCGTTTTCCTAAAATGTACAATTCTCAAAACGTCTGCGTTCTCACAATGTTAGCATTTCTATTTTGTCAGTTTTCTCAAAATGACTGCTATTTAAAATGTGTACAGTCTCAGAAAGTCGTCTATTCACAATGTTTACATTCCTATAATATTAGCATTACCATAAGTTTTGCTTTTCCGTTATGTTCACTTCTTTATATAGGCTTTCGTCTTGTTATGTTTGTTTTCCTATAATGTCTGCTTTATTTCAAATCAAAGTTCTAAATTTTCCAAGGCAGCAACCATCAGCATTACGTAAAATGTTGACAGGAAAATTAATTATACGAACTTTTGGTCAATTTTGGGTTGAGATGGTAAATGCAATCGAAAAATATAATGTTTGAAAAATTCTGTTCTACTTAGGACTGAATTATAATTATATCGTTTTATATTCATAGTTATTTCGTACAATCAGCGTCAAAAGAAACTGATAACTTAATTACCTTGTCGCTTTACTGTCACATAAGCAATGTCAAACAAGATTGTTAATGCGATAAAGTACAAAAGTAGCTTGAAGTGATCAGTTACTTTTGACGCTGACTGTACCTAACCCTTTACCCGCCAACGACGCAAATTATAAAAATTTCGCTTTAAAATAATAAAGATACCTATAGGTGTAAATATGGCGTTCATGATTGCAGACATTTTGGGAATAAGACATTTCTGGAATGCAAAAATTGTAAGAAGGCAGATATTTTGAGGTTGAAGACATTTTGAGAATAAGCTCTTCCTGAAAAGCGAACATTATATGAAAACTGACATTCTTGGAGACAGACATTATAAGAAGCTGACATTTTGGGAAGCTGACATTATGCAAAAGACGTGCCAACATTGTGAAAATGCAGACATTTTGATAAAAATACATTTTAGGAAAACGCATATTTCAGGCCTGAGCCTCGCGTACTTAGTCACCTTAACGGAAAAAGGTGGCCACTTTTTTCCGTTAAGTAACTCATAGTTCCAATTGTTATTAAGTTGTCGTATATTCCCTACAAATTGTACATTCATTTGTACAACAAAAAAAAACCTTAAATTTCAAGAAAATACTTTACTTTATAGTCTGTGCCAATTGAAATTGGCAAAGATGTAAACACAACCAAACGAACCAATTTACCATTATTACTCGATGATCACGAGCTTTTAAATATCAAGTGAGGTCTTAGCAATGATTTATACACTTGATCTTTACTTTCACATTAAGTTTATGATTAAATAACTATTAATTATACTGTATTTTAAATAAAAACACGCTTAATGAATACTTGAGGTTATGTGTCAGTCAAACAGTACTAATTTGTTTACATCTTTGGCAATTTCAATTGACATAGGCTATACCTATAAGAAAACACAATAATAGTAACGAAGTGCTACTGGACGCACCCCGTAGTCTTAAGTTGCCGTTGTAACACTACTAAAGCAAAGATGGCAGGTCTCTTTCTAGTTCTTATTAACGGGACTACTACTTCTTTTAATACATTCAGACTTTTATCTTTATAAAGAAACATGACAAATCATTTATAAGCATAACTCCTAACAGTGTCAATTCTGTATGTAACTTAAAGAATGGCGTAGAATGAGTTAACAGTAGGTTAAACGGTGTCACAACTGTCACACTCCAATTGATAAGCAAATTATTACCTTCTGCGCATGAGCGAGCAGTCTAAAGTGCATTGGCGTGTAGGGTACACCACGTGAACAAATATTGATGGGTAGGAAGCAAACCAAGATTTGATTGTAGGCTTTGTTTCGAATTGATATGAGTAATACAAAGATTAATAAACCCATTAAAGTATTACTACGCCGCTTTGTTTTTATTAAAGGAGTAATAATTCCAATATAAAACTTCTTTGTTAAAGAGTCCTACATTAAATACTTGTTATTAGTTTTATCAACGCAGGCGCGCCCTAGTAATTAAATTGATAATTGATACGTAAAATTAACAAGTCGAGAAGGACTTTGTGGATTAAAACACAATCTGTCAACAAAAAACAATGTTTTTTTGCTGACCAGCGCTTCTATTCTTGGCGGTAAATATCAGAATTAAAAAAAGATTCTCAATATCCCAAAACTAAACTTCCAAAAGGGATTGTGACTTAAATATTTCAAATCTGGTGTTTTGGATATCTGGTAAAGTGAGTAGTTTGGTATTTGAATAATGAGCGGCCATTGTATCGGGGTTTGTTTATCTGTTAAATAATTAATAGGTACTTTTTGTTCAGTACCTTGTCACAGTTCGTGTTTATCAGAGAGGACGCAACAACGACTTTAACCATCTTTAACGACAGAACGTGCTCCTAACGCTGTTCTAGGGCTCATCCATAAACAATGATAAAAAGCCTTTGTCTTCGGTTCAGTGAAATGCCATTAATTGCACTAAGTACTTTAGAAAAACTTTGAATAAATTAGTAAGTTTAAAAAAGAAAAAAATCCCTCTGATATAATGCTCAGCTTAGTTTGGGACTATGCCAATTTGTGTGAGACTGTCGCGCGATTTTTTTAATTAATATTTATTACCTACTATTATTCTGCCCTGCTAAGCCAAATAGCAGTATCTCAAATTAAGCTCCCGTAGCAATTCCAACCTTGTTACTAAGAAAAGATGATTGAATCTACTTTGGCAATTGAATCTGAGCGGTGCCCCTTGTTTTATAGACACTCATTTCATAGAAAGTATCACTTCGCAGAATTTTCATTTCATAGAAATCTTCTGCTGACCCCGTGTTGATCTCAGGTTATCTTAAATATGATTCACGTAGGTTAGGTTAGGTTAGACTTGTAACCATCACAAGATAACCTGAAATCAACACGGGTTCAGCAGAAAATAGTTTTCTATGAAATGTAAATTCTATGAAATGAGTGTCTATAAGACAAGGGTAAACCGAATCTTAGATACAGTTTAGAAGGGAAGTATAGCTATCATTAAAAAGATAAAGACTTGCGACCTCTACTTTCAGAGCAGATAAGATAACTCTTAAAGAACCCAACCAACTTTAATCAAATCTAGCTGAGGAACCGCCGTAGAACTAGCTATCAAAAACAACGGTCAAACCAATTTCGTTGAATGTCGAAAGAAAAAGGGTCGCACTCGAAAAAACAAAAGTTGTCTCTCCTGTGGTCAATAGTTAAAGGCTTGTGTGCATATAAGTTATGTTTTTATCTGATAGGACTAAAGCAGACCTGACGCCGTTTATGTGGATATGGGTAAAGCCAGAAAATTAGGCCTGCAAAACGTTAACTTTGGGTATGTCCACAGGAAAGACGCTAACTTAAATCTGCGTTTGACCCATAAACTAGATTTTGATCAACTTAAATAGCATTGTAATCGGTTTAGAGTTAATGAGGCACAGACAGACAGCCGTCAAACTTTTTCGGTGTTATAGTTTCAAGCCCTGTTGTGTCAGTCATCTCCTAAGACGTATGAAGTGCCAAGATTAACAATATATCGGAAGTGGTTCTTATCTTCTTCAGTTCTTAAATTTGCTTTGTTGCACTACTTACAAGCTAATCTAAAATGTGTATTTTTATACAAACAAAGTTATTCTTAACGCCAGAAGATAAGTATATCTCGTGTTATGTAGAGCGCATTATCTCTCGCAAGTGGGTCATCCATCGCCTGATCAGTGGACTTTGACAAAACACTCACAGGAATTCTTAGGATACCGATAAAGGGACGTGTCAGTATTATTACAATGGACTTTGTTTATGGCTCATCCTAATTTGATAAGCAATAGTTGGAATGAGGAAATGTTTTACATTCTCGTTAAGTAGAAACACTGCATACAGACACACCCACATTTGCTCAGGATTTCCTTACCCTGTCCCAAAAAGTTCGTCTTTGAACTATACAATTTATCAACTTGGAATATAATAGTTATTTATGTAACTGGTACATAATGAGGCCTCTTAAGGTACGAGAGCCGAGGTTAGAGCGCGAGCTTGCGAGCGCTCTAATTATAGGCACGAGTACCTTAAGAGCTAATTATGAACCGTTGCATACATAACTTTTTCTACAAGCTTAAAATGATAATGATAAAAATAAACAATCGCTAACTTTTCTCGTATATTTTACTCGATTTTTCTGCTAACAAATAACTTGTCATCAAAGACATTTTCACTATTCCGATGCGCGATAATAGTTTGTGAATTTTATTGATAAATGTAAACAAATTTCATGCAAATTTTAATAGATACTCAAAACAGTTCTATCAAATTATCATAAACAAGTTGGAATGCCAAACGAAACGCCATTTTGTTGATATCCATATTGAACGTAACCATGGTAACCAAATAACAAATCGATGGATATTAACCATCTATTTTTAGTAATTGAATAAAAATGTTATTTTAAACACATATTTAGTCTCATAATTAATTTTATTTTTAATATACGTAATTTTAATTGGTGTTAAAATGTTTTTAACGGTTTATATACAAATTATTAGGATGTCAAGTGTTAACTAAACGCCAAGACTGATATCCGGAATGTCCGTTACCATGGTAATAACAATGCTATAATAAATTATAGCACTGTTATTACCATGGCAACGCTAATTATAGAATTGTTTTTACTCTTCGGTTACGCTATAGGTGGTATTCTGACACCATTAACGATATCAATATTAGCGGTTTATAGTACGCGAGTAGAAAAACACCTTTTAAAAACCGGAGAGCTAGGCCACCAGCTTACATAAATATTAACCAATATAGGGGGCGAAAATCGATCTATCAAGTTGTCATTCTGCGGAAAAATCGTTTTCAACCCGCAGGTACGATAGATTTTGGCTATCGCTTTGTCCGTGTTCGTCAAGCTATCACAAGGCTTAAAAGCTGAACCAATTTTTCGGTACTTAGATAGTCTTGAACCCCGGGAAAGAACATAGAATACGTTTGTGGTCAGATTTTTTTACAGATCCAGAGGAAATAAGTATAATAGAGTCTAACGCGAAAGGAGTCGCGCAGAAACTAATGAAACATTAAAATAGTCAGTAGTCAGGGAGACGCAAGGACGCGCACTTTGCACTTCCCGACTCCTGATTCAATTACGTCCCCTCCCACTCCCAGGGTCCCCCCACTAACTAGCGGAATTGAATAAGGAATAACTAACTTTGGCTGGTAACTGGGATGGTAGACTATTGTGTTCCGGGGGGTAAGACAGATGGTGGACTAACTAGCATAGGGGGATTCTATCCTGGTCCACTGGCAGTCTTATGTAGGGTAGTGGTGGTATGACTTATGTAGGGTTCGTCCAGATCGCTACCAGAACCTAACTATCTACTGCTAAGCTGCGTTAATAATGTTGTCTCGGTATGGGAATAACATAACCGGTAAAACTACTAGAATAGAGGCATGCCATCTTATGCCCGGTTTCAATATTCAAGAAACGAATGGTTTTCCTTACGTCTCGTTAAAATTTGACACATTTTGTACGTAGCAAATGTCAAATTTTAACGAGACGTAAGGAAAACGATTCGTTTCTTGAATATTGAAACCGGGCATTAGTCCTCAAACCGCTTAAAAATTGCAGTCTGTGATTGTAGTTACCCGTTGCCCGTTTGTTTTATTTAGGGCCCGTTTCACAATCGACAAGTAAATTTATGTGCCAGTTAAAGTTATCTCTCTCCTTGTCTATGGTCAAGGATAAGAAAAGGAAAGGGCTAAATTTATGTGTCAGATACGCGTTACTTGACGATTGTGAAACAGGCCCTTAGATTATTTTTTAAATCAGAATCAGCGCCCAGAACTGCGGCACCACAGATATAATACACAAAGATAACGTAAAAACCTCAATTTGCAGGAAAACCAACCGTGTCACTTTTATTCTACCAACTGGGACGTACCAAGAGAAGAGAATTTTCCGTTTTCCGCGCAAAATCGATTCAAAGTCGTCTTTTCTAGTCGCTTTTTTGGCCTATTGCAGTTTATTATCACGCAACAAGGCATATTCTTACTTTTCACGGCCGACCGGCTGCAACAACAGTAGCGGAACGTCAGTAGCAACGGCCATTGGTCGGGGTTTAAGTCGGGATTCGGACACGCGAAGTGGATGCATTTGCGTTATCTAGTTGTATTTAACTATATCTGTGTGCGGTACAATGCTGAGAGGGATGCTGTTCAACGTAATGTCTTCTTTTTACATTATATTTTTCTATGGTTTTTCTTGTGTGCGTTGAATAGACATTTTCTATTCTATTTCTCTAGTTCTAGTTTTGGGAATGTAAATAGGTCTCAGCTCAGATCTCACTTTACCATCAGGTGGCCTATGTGCCCGTCTGCCTTCCATATGTCATAAACAATTGAGATATGACGCGGTCAGCGTAGCAGTGTGTAGGTAGTTGGTAGTGACCTAGTGACCTACGAAGCTAGCGAGGTTTTCGATCCGCGAGTAAAATTGTGATGATCAATTGTTACTGCTTCCTCAAAGTTTTCGAATGATTTTTTATCTCCGACAAAGGGGTAGGTACTATAGTTAAACGTAGATATATATATGTTTATCTGTGTCGGCTCCCCAACTGATAGACCAATTTAAACTCGTTTTTTTTTAAAGAAACTACTGTAAATGGAATGGTTGAGATAGGCAGCTCTGAAAAGAGTAGTCGGTATTACATCTGGGGTATTTCTCTATTAATCACTTTTTGTTGTCTTACTATTTTATAAAATACTTTATTCGCGCACGTGTGCTTGTTCTCTTGTTCTCTTGGTGTAGCGCGGCGCGTATTTTTCTCTATCGGTGAGAACGTTTAATTGGCATTCTGTTATGTATTATAATTTCTATCTTGTTTTGTAAGCTGTTGGACCTTCCAGTAGATCAGATAAATAAATAAATAATAAATATTGTAATATATTTAATACTTAATAATTAATATTAATAGCTAATTATACAATTCGAAACTTCGATGGTAAGGTAATTTTTATGATTTTTATATATATTTTATTAATTAAGACCACAAAACTGAATGCTACACAAAATAAATATAAGAAACATGTCACTAGAAATAACAATACAAAAGTGTAAATTCTGCGAGATGTGGAGTGTTATTTGAAGAAAAAATAGGAAATTTGAATTTAGTTGAACATAAAAAATTGAATGGTACTTTGAACCCATAAACATTTCAAACAATGACACACCCGATATAAGCATAGTTAATTTAGTAATTTAAGTTAATTTAACTCGTTTAGTTTTATTATTAGGTACCTAGTTTAATGTTTAATATAGTGTGATTTGGTTTATTGGAAAATTTAATTTAATGTAATTTTTACTTTGAATTGTGTATTATTATTATGCAAATATATATTTATTTAACAATAATAATGAGAATAGAGAATGTACCACCAAATATACGGATTCACTCCGTTAATACTGTGATACGAATCAATATTTCTGTGATAATATTAATATTCTATCGGGCCCCCCTATCACATAAAATCTCGTCATTGTATGTCATATAGCACGATATAATTTATATAAATAACATGAAATGTCTTTCTTTGTCCACTTGTCGCAACTAACTCACTTGTTTACCTGTACACTGTACCAATTTGTCCATTTGGCATCTTCCACTTAACCGACATTTGTCCAATGCTCTCCACTTGTCGCGGTCGACTTAGCTGTCAAGACAGCCACGCTCAGCGAGAGCCGCAAGGCTGTCCCGCGGCCAGGGCTAATCAAAGCCCAGAAGCAACCCCTAGGTATGCCGTTGGCTAGGCACTGGAATGCCATAAAAAGCAGGGAAGTTGGTGTTATTGCTAAACTGAAAATTGACGGGCGTTTTCGGCGAAGCGCAACTGTAGTTGAAGTAATCGTCGGAGGTATGTAGTTGCCTGTTGAGGTTCGGTTCCGAAGCACTTCTGGTAATCTTTGGCATGGCTCTCAGCATGGCCTCCAGAGAGGCTAGGATCTGGCGGAAAAGGGGGCGTTGTTCGCGGTCGAACTTGATGCAGTCGTTGAAGAGGCGAGTGAGGGCCTGGGGGGAGTCACTGCGCAGGAAGCGAGGCTCCGGCCGGAGGAGCCCGCGCCCGACCATCCAGAGGATCTGATCCTTGTTATTTAGGTTGCTATAAGGTAGCGTCTGCGCCATTAGCTCGTACAGAACAATGCCGAATGCGTACACGTCGGAGCGGAATGTGTATGGCGCTGGTTCTTCCATACGTATAATTTCTGGCGCCATCCAGAGGATAGAGCCAGTCGGTTGCTGCCATTGCACGCCGCCAGTGGATTGCGTGTCTGACCAACGCGTCTTGGCGGTCGCGAGCCCGAAGTCGCCGATCTTGACTGACCAGTCGTCACGGAGAAAGATGTTGTTCGATTTCAAGTCCCTGTGTATGATGTTCTTGGCGTGGAGGTAGTCCATGCCCTGCGCCGCCTGGCGCGCTACGTCGATAAGGTACAGCATGGGCAGCGGCGTCTCCAACACGTGTAGGAGTTGGTACAACGAGGAGCCTTCGCACCACTGCGTCACGATCGCCAGCGATGGCTGCGACACACAACCCATGAAGAGGAGGATGTTACAGTGACGCGTCTTACGGAGAACGGCCACCTCGTTCTTGAACGCCTGCAGCTGCGCAGGAGTCGGTGTCTTGACGTTGAGCGTTTTGACAGCCACGGGCCCATGCCAGTGGGCTTTGTATACCGTGCCGAAACTTCCCGACCCAATCCTAGCCCCGATGAGTATCTCGTCGGCGTGTATGATCCATTCATCGTAACTCTCTCGCGGGGAGAGCGCGTGCTTCCACGATTCGTCGGCGGACCGCGCGCGCGCACGTCGCGGCCGACGCTTGCCCGTCGGCGAGTTCTGCGTGCTCTTGCTCTGTAGCTGGTCCTCCTTGTCGTTGTCCTCGCGATGCCGGCTGGTATTGGATGTGAGGTGGTGGTTAGTGGGAGCCTGCATGTGGTGGGAGCTGCTCACCCCCTGGTTCTTCCTCTGGTGCTCGGTAAGCGTAAGCGGCCGCTGGACCATGTTGATGCACACGTTGGGCGCCGAGTTGGAGCGGTCTTGCTGGTTGAGCGAGCGTGGGTGCTGCTGCTTGTCGTTCTCGTTGGATATCATGTGGTGATAACTGAAGTGGGGTGGGAAGTGTAGGATGCCGGCCTGGGTTTCAGGATTCTTGGCTAGCAAGGCTGCGTAGTACGTATCTGTCATTCGAACCTGATGGCATATGCTGGGTACTTTACTGGCGCAGCGCTGGTGGAACTTGAAGTTGCACTGTGAGCAGTAGAATCCGTTGAACAACAGCCGCCGGCAGCATTCGCAGAAGGCCAGGGTGAAGAACGTCTTCCGGCTGAACTGGTGGGAGATGTGGGACATGATCGGCAGCTGGTCCAGCGTGCGCACTGTCACCTCTTCCGCCTCGATCATGGTTATGTCGACGTCCCAGGGTATCACATTGTTGTTTCCTGTCCGAACAACTTCACAAATCTCGCAAGTTAAGTTTCGAAGTTTCAGGGCTTTCGACAGAGCGTCTCTTAGCGTTACGCCAGCCTTTACTTGCACACTGGTACGCTGTTGGTTGGGCAGATGAGCTCTCAGAAAAACCTTAGGCTGACGCGTTATAGTGTCGAACTTTTTCGCATTTTCGTGCTCCAACGAGCACTTGTCACCGCGCTCCGGCGAATCGGTATGCAGTAGCTCTGTTAACGCGCGCTCTCTCATCTCTAAATTGTGCAACTTAGACGTCAGTTCCTGATATTCCGCCAAATATAAAGACGGCGGGTGCTGTATACCAGCAAATTTGGCATTCAGAGCATCTATGTTTTCACGCGTGACGTTTATTATACTTTGAATATTTCTTATTTCATACATCGGGTCTTCTATGTCCTCGGCCTCGTTGTCTGAGGAAGTCGACATGTTGTCACTGTTAAGAGAAAGCGCGGGTTATCATTGTTTTTTCTGGAACAAGTATCGCTCTCCCCTGGCACTTCCATTTTTGAAGCCCGGCCGATTACACTCGCTTATCTACATAGTTTGTCATCATGTGCAATTGTGCAATACCGCAAGAAAGGCTTTGAATTAAATTTGGCACGCAGATAGTAAAAAAATAAACAAATGTATAAATGACAAAATAAATGGTGTAACCTAAGATAAAGACAAAATATCAATCGCGCCCGTTTACCCCCTCGTGTATCCACACCTAGTAGTAAATTTATCATATATTTATCATATTTAGAATCAAGATACTTCTACAAGCTTAACACCTCTGTTAAATAATAATATAGGTAGGTAACTATTAAAATCTAGACTTTTGTAATTGGTATTTTTTTTCATATTTGCAATCAAAATGAACTTTTTATAGCAATTTGCGACTGACAACTATTGTTGTCTTAGAAAAGTTTACACACATACACTGACTGACTCATGAATCTCATGATAAGCCTGTTTTTTTAATAGTTTAGAAGCCTCGTAATATTTCATTCCATAAAGTTTTGATTATTTTATGTGTAATTTTTTAAACAATTAATCGATTATATTATTACAGAACCCATAACAGATTTAATTATATTTTACGGCTCAGTATCTTATCCTTATCACATACCTTGTAAGTTCAAGGTAATAGTTTGTTATCAGTCTGAATCAATCAATGGTTAACAGAATAAAAAATGAACATGACCACAAAGGAAATATTATCATTCACATTATATTGGCACTCAAAACTCATTACCCACGTCCATATATAACAACTACATTATTAGATAAATTAAAAAATACCAAAAAAGTTTAAATAACCACACCTTTTTTACTAACTGAACTTTGTTTTAAAACCTTTTAGTTGAATTTAAATTTAGCTTTGTTTATCAAAAGAGGGCAGGTGCAAGTTTAACTTCAAATTTAAACACTTATAAAAAAATAAATGTGTGTGGTAGCTATCATTCTTGTGGCAGCCGTATTTCGATATGTCAAATACTATACTCTTAAGCAACGCAAATAAAAAGAGATGATTAATCTTTTAATTTACTGAATATTGTTGCAACATCTGTACTGTGCAAGGGGTTTAAAAGTCTTCCGGTTCATATAGCCGGTTAGTCTAGCATATAAGGATATGAGAGCCACTGAGTAAGACGTACAAACCTGAAGGCTATTTTAAGAGATATTGCTAGTATTTATGAAAAGTTGAGGATACGTGTATTACTTGGGTCATTCATAATAAAGATACTTGTTTTCTAAGAAACACAGCACAATATAAATGTCAGAATTTGAAACTAATTAAATAATATTTTTATCAGGAAAGTAGCTAGTAAATCCTTATTTATTATTATTATATTCCAATTTTAGAAGAGACCAAGGGAATTTAGCTATTGAAAAAAAACTTGAATCAATTAGTATTCATTCATTTGCAGTGACCGAGATTTATTGGTTTAAATCAGTGGCATACTAATCACTGTGAAATAGTGTATATAGAAACAGATTCAAGTAATATTCAACTGGTTCAGCTGTCATTCACCTGGTCTCTTCTAAAACAAGAAAAAAAAATGATTGACAGATTATCTTATAGATATGCAAGTGGTAGCAAATTTTATATTACTTGTATTTATTTGAGTAATTATTTCTCTATATTGGTGATTTTAGCAACATGGGAAAGATGCCAGGGGAAAGACATTTTCATAAAAAAACCAGAGACTTATAAAAGCATTTATCGTTAATAAATCACGGGGAAGCATCATCATCCAATCACAAATTACAGTAACATACATATGTGTTTAGATAAATGACAAGGAAATAAAACTAGCCAGAGGAAAGGCAACATTCACCAGCAAGCATCTATAACTATGGATGACATCATCAAAATGACCACCAATTAGTGCAAATAACTGGCTTGCGTGACAATCGCTGCTAAGTTTGAGTGAAACGCATGGTGATTAGGTTTTAGTTCATGACAACCAAGCTCACAGATGCAATTTATTTACAAAATGCCAGGGGAGGAGACACAATTTCAAGATAAATATCAGAGGACAATATCACACAAATTCACCTAGTCCCAAACTAAGTTCAAGGCTTGTACTATGGATACTAGATGACAATAAACATACTTATATAGAAAAATACATACTTAAATACATAGAAAACATCCAACACTCAGAAACAAATACTACACAAATATTTTCTCTTCATAGGCAGGGTCACTACCAACTAGGCCAAATGCATTGTCGCAAATTAGATTGGTTTCAATTATTATTTATATTAGTTTATGAAATATACAAGAACTATAAAAAGTTATTGATTAACATTCAAAACATGGAAAAGACAGGCCAGGAGAAAGTATGTTTTACATCGACAGGTGAGATTATGACAAAATTAAAAATATTTAAAATAAAATTGACCGCCCTTGTATTAGATATTGTGCTATGAGATTATAGTATTATTTTTGATACATTAATAGAATACACAATAATGTTTTTTTATTGTGGATAGGTACTGCAAATACCTCGACTAAGAATCACATACTTGGTTAGATTGATCCAGGTATAAGATCACAATAAATGTGACCATTTAATATTTCAAACATAGGTAATACATCTAAAGTCTGTCATTAAACTTGCATTTTGTCTATTGTCATTCTTCCTAAAAATGAAATTTTAACATGAACTATGTCAAGGTACTGTTGTTGTACTGTTGTTGTATTTTTCAATTCTACCCAAGCGTGACTTTAAAGATAGATATCTCACTCAACTTAATCTAAATGCGGATGGTAAACACCGAAATCATGAGTAATAATTTTAATGAAAACTCAGGTGATCTCATTATAAAACGTACTACGTTTGTCTAGGTATTGACGTGACAAAAACATTGGATAGGCAGTCATGCGACACGAATTTATATTAAACGCAACAAATTCTTGCTTGAAATGACGAAAGTGTAGGTAGCAGTACAGAAATGAATCAAAATGTTAAATGAAATAGTGTGTGCCATTTCTTAAAGTTCTAACGGTAGATTCCTGTTAAGTTATTATAAATTTACACGCAAAAATAAATAAGGCAAAGGTTTTCAAACAGGGAAATACGAGGGTGGTTAAGAGCGGTTTTTTTCTTATAGGTTATACACGATACGCTTAGGGTCTTTAAAATATTACAAATATCAAACTTATATAAAAAATACGTACCTTAGGTATATGTGCCCTTGTATGTAATATTTCACTTGTAAATTAACACCAAATTTGAAATAAACGTGAAATAAACACTAACGTTCTGCGATTCCGTACATACTAGTGATGTGTTTTTCTTGTTGTCATTTTTAAGATTTTTTTAATTTATTTAGATCCAACCTTGTACGACTTTATTGATCAAATAGTCGATACCCAACTCCAAAACTCGAAGCTCTATCCTCGTTGTAAAATATATGTAAATATTGATTTAGAGATGTAATGTAAAACGGTGAAATGGTGTAAATAGTTGCGTAATACTTTATCACTTTTTCTCTTTAACTCCAAAATGCTTTATTCCGAATCGAGTCGTTATATTCGATTTCAAAATCGTACAGCTTAAACAATCGAATAGGAAGGTCCATCACTAGACATGTTGAATGTCCCGTATTTTGATTCGTAGAGGGGGCGAGTAGTAACTACAGCCAATCACAGCGCAGTAACTGATCCGAGAAAGGTGGCGTGATCGCGACGTCACAATATACATAAGAAAGTTGTATAGAACAACTTCTAATCAATAACCCGAAATGACAATTTTGGGCCGCCTCTACCCCGTAATAATTATTATGGTTTCTATAAAACCGTTCAATTGGCTTATCCTGGTTTTGTGTAGAATAAGAAACTGTTCTACTGAATATTTAGAACATGAAATATTAGGTAATAGAGCGACATCTATTGTGGATGTTGATAACTTCTCGACTTGGAATGGAACATACTTAAACCACAGATTATAGGATACTTACACTTGGAAACGTTTCGTTATTCCCATGATTTCGACTGTCCCTCAGTTAAAATTTAAAAAATGTCACTACTATATTTAGGTATATTTACTTTATCGTATGTACTAAATTAATAGTAGGTCCATTCATAATCAGACATTTTACTCCTAAATATAAGAGATGAGACAGCAAAATAAATAACTTAACTGACATTTTTTAAGACATTTTGGTCAATTTAAGTGACACTGTCATCGATAAATTATGTAAGAATGGACATGCATATTTTACAAAATATAAATTTTTAACAAATTAGATCTAATTTCGAATAAATCAGGTATATAAGCAAAATGTTCAAGTGCTATAAAGATCTTTGCGATGTTGTTTCGTTAGTGGTGTATTGTCCACTTGAACGAGCTTACTTGCTGAGTAAAGAAACCAGCGGAGAATATTGGATTCCGTCGCATAAGAGTGAAAAGAACTGCTGGAAAATGACCGCTGAGAAAATGAATTTGGAGGTACCTAGCGCGATTTGCTTTGCTGGTTTATTTGAAAAATATTAACGTTTTGTTTTTGCATCAGTGGGCTATAAGGCTCTAAGGTTTCTAGCAGAGTTATGCTATGTTCATAGAGGTCCCGCGAAAACTTAAGTAGTGGTAGTTCATGGCAGTCCGCAATTATTAAAACCCGAATATAGTATCAGGCTGCGGCTCCACTGAGGCGGAGACGAGCGGACCGGAGCGGAGCTGTGCCAATATTAACCAATAGAAGGCGCATGCGGTCACGTCGACCGCGCCTTGCGTACGTTAGTTTAGATTCTATTGGCTAATATTGGCACAGCTCCCCTCCACTCCGCTCATCTCCGCCTGAGTGGAGCCGCAGCCTTACAGCTGCACTCAAATATATTTTACAGACCACTCGTTCCTATTTTAAACTTGTGTCTGTTTTGAGTTGTGAGTCGCGTAGTTTCTGCTGCATACAAAAGGCCAGCTCAGCGTCGCTGCATGAAAAAAACAGGAGATTTGTTAGAAACCGAATGTAGCAGAAATTACACGACTCACAACTCACAAAATTACACTCGTGTGGCTTCACCCTAAGGAAAGAACTAATCGCCGAAAGAACTAGTGCGTCCGTTAGTCTATCACGTGTTTAGAACACATAATTGTCCACTTTACTATAGACTAGGTTAGCATACTAACGGCCAAACCCTATATTCAAACCGCGGATAGATAAGGCTTACCTCAGGTTAAAATTTGACATTTGTCCATACAAAATGTGTCAAATTTTAATCCGAAGTAACCCTATCTATCCGCGGTTTGAATACCTATAGGGTTCGGCCATAAACCGTACCCTCCCTTAAATATATCCTTTATAGGCATTCGCTGAACAATAAAACCAAAAGCATTTCAAACTTCGGAATTTCAGTGGTGAAAGTAGAAGTTGTTAAGTGGTTCCCCTATGGAATCCCTAATCGTCATTTGTCCTAATGCATCGTTTGTCCGATTTTTAGTTTATATAAAATTAAGCCATTTCCGCTTAAATGTTAACTTTTTAGTGTTGATATAATACAACCCTAACCTAACCGAACCGCAGATATAATTGAAAAACTTAAAAAGTTGCCTGACTCATCTGAAAACCAGTTTAGGGCAAATTAAAATTCGGACAAACAATGTATTAGGACAAACGTTGTTAGGAATTCTGAGGCACACCCAGTTAAGTACTTACTTTAAAAAGTAGGTAGATACATAGGTAGTTCACGGAGTAAGTCTGACTGAAGCCATACTTATGAGTAGGTACCTCGAGACCATATCCAATTGTTGGCAGCGTTGCTTGGATCCCTTAGGGCTTAGTTGAACATGTCCAAAATCGCAACTCCTCGTCTCTACCAAACTCTTTGAGATTTGATCCAGGCTAACGATAGTCAGCCTAGCTAGCGCACTATGCTCATCGAAATAACTATGCTAGCGCCTTGCTACTTTTCTAGCGCGTTGTACTTATGACCACAGGAAGAGCATAAAGACCTCTTTTCTCAAACTTGCAATGAAATATTGATGTTATGTACCTTATAATAGGCTGCGAAGTATGACGTTTCAGGTGCGGCTAGGAAAGGAGGTCGTTAATGGAATTTCATACAAATCGTGCAGGACAAAGCCGGGCCGGCAAAGTCCTCTTTTTTAATTTCCATTCCACATAAATTTGTGGCACAGGCATCATGACATTCTGCCTTTTACTTCGTATGTACGTACTTAACCATGGCGGCTGTGTTTATGAACAGTCTATATGAACTCGGCCGGCAACCCCCTACTTCCCAGCCTCTGTAGTAATGTACTATTCTTTGGCTTGACAAAGGTACAGTCACTAGCAAATATGTCGAAAAATCTACTTAGGCCCTACTTTGAAAATCGAAGTTCAAAGTTACGTTAGCTCCATCCCGATGACAATTCAATCTCTTTTTTGTCCAGTTGTTTAGCAGCGACGTAGGGCCCTGCCAGCCGCTGCGGGTGTACAAGATCTGGCTGCCCGGCCACGAGCTGGCCTGCGTGTACCATGCCGTCTTCAAGGTTTCCGTCAGGCCAGAGGTCAAGAAACATACTAAAATGAAGGTCGTAAGTATTGGTTATTGGTTACCTACTTACATAAGTAGGTATATGAAGATTCTGAAAAATAGGTAGTGGTTTTACCGTCAGGTGATCCGGGTTCGGTAGATACTACAGGGTGTCCGGCGGCAGATTTACATTTTAGAACTCGATTTAAAAAAAAGTAATAAATGGTGCGGGGGAGTGGGGGGCATCATTAGAATCACCGATCGTGCGGATTTGTTAGACACGATGTCGCAGTGGTCAGGAGAGCTTCGCTCGTTCGCTGTCGAAGCGTTTTTTAAGGGTCACGATTTCTGTATTATTGCGCGTTGTTGGTTTTGTTCGCACTATAAAATTCGCCGCTTAAGTGATGAACCAACTGTTAATTTGATTCGGACCTGGTTAGAGAGGTTTCGCGCAACTGGTTTGGCCAGGAATTCGTCCCGACCCGTACTTAGTCGCACGTCAAGCACGCCGGAAAGTGTAGAAATGGTGGAAAAAAGCTTACGTGAAAATACGCGATTTTCAATAAGGAAGCGCGCAGCGTCTTTGAGACTTCCGGAAGCAGCCGTCCATGAAATTTTAAAAAAGGATTCAAAATTCCATCATTTTAAAATTCAAATTGTGCAACCGTTGAAAGATAATGATTTCACTACACGGAAAAAAATCTGTGATGTTATGTTAGCGAAGTTCCGAACTGTTAATTCAATTTTTGGAGTGATGAGGCCCATTTTCATTTGAATGGGCACGTAAATAAGCAGAACTGCCGTTATTGGGCGTCGAGAACTCAGAATCCACGACAGAAACACCAAAAACCACTGCATTGTCCTCTGGTTACTGTTTGGTGCGCTTTGTCTTCTAACGGAATTATTGGGCCGCCATTTTTCTTTGAAAATGACCGACGCCAGGCAGTTAATGTGAACAGTGAGAATTTTGGGCGAATGATCATGGACTTCTTTTTACCAAAACTGCGAGCTCACCCGTCGTACTCGTCACACACATGGTTCCAACAAGATGGCGCGACCCCACATACGGCCAGAACTTCCATGTGTTTGGTTCATGAAGCTTTCCCCAAAATAAGTTATCAGTCGCTATGGGGACATCCTGTGGCCTCCAAGGTCACCTAATTTAAGTCCTATGGATTTCTTTGTATAGGGCTTCCTCAAGGGAAAAGTTTATGGCCAAAATCTGCAATTGATTGAAGATTTCAAAGAAAATATTCGTTGGGAAATCGGCGCGATCGACCCAAACCTACTAAACCGTGTGGCGCAAAACACTAGGCTCCGTTTCGACCAGTGTTGGCAGCTCGATGCACGACATTTGGACGACATCATCTTTAAAATGTGAAATCCGCATTAATTATCTGCATTTTAAGACATAAATTAAAACGATATGTAAAATAGTTTTTTATTTATTAAACTTTAAAAACATAATACTGCCGCCGGACACCCTGTACTTTTAGTAATGTGTACCAATGTCACCATGATTGCGATCGTGTTTAGTATCAGTTTAGACTATTGGATTTTAGAATAGGTGGCAGCTAGATTTTGGTGTGTGGGTAGGGCGTAAATACTTCGAATACTAGGTTTGGAGTCGCCTTGTTCGCCGCCATGGCCGTCGGAGGCCACAAGTAGGGACCAGCCATACTTAGTTACCATTTGTAAAGATGACTTGTGCCCGACATGACAAAATTATAAGGTTCCACTGGCCAATCACGAATGATACAAGAAATAACCTCCGTCCGTCATTCTTGTTAGGTGTGCGACAATTTTCAGGAATGTAGTGCGGTTACCTCGTCTCCTTCAGCGACCTAAAAATAATAATCACCAGGGCGTGCGCAGTCGGCTGCAGTGGTTCACCGGAGTGGAGATGGGCCGTCTTCGAGCGCACTACGCACTGCGAAGCCCCGAGGTCTCCCTGCTCGCCGCAATGGCCGTCGGCGACAACGTCAGGGAATTTGAAAATGTGAGATGAAGCCAAATATACTCGTAGACAGCTCAAGACATAATTAATTCGTTGTCGGCACTAAATAAAATAATCTACCGAGTCATTAACTGACTTGGTAGATTCTGCGATAGATTACAACATCATGCTATCTCTCGGGGCTCCTTAAGTTTTTCCTTTCGGGGCAGTGGTCCAACTGCTTTGTCCAACTAACAAATAATTTCTATTTGAATATCAAATTAACAGGCTCGTCGGAGCTCCGCTAATGCGGAGCTCCTACTTCTGGGTGGTTTGGCCCTCCGGGCCAACTGAAGAACTAACATAACCTAAACCTACCTCATATTTATGATACTAATTTTAGTCAGTTGGACAGAGCAGTTCGACTACTGCCCCGTCACTAAGTTTTTCAGCCAGGATTGCCAGAGATGTTAGGTTTAGATTTTAGATCTCTAGGTAAGTAGTTAGACATTGCACGCGGAGAAAATAAGAACCTAACTAATAAGACGAACGAAGCGATGTCTTGAGTCAACTGTTCCGGTATTCCTTCGTATATATTTCGGCTCAACCAAGGGGAACTGGGCGGAATGACCGGAGGACCGATCGACCGCCCGCCTCCGGCCGGGCGTCCCTACTCATCATTATCACCATCATCATCATCACCATCATCATCACCATAGTCATCATCATATGTTTTTGTGTTACCTACTATTGATATGAAATGAGTCAAATGAGGCATATACATTTTTCTATTAGAACATGAGCAAGACCGGTTAAGAAATAGGGGAATAAGGAGATCTATGATATTTTAGGATTCCGTAATACATGCTGAATCTAAGAATCGGTTTATATCCATATCCCCGTTTGTTTTGGCAACAGTTAGGCTTGGAGACGGGCGTGCTGATCGAGATGTACGAGGAGAGCATGCTGGTAGGCGCGGAGTGCGGCGGCGCCGCCGGGCTCGCCTCCTCCAACTACCAGCTGCTTACGGCTGCTAACTACAACAAAGACGGTACTTGTAGATTACTTCGTGCACGAGAATATGAGGGTCAGGTGTCTACACAGAACAGAAAAAACAGTAGAAGTGTCAAGTGGGCGTGTAACGTGTGGCATAGTTATGCGGAGTTCCGCATAACCTACCATACATTTGCCGCGATGGCTTATTTCAATATTTCGATATTTCGATATTTCTAGAATAGGAAATAAATACAGAAGCATGCCTTATTGTGCTATTTTGGAGCGTAAAAACGATAGCCGCACCAAAAAAATTTTCCATGATGGCGTGTTGTTTTTATGATAGTTTGAGTATTGGCGACAACAGGTCTGATACTAAGCGAAGCTCATGCCACTTCCACTGTTTTTTCTATTCCGTGGGTGTCTATGAAACCATAAGTACTTTTATCAGTCTGCGAAAAATTTGGTATCAGGTACCTACAGTCAACCAATTTGATTTCTAGGCCATTATGGACTATGTTAAAGTGACGTTGACAACCAAAAGTAAGACTTCCTATGATTTGGTTTACAACGTCACGTTGACAAAGTCCATAGTGGCCTAGGAATCAAATTAGTTGTCTGTACATATAGAAGGAAAAGCATGAAAGTTTTTAAGACCTCAAAAATGTATTCGACCGTGTAGGCTGTGATCTCGACTGGACCTTAAGACTGCGCCGTGCAAAATTCGCCAAAACAGTACTCACGGTTAAGGTCCTGTAGCCCATACCCTTTTAGTAAAAATTTAAATAAAAATTTATTTACGACCGCAAAGAATGTGTTTACAATAACACATCTTTAATAAGAAGAAATCATTTATTGTTTAATAAATACATCAACTTTAATTTGGAAAAAAACTAAAGAAAAGCACTCCAGCATTTAGTTCCATTTGAATAAAAAAATCAAAAAGCTAATTTTAAACTTCAATGTAAATAAATCACAAACAATTAAACTACAAAAACCCATTTTTAGTATTTATAAATGTAGCGTGGTTATTTAAATATGATTTTTTAAAAAAGCTCCTTGAATCTGCCATACAAAATTACTATGGGCGTGCGGCGTTCAATATAATAAGCGGCTCACGCGGTGAAAAGTTTAGTCGACCACGAGAGCTCAGAGCGAGGTGACGTCTCTTTGCGCAACCACTTGACCTTGGAAACCGATCGCAGTCCGTTGTGTACGTATACTCTACTACGCGTAGTAAAACGAGGTAAGTTTGTTTTTTAAGTTTATATTTTTTTCGTTACTTTTATTTATTCGTTACGATTTTTTTATTTTAAATATTGTTTTGACTTAAACCGACTTCAAAAAAGGAGGAGGTTCTATGTTCCGATGTTTGTATTTTCTTTATGTAGGTATGTTCAACGATTTCTCCGTCAATTATAAACCGATTTTGAAAATTATTTTTTTGATTGATATGGCATACTTCCGAAGTAGTCCCATTGTCACCATATTGGTATCTGATGATGGGATCCGTAAGGAATTGAGGAAACTCCTCAAATATTATAGGCATACATATTGCTATTTTAGTATTTTCAGTAATAAATCCGGCATTAGCATTCAGAAAGTATCATTTAGTGAAGTGGAACTGATGGTGAAGACCACAGATAGCCACGAGAACTCCTCAACGGCATCTATTTCAAGGGCGGCGATGAGTTATCTCTATTAAGATAGTTGAGCAAATATGACGAAGCACATTTATACAGTTTCAATACATGACAATCATTTTCCCGCGGTTTTGCTTGTTACGACCTATTTAATATATGTTTTTTTTTGTTTCAGTGACAATGGGAAAGCGAAAAAGCAATAAAAATATGAGTTAATTTTATTTTTCATTTATAGAATAATATTTTCACCAAATGATTACCTAAACTACAAATTAGGTCAGGCGGGGCTATTCCGACAGAATGCTTAACGTGTCATTTGAGTTTTTTAAGAAAATAACTAAGTATGACGTTTAAAAAATATTTTGGCTCCCTTTTATAAAAATGTATGTACTTAAAGTACTATAAAAGGGCGTTAAAATAGTTTGTAACGTCGTTAAAAACTCAAATGACGCATTTACTCCCTCTGTCGGAATAGCCCCGCCTGACCTTACCTTACAGACTAACATACATCAAAATATATAAAAGGAGAAACTGACTGACTGACTGACATATCAACGCACAGCCTAAACGGCTAAACGTAGGCACTTGAAATTTGGAAGGGACGTAGCTTAGGTACCGTAGAGGTGCACTAAGAAAGGAATTCCCGAAATTCCCACGGGAACGGGAATTAGCGGGAAAATCCTTTTGTATGAAAAATCTAAACCGCGTAAGATAGATGATTGAAATTTGGCATGCAGGTACCCTAATGAACGTAAAGCTTACTTGCAACGCGATATTGCAAAATTCCCACGAGAACGGGAGTTATTGGGAAAAAACTTTTGTATGTAAAAATCTATCTTCTATTACATATATATACCTATATATAATCTATATATATAAAAGCCTAAACTGACTGACTGATGTATCAACGCACAGCCGAAACTACTGTACCTAGAAACTTGAAATTTGGTACAGGGGTTCCTTTCATGATGTAAGTGAGCACTAAGAAAGGATTTTTAGAAATTCAACCACTAAGGGGGTGAAATAGGGGGGGGAAGTTTATATGTAACTTTCTCATTTCTGGACTTAGCAGTATGAAAATTGGTATATATGTAGGGTCCTGATTGCAAATAAAAGTGATCTGCGTAGGTAAAGATAAAGAAAGAAGAAGTAGCTTTCTATTTATTAGGGGGAGTTTCTATGGCCTTCCTTATTTCTGGACTTACAAATATGACTGGTCACAATTTAAAATGATCCGTATGGCGAAGTTGGCGACTACAATGGGGGAGAGGGTTTTTCATACAAAATTTACAACTAAAATGTGGTAAGATTGATATTTAAAATGAAGTGTGAAATAAAATTGCTAATAAGTATGCAGTACCTAACTTAAAGGTTACTTATCATCAGTTTGGGCATAATAAAATCAATAATATTAAGGGTGCGTATTTTTTGTGCGATTATCCGTTCTTATTTATCTTTTACTTAATTTACAAAATATTATGTACAGTGCAATTGATTCGGGTTCTAGACTAAGATTCGGTTTTCGCCGGAAGCACACGAAATAATTAATTTACTTCCGTGCTTAGCATAAACTTTTCATAAATATTTCGAAACGTTGTTGAGTCAATGTTATACAACTTCCTAAAATAACCCTTACCTCATTGCATTATAGTCGCTTTATGATTGTTTCCATTCGTATAACTTTATATTACAACGATTGTTCGATTGTCATTCAATTCTAAAATTCTAAAAGAATGTCATTGGCAAAGTCTACAAGGTACACGAATACAATCCGATTTTAGATGACAATATATAAATAATAATAAAGCCAATGCCTAAATTGGTAGCGGTTATTTGATAAACATGTCACAATTATAACGGGGCAAACATAATTGCTCTGATAACTAACTGAGTTCTACGCGGACGAAGTCGCGGGCAAAAGCTAGTAACAATATAAAATATGATTAGTGGTCTGAGATCCGAATAGGTGACGACCTTCACTGGGCTGTTTATTTGATAAAAAGTATTTTATATCAAATTTAATATGTTAAGTACCTAATATATGGCGAATAAGTAGGCTGAAATTTTTTTGAACACTTAACTTTTTTTTAAATTGCATTTGCTTGTTTAATAGACAAATTACTTACTAATCGAAAGTATGCAGGCTATAGAATATAAATTTAAATTTTTAAACAAAATTCTTTTTTACGTTTTCAATTAACTATACTGGACTGAAATTTTTCAGCCTGCCCATTCGCCATGTATTACTTAACATATTAAATTTGATGATGATGGCCCGGTGATGGTCGTCTCCTATTCGGATCCTCTACTGTAGGTACTTGGAGTTTTTCACTCAGTATTTCTCGGTCTTAGTCGGCGAAGTTAGTTTTATCACAAAAAATATATATATGCATTTCATTTCATTTATTTAACAAACTTATTCATTCGAACAAACGATAATATACGTCCATAATTTAAATCTTTCAAATACTATTTCACCCAAGATTTTTCTTAAATTGTTGGGTTAGCTACTTTTGTCGAGCATAGCAAACTTCGAATCGGCCGAGCGAATTTGCAGTAGTGTGCGTGTCTGGTGCTCTGTCACGCACACAAGCAGCGATTCGAGTAAAATGCCTAAACGGCGTCCGCGTCTTACGCTCGGCGCAGTCTTAAATAAACATAAAAGCAGACCATATTCGCGCAAGTAAATTATGGACTATCGGAGACAGGGTAGTGATTCTTTCAAAAGCAAAGGTGAGCGAACGCAGGAGTGATGTCCAAGCGACGAGTTTAAGTAGTCCCGTCAAAGCGAGCAAAACACATTTCAGCGCGTGTATTCAATTTGGCAGCATGGCTTCTTAAACGTATAAGGCTGCCTAATTGAGAATGCACGCGCTAATATGTTTTTTGTTCGCTCTGACGGGACTACTTAAACTCGCCGCTTGGACTTCACTCCTGCATTCGCTCACCTTTGTTTATGAGAGAATCACTACCCTGGGCCAGTCGGGGCTGTACCGATGCCGCATTCGGCAGTATAAGAAAAACTTTGGACAACCCTAAAAGCCCGACTCAAAGTCCAATGCAACTTCTATAGCGACAAAGTTAAGCTAATCCTGTGTATTTACTTTGTCCTCATTCAGGAAATCATTCGTGATGAATTACTGTGTTGCAGATCAGCTCCGCATGTACCGGGAGTTTACTCAGATGGTGTATCCCGCGACATACATGGGCCCGCACCATTTCTACCAGTTCATGATCGACCTCGGCTGGCAACGGGCGCAGTGCTCTAATCTCTTTAGGTACGAACATACGTGGGAAGTAGAGATTTTACTCGTAAGCACTCATGGCATTGAGGGCAGGGCAGGAGCACGTCTCGGTGAATTGTCAATTGTCAACCGTTGAGCTTAACCTCGGAAGAGTCATACTCGTAAGACTATTTTAGTAACATTGTAATTGTAACATTGTCGAACTGTTGTATTGGGCCATTATTGGGCTATGTTCTCAAGCGAGAACCTGGGGACTCGAGAGGTTATGTTGTTTCACCTATGCTGCTCTTAGTCATAAATAAGGTACAGTTGGGATGCTATACTTTCTTCCACTTTTCCCCAGCGCTTCGAAGACGCATTGTGACTAAACGTCGAGGATACTGCAATTCCGCGTACCCACTAACAAAATATAGTACCTTAGTTCCAAAATATATCTTACCTCTTACTTGCTAAGGTTTATTTTTCACATTATTTAATTTGTTAGTTACGACGTAAAGATACTCCAAAAAGTTTATATCTATTTAATATAAACTAGCGGGAAAGCCAGTGCCGGCCCAGCCCTTGATCGGGGTAGAGCGAGATCTTATCTTAAGACGTCTTTTTGCACCCTTTGGCCGACGATTTTCAGTTTATGTGAAATAAAATTTGGCGTTATAGCGCCCCTTGCCACCTGGCGCCTAGAGCGACTGTGGCTCCTCTCGCTCTACCGGGCCGACGCTATGGACAGCGAACGTTTGCCAGTTAAATTCGTCAATGAGCTTGTTGAAGTTTGAGAGAATCTTCACCTTGTAGGTACCTTAGCGTGGCTAGCGTGGCGAAAGCATTCTTAGTCTGAAACCTCGCCGCGACGTGCCGCCTCCGCTTTCAATGCTTTGGCGGCTTAAATTCAGGGTTTTAATCCTTCGTTAAACGTTTCTTTGCTTCTTTGTTAGATTCATTATTGAAGTGTTATTTAATGAATTCAAAACAAGTTTACCAGCTATTTTTTGTGGCTTTCTTTAGAGCTGCTGACATAAGCAGCCGCGGCGGGCTATCATTTTCGGAGCTGTTAGTGTGGATGGCGGCACTAGAGCCTGCTACCCCGCACAGCGGGATCACGGCAGAACTCCGCTGTAAATATATCTTTAGGTACTATCTTCTTTAATTAATTGCACAGTAAAGTAAAATTTCAAGCGGGCAGCAGACTTAACGCATTTCTAACTCCCTTTGCCATAACGGCTATCAGGTATTGGTATTGGCTCAAATATGTATGGCAAAATGTATCGTTTCCCAACCGTTTCACTTGCCAACCCGCATTTTTTTCTTCTTCTTTGTAAAAAAAATTATTTCAGTACCATCGTGTAGAACCCTATATGTTAGGTTAGTTTTAAAATAAAAAAATATCCTGAAATATTTAGGTACAGATGAAGAAAAAAAGCGGGTTGGCAAATGAAACGGTTGGGAAACGATACAGTTAGCCAAACATATTTCTGCCAAAAGGCAGAGAACCATCACGGATAGAATTTATTAGATTAGCTTAGATTACGGCAATTTGCTTGAGGAAATACGAGGGCAAATGGAAGTGTAATATCGGTACAAAACCACTAATAAGAGTCATCAATATTCTGGTTTGACATATCTGTTGGCAGATTCTTCGACATCAACCACGACGCGAAGCTGGAGTATGTGGAGTTCAAGGAGCTGGTGGCCGCAGCGCGCGCGGCCCGGCAACTACCCGTGGACGGCCTCAGCGTGGCCAGGGATGCAGACGCCTGCCTCAAGTTCTGCTCTCTTAGTACTTGTGCCCTGACAGCTCTATCTCTCTAGCCAGAGTAGCTAGTGAATGATGGCCTAACATATTTCGAAGTTCTTAGGCGAAGTTTGGACAGTAAAGTAAAAAGAGAGCTCAAGAAAAATTTGCAAATCTATTCTCTAGGTTAACACCTGCTCAGGGCCTGATTAACCCTAAGGCTAATTAGGCGGCAGCCTAGGGCGCGAGGATCGGGGGGGCGCGCTGAAATCGTGTCTTCGCATGCACTATTAATCTAGCATCATTAGGCCGACCGTAACACAACTGGCAGGGGCGCGTCCTCATAATTAGCCTAGGGCGGTCAGAACTCTTGATCCAGGGCCTGCACCTGCTGCAGATACTGCAATGATCTCCTAGTAGGTTTGTGACCTGTTAGCTGCGTAGAACTTGGCTCTCTATGTGACGTAACTGCAACAGTGCGTAGCTGCTAGGGAGCCATTGGAAAAACGTCTTCAAATAGGTGGTGGTGGCGGTCTCACATGCTCGACTCTAGGTAGCTTATCTGTCGTAAGCTGTGTAGAAACCACGTAGGAAAATTGATTGTGATGCAAAGGTCGTAAACTCTATCCGGTGAAAGGGCACTCTGGCCCCGAATTATATGGAACGGAATATTCTGAAGTATTGCCATTCAGTTTCTGAATTCCTAATATCTTAAGTTCTAGCAGATTATAATCTCGTAGACTGGACGTTATTAATATAAGCCGGAGACTTCTACTGCGTGGTTCGAATTGCTGAAGACTTTCGTATATCCGTAGGGAACTAGGCGTCGAACCGAATTCGCCGCTTTCAATGTCGGACTTCTTGCGAGGGGTAGGCGAGATGCGCTTACGCGGTACCAGCGCCCTGCTGCGCGCGCCGCGCAGCATCGCTAGTTACCTCGTGGACCTGCAGTAAGTTTTTCCTTTGACAAACAGCAGCAAAAATATGCAACTCCGTTTGACGTTACTATATACCGTGGAAACCTATAGGGACACAGAACATCAGAAACCAGAAGTAAGTATCAACCGCAATAGCGAGAGCTATGATAGTGTAACCGCCTGCATAGTCCACAAACCATCACCTGGAATCACCGCGGCTTGCAAAAACTACGTACAATTTGCTTAATACCTTGACCTTGAATCTCGTGCGCAACAGAATTGTCCCGCGGGCGGAGTACAGTCACCTTAGGTGCAAAGTCAATCTGACATTCTACCATAATAAGGTTGAGTTACCTAAAAGTTACAAAGACTTGACACCTCTAATGACATTGACGACTTCAAGCATATTTTTCAGGTAGGTAAGTGAAAAAGAGAACCTTAATTTCTAAAGCCGTCAATTACACTCTTCTTAAACTGGATTGCATAGCCAGCCAAACTAGTCATGTGAACCCCTCTGCTCCCCCTAACACTTCGATGCCGCGTCTTTCACCCCGCGAGAAGGTCGCGCATAAACTTGTCCTGCTATAAACCGACCAGGACCTGCAACGGTGGCGAGGTCATCGTAAATACTTTCTCTACTTATCCGATAATCTAGGCTAGATTCGTCTTGCAGGGAACGTGAGAATACCGCGTCGGCGGCGGTGGCAACTGTACCAAAAGCACAGACTTGTAAGTAGCAGTGTTGCATATAGTTTCTTCGAGGGTTTTCTACAGGACAATACTTAATTTCAGCTAGTACACTTATCCCTACCGAGCTATCCCTACTGGTAGGGATAAGTGCACGTTTTATTAGATTTATTTCTACCGGTAGAGATAGGTGCATTCTGTCCATTTCCACTATTCACTGGGAATAGTGGAAATGAGTAAGGATTTAAGGCAGTTCCCCTCCAGGGCCCGTATTATGGTCGCCTTTATCGCAGTGGATAAAGCTTCCGTCACTCTCGCACTTACATACTGGTCAGAAAGTGAAAGATGTTTTATCTACGCTTATCTACGTCGATAAACACGACCATAATCGGCCCGCAGGGTCCATAATTTAATTTCCACCCTGTATACCACAGTTACCACTTTGTTGTAGTTGTACCCAACCCAACGTAGAGCCGCAATAATTCATTCGATTCTATTGGTCTCGATCAACTTGTGCTGATCAAGGCCTAGGGTGCATTGCTTTTAGACGAATATTTTATATTGTCGCTGGGAAAAATCATTTATGCAGAGAGACTCGGTATGGTTGTGGGACTTGCCGACCGAGCAACCGCTATACCCTCAAAAAGCCCTCAGCGTCTTTAGGGAGGTGTAACAAGATCACGGCCTTGCGCATTCTGCTGTGAGGGAGGGCGATTTGTAAAAGGCACCCTCAGAACTATACCTAACCCTATAAAAACAAAACGAAATCTATTTTCCAATATGGTGTCCCGTATTTAGCCTCCTCTGGCCTGGCACCGGTGCGCACAGGCGACACGACGAAGGCGTACTCGTTGAGCGAAACGCGGCGGAACACGGTGGGCGCAGCGCGCTCCGTCGATTACAACATGGCCGCTTACACGGTGCGCCTGCGACGCTGCGCACCCAACGAGATGATCGAGCTCAGCCACTTTGACGGTACTTATATGGACGACATTGATAGACACACAGTACAATTAAGGATTTTAAAAATAATATGTATGATTAAGGCCTCTTCATTTTCACGCCACTTTGTCCACTCGTGCTAACGCCATCCACCCTTTCCCAACTGTCTACCAAATGTCATCGGACCAACGAAGTGATGGTTTGCCCACTGACCTATGACCTGTGGCGTGAAAATGAAGAGGCCTTTACCATACAGGCAAGAGCGCTTCCGTTAAATGCACTGACTCTATCGGACAAGAATTTAAATAAGAAATTCCGCTGCTCTTAATGTCCGGAAAAAACGTAGGTGGTAACTTTAGGCCAACCGCCATACCCTATCACATCAGTGGCAACTACCTCCTAATAATACCAACCGGACCTATATTAGAGGGAGCTGTCAGGTTTAGAAACTTTTGCCGTCATTTTTGTGGTTTCAGAAGATGCCGTGACCGCATCGACGGCAAAGCTTATCACGAACGCCGCGAAGTCCATAGAGGTGCTGGGCCCCTCGGCCGCGCCTGTCGAGGCTCTTGCAGCTGTGCGGTACTTCGCCGCACCAATAGAGCGGGGAACCGTGAGTACGCTCCACGACAACAGCATGTCAAAGCGAGATTGATCACGGCGGCTTTTGTTTGTGGTGTACCGATTTTAATTAAGTATTCTGAATGATACCTGTAGATAAAAGATATTAGGCTTTCGCTACCCATAAATTTTTGATATACTTTTCCATTTTCTTACATTACACTAAGCAACATCTATTCTAAATCGGAAGAAACTTGGAGAGGCATAGACCCAACAGCAGGCAATCAAATAAAGCTGCGGAAGAAGATCCTAAAATGTTCTAGAGTTTATGGCTTTCAGCTGTCTGTGAACATTTGGCTCACACGCCTGCAGCAAGCGCAAGCGAGATAAGCCATCACAAATGGGTCTGTTACAATTTCAAAAAGTCTATTGTCAAACTCTATATTAGAATAACAGCAGCCCGCTCTTCGAACGAGGCTTAAATTGTCTTACCATGCGTTTACTTTATAGCGGCGCATCTCTAGCGCTCACTCCGTGACTGAGAAGGCGGCGTGGACGTGGGCGAACGCCAACGAAGAGGCTGTCATGGGCCGCCTGATCCTGAAGCTGGCCGAAGCCGTGCGACCCATCTGCGCCAACGAGCCACGACTCCTCAGGATAAACTCACCCATTTACGTTGTTGGTAAGACGTTGCTGTTGCTAGAACAGTACTCGTATACATGAAGATGATGACTTTCCATACGTATTATGCGAATTCCATAAAGTGTGCCCTTCCCAGGGGCGGATCCACAGGGGTCATGACCCCCCCTCTCCATGCCATGATAGGTACATGTTAACTTTTTGACCTGTGCCATGCATTTTGTTTTTATTGCAACAAAGACGCTTAAAACTTGTTTAATTTGTCCAATAGACATTAAACTATCCAAAATAAATGATTTTCTTTACAAGGTACGGTCACGATCGTTAATTTCAGACCAATTTCAAGAAAAATATGCTTGAAGTCGCCAATGTCTTATACTGAAACTCAACCTTATTGTTGTAGAATGTCAGATTGACTTTGGACCTAAGGTGGGTACCAAATTTAATCTCGTGACTATACCTAACGCTTATTGGGGCCTAATTTCGTCCAAGACATTTACAGCTAAAAATGTTCAAAAATACCTCGTCTATCACCCCCTTAAAGCTTTGCACCTAGCGACCTAACCTAACACCCTAGTTTAAGTAGATAGGCTCTCATTTTGAAGCTTAAATATTTTCTACGTATCCAGTTTCCGATATTCCGCAGGAGATCTCCACGGCAATCTAGCCGCTCTCTTGGCTATTGAGGCTGCCCTCTGGCCTACGGGAACCGCCCTGGCTCCGGCCCACTTCCTATTCCTGGGAGACTACGTGGACCGCGGCCCGCACGGCTCGGAACTGCTCGCGTATCTGCTGGCATCCAAGCTGCAAAGGCCGAACGCAGTGCTAATGATCAGGGGGAACCACGAGACCAGGGATATACAGAAGATGTTCACGTTTTATACGTGAGTTAATCGCTTCAGTCAAAATAATCTAGGCCTTGCAAGCGACTGTCATTCCCTGTCCGACGCCTCGATGGATGGCTACAAATATAAAATTATATTAATAATATTAATACATTAAATGTACAGTCAACCAATTTGATTCCTAGGCCACTATTGACTTTGTCAATGTGACGTTGTAAACCAAATCATAAGAAGTCTGTAACGTTTGGTTGTCAACGTCACTTTAAGATAGTCCAAAGTAGTAAATCCAGCTATTACTAGGTATGTACTATACTTTTGTGAAACCAAAGCCAGAATTATCTGGCGGTATTTACGGACGATACGACTTCGCGACCTTCCAAAGACAACCGAGCCTACCTACTCTTGGTTTACTTTAAATTTCCATCAGGTGAACCGCTGGTTTGTTTGCCACCTCTAGCGGAAAATACTATCACAATAGAGGCAGTTGTGCAGGATGACCTAAACGCCCATTTATTCTTTTGAGATTAAAATGATATCGAACCCGTTTTATCATTTAACAGAGAGTGCATAACTAAATACGGCGAATTGGAGGGCAATCGAATATGGGCAGCAATTAACCAGGTGTTCGACGCAATGCCACTCGCTGCGTTAGTCGATGATAAGGTGAGAGCGTCGGTGGCTTTGGATATCGACTCGTGATCGTAAGGTACCTCTAACGGTGATGGTAAACATCGTTATGAAGCGTGCACATTAGAACAGCTGAGTGTGGTAAATAGGTAATAGTACAAAAGATGCTACAGGATCAAAGTGTAAGTATATAAAAGGGCCAAGCCAATTTTACCCTTTGTCATATTGCGGAAAGATATAAAGTATGTATATGCTCAATTACTAAACAGAAATTATTATGCGCTGACTAGACGATTTTTCTAAACCAGTTTATTTAATTTAGAACTTTAGAATGGTGAGTTAAAACCGGAGTTACTCATAAGCTATTCGTAAATTAATCAGCTCAAATATTTAGCAAGCATCATCAAACAACTTGTTAAAGTTGAAGAGGAACAGAAGACACTGTTAAAGTACTACTGTCTGAGTTTTTCTCATCATCTCACGTGCCAGTGCCTACGAGTGTGTCTCGAAACGATCGCGATATCTTTGAGCCGTCCACGACTTTTGTCAAAATGGCAAGTCCACTTTTGTGTTTTCTTTCCTTCAGTCAAGTCAACTCAAGTGGCATTAACGCTTGATGCGATTTAATAATAGTTCCAGACACATCCTGTGGGATGCGCAGATTGATGCAGATTATTATATTTGTCCAGGTGTTCTGTTGCCACGGAGGCATCCCTCCTCCCTGGGTGTGTCCGCTAATCTCAGCCATAGACAAGGTGCCGGTGCCACTGCCGAAGCCAGCGGAACAGAGCTCTATAGCCTGGGAGCTGCTGTGGAACGACCCTGTCAAGTAAGGACGTTACATTATCCTGCTTTAGCCTCTAGATTCCATTGAAAGTGAAACTTGTAATTTTAGATTTACAGTGATTAGTCCAAAGACTAACAGAGCTGGCACATTTACTGCTATGGGCAGCAGAATTCTTTTACAGAACTGAGATTTACATATTTTAGCGGTACTTGGAAAATACACCTCATTAGGTAAATTAAATCCTGATTTTAGGTCCCCGACCGTCGATACCATTAATAAAATAATCTCACGAGAAGCCTCAGAAGAATGATCGCTTTCCTAAGAAGCTTATCGTAGTACCACAGCTTTTGCCCGCGACTCCGTCCGCGCAGAAAATGTTTTTTGCTATTCGGGAGCAATCCGATTTTTCGAAATCAAAGATCCCTAAGTCCATCATTGGGATTTCATTTCGCTTAAGGCCTTCGCACTTTAGTAAGGATAAGGACTTTTGTGTCCAAATAATGACCATAGCTGCTTTAATTTCAGACCCAATAAGACCACAGCAACGTTAGCCCTTGAGCTGGCTGCGAACGAGGGGTTCGCGGCGAACTCGAAGCGCGGGACAGGCCACGTCTTCGACCAGAGCGCGCTCGACCGGTTCCTGCTCGCCAACCAGCTGTCACACGTAGTGCGCGCGCATGAGCTGCACCAGACCGGATTCATGGTCAGTTGTGATGGTGATGATGATGTCTTCCTATTATCCTTCATTGGAGCCTTTTGGGCTCGCTCGAAGAAGCTAGATTTCCAATGTTCACGAATTTGTGTTATAACTTCCAAGATATTCCAGTCGAGACTAGTTAATGGTCTCTTGGTCACTATGTTATTCAATTACTCTGATGTGGAGCTCCGATTCTTGGACCTGCAATAAGTCCGTTTATCTGCGTAGCTGGTCCGCCCGGAGCACTGAATTAACCATCCTTCAATTAAGTGTTAATCTACCGCCAGCGATTTTTGCATATGGTGTTTCAATTCAATGGTTTCCTTCCCATTATGACGGACCTTAACGTTTGTTTCATGTTTTTATTTAGTTTTTTACCAGTAACATATTTTGGGGGGGGAGGGGTTGCACTGAAAATGTTGTACGCGGCAGTCCTGCGGAGTGACAGACTTTGAGGGATGCTAAGCGACTGCCAATCAGTAAGTGTCGACCAGGTTCGCTTCCCTTCCCTGCTTATAGCCCACCCAGTGCTAGCCTGATGCCTTTAGGATGGAGTGAGATCCAGTCGTGAAACCTCTTTTGTTTGCCTCTAATATATACCAGTTTTTTTAACACTGAAGTGCCTTGTAGGAATTGGCTCCTGAAGCGGCTGCTCCGTTCGTCCTATGGTAAGGCCGGCCCTGAGCCCACCCCCGCTAACGAAGATGCTTCGTCCCCAGCAACGGCTGCCATACCATGGGCTAATCGTCAGACAACCATACACTTAAGGCGATTCCTTGACTTGGGGTACAGGGGACATCAGTACGCTTGGCACAAATTCTTTACTGCTCCGTTGCTCGAGCAAAAAACACTGCTCACTGATGTCGTATCGCCAAGTTGGAGCGGTTAATAATTTAAGGAATGCTTGCAGTGCCAGCTGCGGGGCCGGCTTATCTCGGTGTTCTCGTCCTCGCACTACTGCGGCGGAACCAACGACTCAGGAGTCGCGCTGCTCGAGGACGGCAAACTTCGACTCTTGCGCATCAACACAGAGTGACATCTATCGGGCTCACGCTCCGAGTGGCTAGCACATTTCGGCCATAATACCAAAGGCGGCTATAGGTGAAAATGACTTCTTGCATGTAGTTGTGTACAAAACTAATATCGAATTTACGTAAAATTTCAAATATAGAATGTCGAACGTTCTATACAGAAGTGTCACAACTACATGCAAGAGTCATTTACTTAAGTGCTTCACCTATAATATAACTGCAATGCAGGTATCGAGTCGAAGCATTCTGCCTCTTTACTCAATTTGTGACCACATTAAATTTAAAATGCTTATGATATTACTGGCAGATTGTACTTTCTCCCTTGTCGTAACAAATTAATAAGAAAAGTTATCCGAGTGACAAACAAATGACGGACTATTTGTGCTAGCCCTGTGGAATTGTCTTGACATGTCAATATTCAAGACAATTCTGAAACGAGTCTAGTGGTTTAAAAACCACAATTAAAAGCTACCTACATTTAGAACACAAGAATCTCATTACATAATTCATTAGGTTTAATATTTCTTGAACTGCCATAAAAATTACTAAATTGTTTGTTTCGCCCATTGGTTGCTAGAGAATGCTTTAATGCATTAAGTCCCCCATTTGTCCTTACTTTGTGTATTTTGCAATAAAGTTTACATAAATAATATAAGTCGTGTTTTGTTTACTAAAAGATAATCTCGCGCAGTGTTAGGACTTTCCGATAGATGACAGGACTGGAATTAAAATACTACACGGCTGGGGTCCTACTTTGAAAATCAATGTTCGAAGTTTCGTTGGCTCTATCTCTTTCTATCGAGTCACGAATGAAGAGATGATCGAAGTTTCGAAATTAGTGCTTCGTAGTAGTCCTGCTGGTGTCGTGCTTATAAACGGTTGTAAAAATATCGATTATGATTAAAATCATGCGATATAAAATCATAAACTTCGTATATCGCGTTATTTTAATAAATATAATCAAAATATTGCATGAAAGCGACAAGGACACTCACTCTTTAATGTAGTTCTACTATGAACGTAGCCAAAATCGGTGCTCGGTTCGTCTACCTTAATCGTGTATAATTTGAGTAATTAAATTGTTACACGTTATTATTAAACTCGATTGTACATAGTTTTTTTTGTGTGTAAATTGTTGTCTTGAACAAAAATAATGAAACCCGATGTAAGTAATATTGTTTTATACTGCTTTTTGAATCAATTTTACAATTGTAACATTAGTTAAGATTGGATTTTTTTATGTAAATTTGAATTGAAGATGTAAAATAAAAAATATTTTATCATTCCTTCTCATTTATTTCTAGATTTTAATTATTGAAAAACTTTCAGACCAAGAAAAGTGTGAGTTTTTTCAACTTAAAGTGATAAAATTCTGTTACTGATATTACAAAATACGATATCTTACAATAGGAAGGTAAACCTAGTACTGACAAAGAGACGGGGGTGTATATTCGCGGTGTAATATCACATAAGTACTACCTTTGGCAATTATTACCTTGGAACAATACAGAATATTTACAGGTTGTTTAAACTGTCAAACAGTTTCTTTCAGGTTTCCTTAGAAATTTAATTTAATTTGATTTCCAAAGATATGTATTTTTTTATGTAAGAGGCAAATAAGCCTGCAGAATACCAGATGCAAGACACTATAGTTGGAGCAATTTCAATGAACTCAACTGTACAATCTTACAGTAAAATAACAAGGTCTCTGCTAGGGATTGGTCGCTGACGATGAACCTACCGTGCGGATATATCAATTAAAGTGCAGTTAATAACGTCATCAAAGCACATTCTTGTCCAAAGATAATACCATTTACATATACTCATTACAACTCTCCTACCAAAAAAGTTCAAAACCTCGTACAAATTTCAATATTCTAACTTACACACATACACAAAACCCCCTGAATCTTTGCCAATCATTATAAATAGCAATGATTACTATTTCACCAGACATCATCTCACCTTTGAGTTTACAACTATCATTTGTATACTGAATACCCAAGTTTATGGTATAAAGTAAAAGCAGTCAATCATCGGATTCCTAGCAAAGCAATAATATACATATACTTAAAGCAGACAGGAATTTTCCATTGTATAGTACTAAATTACTTTTTTAATGGTAATGGAAGATATGGTGATACGATTATCTAATAGTTAGACCACGGCGAAACTTTGTATTAACAAAAGGGCGGTCCTGTTCTCAAAGGGTCACAAAGGACAAACGTCACTATGTAACTTTAAAAAGTTTCACAGATTTCACCTTAAAGTTTGTAAAGTCGGCTTAAGCTCAATGCCGGCACGATAGTAGTGACGACCCAAGCGGTGCTAGGTCGAAGTAAAGGTGGTCACTGACGGCCAGTCCAAAAACTTATATGCAGTGTTGGTTAAAATATATAACAACTTACTTGAAGCAATTAGAAATACAGACACACAAGTACTGATTTAAAATGAAACTTTATCAATGGTTAGGTAGTTAGGTACCTATTTGAGAAAGGCTTCTTTCTACTATGTCGATGAATACGTGGGCAAAAAAAATGAAACTAATTAAGTGTCCCATTATAATGATTGAATTTTTGAGACTTGCTATGAAAGCAATCCGGATTAATAAAATATTGTGTATCCAATTTTAATTTTAGATAATCAGTGTTTATGTTTTTGCATGCCGTCACCAACAGTCAATGCGTTAAATAATATCAGATTATGATATTAAAATTAAGACGAACAAGGAATCTGGATCAGAAAAAAAAGATGACATTGTCGATTAAATTAGGCAGGACGCCGCGCGAATTGATGCGATGAACTGACTGTCAGTGACCACCTTTAAGTGTTGCGCTATGGACACGATACAGACAGCTTCTCGCGACTAGCACGATCGTTAATCAACTGCCTTCATGTTCCCACTAGACAGGTATATCGTTGACTTATTAAGGTAAGTGTCGTATCAGACGGTAACGAATCTGGGCGACTGACAAGTCCATCTAGATCCAATTGCATTGGTGAATGGACAAAATAAATTGTGTCATTAAATACCTACATAAGTAAATAAAGAAGAACCATATCTAGTTTGTGAATGGAACCTTAGATGTCTAAATCTTAGCACTATACATTTTGTATTGAACTATGACGTAATATCGTCACAGTTTTAGAGAAAAGAAGTTTCATGGAACAGATAGGACGTACTGCGTATGTTACTGACTAATAGTTGCAGCAATCCTAGTACATTCAACCATGGGACGTAATATTAACATAATTACATAGTGTGTTTTGAGTCAGCGAATCAGCTTTTGCAATATCAAAATCAGTGGTTCCTTTGTAATTGGAAACCCAGCTCTTAATTATTAGTTGGTTTTCAGTGTTATTGTATCATCTCTGTGCCCTGTATTTTTCAAATACATTTGAAATGAAAATAGGTGGTGAAACTTGCGAGTTCATTACATTAAATGATGTGATGAATATTTATGACAGCTACAAAAGAAAAACAAATTATTATTAAATTATATTCACGAAACCTTAATATATAAGATTATACAATATTAAATTACCATTTGTCCACTTAACATGTTTGAAAGGGTTTGTAGCATAATAGCGAAAATCAAATTTCATAAGTACGAAATTCCTAACACAAAACTTTGAATATCAAAACGTCTAATGTATTACGAAATTCTTAAAGATGTATGTCATTTTAAATTTGACCTATAAAGGGTTAAAATAAGGTCAGCTAAACGTAGGAAAAATTTCATGTGTTTTAAACTTAGGTCAACTGGGCTTAGGAAAAATGTCGTTGGTATTTTCGTGCACAGTAGTGGTATTGTACTTTAGACATTTATAACAGGCTAATTAAACATAGGACATACATCTTTAGGAATTTCGTACATTATACATTTTGATATTTGAAGTTTTGCTGTTAGGAATTTTGTACTTATAAAATTGAATTTTCGATATTATGCTACGGACCCCTTTGAAAGTCTTGTCAGTTAAATAAATAATCAATTCATTCACTCATATACTCAACAGAACACTTCAGAATGTCAGATTTAAAATTAAACATCATCATACCGATGTAATGTGCATAGCGACCAACGTACTTCCACAGGTTAATACTAAATATGCGTCTGTTAAAGTAAGTGATAAGACATTGTCTGTGGGGTCATTCTGTCACGGTAAGTACAGTACGAGTGAAGCCTGCTGTCCAAATCCACCAGCTTATTGTATCTTTTGGAAAACACATTAAGATCATTTGAGAAAGTGGATTTCACTTACCTAACGACACAATCACTATAAAGATGAACTGCACACAACACTTTCACTTCACTTGTCATTACAGTCACTGTTTGTCTAAAGCAGTAGTTTTCCGGTGATGATTTCTAGTGCTGCCTTACGCCGTAAGTAAGGCATGTGGGACTGGGTGAAGGTGTAGGGCGCGTTGCGCGCGGCGAACTCGGCGAACGTGCACGAGAACATGCCGCAGTCACTGCCGTTCATCTGCTGCGGAATGTCCTGCAAACAAGATGCGTAAACTTATATCGGAGTCGAAAACAGGTTGTTGTACAGTTTAAATAAATGATAGCAAGTAATCCATGTCCTGAATTAAAACTAGAACAAATATTTTTCGTCTCCGGAAAAATAGTTAGTTCCTGAGGGAATGTTAAAAAGTCCAAAGTCACAAGGAAACGCTAGTGATAAATAAAAAAAATGGTATTTTGCTTATTTACATATGTTGTAAGTCGAAAGGGGGATGGGTGGGGGATGGGGTCAGAAGGTTCTTGAGTGGCGTCCGCGGATCGGGAGACGAGCTGTAGGTAGGCCTCCAACAAGATGGAGTGACGACCTTGTAAAAATCGCGGGAACGAGGTGGATGCGAAAAGCACAAGTCCGGTCTGAGTGGAGAGCCTTCGGGGAGGTCTATGTCCAGCAGTGGACGTCTTTCGGCTGACATGATGATGATGAAGTCGAAAGGCCTAGGCTAGCCATAATATTGACAATTATATTGCTTTAAACATAAAACTTCCTCCTTAATATATATATTGCTTTCAGTTGCTGGATATGATTAGTCAAGTCAATTTAACCCAACAAAAATACAAAATTCTAAATATTTATTCAGTAAATTGACCACATGAGACAAACAAAAAATCCACATCCTTACCTTACTCAAAGTTTCGAGCTTCCAGCCTTTATCATCAAAGGGGGCTCCTTTCTTATCCTGGTGCTCATCATGAAGGTATTGCATAAGCGCCTCAAGGCAGCCCTGATTCCGGCCACCCATACTGTCCAGATATTGGATCTTCTTACTCCGGAAGTCTACCATGCTCATGCACCAGTGCACCCCAAGATGCACTGGAGCAACCATTAGATCGTGCGCGAATATATCCACCTGAAATAAATAAGTATATGATTATTGATTATTTACAGATTCTAATTGTTAAATCTGTAACTCATCTTTATCGCGTCTTTTTATGACATACAAATTACTTTTCACATCACCTATTCGGAAAGGGGACTTTTCTTCCCTGCTAGAAGGGATTAAAGTCGCAGTTTCTGTTCAAGGACATTTTGTTGCAAACTTGACTAGAAATTTTTATTTGCACATAATCGATTACGTGCTTACTATTTTACTGATATTTTACAGATGAATATGATGATGATGATGATGACGATGACGACGACGACGACGACGACGACGACGACGACGACGACGACGACGACGACGACGACGATGATGATGATGATGATGATGAAGACCTTTCATTTTCCTCATAGGTGATGTAAAAAGCAGTATGTGTCATACGGTAGCAAAATTATTTCCACCTTGGGCGTTAACACTTGAATCCCTCTCTACACTCAGGATTCAATTTACGCCCTCGCTGTAAATATGTCATTTTGCTCCCTTGTGACAAATAACTATTTTATGTTATGGCATCCTGTACGGCCGTGTTCTATAAAAGAAGAGTGACGGATAGCAATTGATATTTTTAGACTTGTGTGCAAGAAAAAAATGTGTTTATGCTAATTATACAGTGATTCATGCGAGATGAAACATTTTACAAACTAAAATGAGTCGCGGTCAGTCGTCAACGGATCGTGATCTATCACTATGGATCGCACTGATTACAGTCTATAGCGAAAGTATAGCCTTCGTCTCAAAGCAAATAATAAATGTCAAACATTAGGCATATAATATACTAATAGACATACAATAAATACTTAGGTCAATCAATATGATTAAAACTGATGGATTACATTTCATTTATGAAATACACATGCAAGGCTACACGTTCAATATTTATCACGTCAGTACTGCATCGGGTTTCGCAAATTTTAATATTTAATTTTTACACAAACTGCCATGATGGAATCCAGAAATCTAGATTTCCGTGAGTAAAGGTGCGACCGGACCGCTGCTTAACGGTGCGTATATTACGGTGCGTCAAAAACGTCGGCGCCATGTTGTTACAATGACCCCGTCTTTTGTTTACGCATCGACACCGTATTTTACGCAGCGGTGGGGTCGCACCTTAATACTGACATCCATCAAAACATTAGATTACATGATCAGTAAATACTACGATCTTTAATAATTATCAGTAGATCACAGTATTTATTCTATTTCTAGCGTTCGCCTTATTATAAAAACAATAGAACATTAAAAACAATAGAACATAAGAATTAACCCATAATATACCTGGAGCGAGGCTAGCAAGACTAAACCGCGACTTGTTTGTCAAAATATACCTTACCGAGTTTCTTACGCCGGTTCTTCTCGGGGGCAAAGGTTTATTTTTCGAACCGGTGGTACAATGCTTTTTGACATTCATAGGTGCATTATATTATGCTTAAATTGAAGAATAAAGAACTTTGACTTTGACTTTATTGGGAAGTGTACCGAGGAATGGAAGGTTTTCCGGGTAAATTTTTTGACTATATAGATTACGACGTGCTCCTTGCCATATTGGCAAAACCGGTCATGTGCGAGTCGGACTCGCGCACTGAAGGTTAAAAACATCGCTGTAATAGCTCCCGGCTCAATAATGTCAAAACAACTTGTCAATTGATTCCTACAAGCTTGCAAGCGATCGACGAATGAAACTAAGCCAAGTATTTCAAGTTTGACTGACTGACAAAAAAAATCTAAATCAAAGCATTTACCTTTCTCGTCCACCGCCTCAAGCCGGCCTGTCCACTCTGCATGAGCTTGGGGTAGAAGAAGGTGTTGGTCGCGTACACCTTCGGCAGGTCCTTGCGTTCCTGAGAGCGCTGCATCAGCAGATTCATGTAGAAGTTGATCACTTCGTCGTTAAGCCAGTTTAGACCAGCTAGGGTCTGCAGGTCGCGTCTGAAAAAAATGCATAATTAATCAACTGGCGAAGAGGTGGAGAGGGCTTTGCTCTTCAAAGGGACAGTGTTACTAATTAAGAGAAGTCAATTGGTATGGACCATAGAATATTTTATGTGGCAATTATGTTTACTGAGGAATGCCGTCTAGAAATGCAATTAATAGAAATACTAGAGCCGGTTGGACACACTAGCCGAGACACCCTGAGACAGGCCAAGAGCGACTGTGTAGGTACAGTCAACCAATTTGATTCCTAGGCCACTATTGACTTTGTCAATGTGACGTTGTAAACCGAATCATAAGAAGTCTGTAACGTTTGGTTGTCAACGTCACTTTAATATAGTCCAAAGTGGCCTAGAAATCAAATTGGTTGACTGTACATACTGCTTTTGTTGTGTCTCACTCGCTCTCGTCTTGTTTCTCCATGACCCGATCGCAGTCAGATTCAGCCCGAGAGTCTCGAGAGGCTTTTGACGAGTGTGTAAAGCCAGCATAAGATTACACAAGTTTGCACAACACCACAAACATACTAAAGATATGTTTTATTTCTTACCTGTGTATCCGTAAGTTGAACTTCTCCACAATTAGCTGTCCTGGTGGACCAGGCCCGATAGCTCTGTTGATGAGCTTCTCTTGCTCGGGGGTCAGTTCTGGTAGCTCCACTGTCGGTTGAGCCTCCTCGATGAGACACTCTGGAATACTGAGCTCATATTTGAGCTTATGCTCTACGTATGCTATATTCTGCTCATAGTTAACTTTAGATATAATATCAGACTCTCGCCGAGCTTCCTTTAACTTCGCTTGTGTGTCCTGCAGTCTCTTTTTGTATTTTGATTCCAATTTTGCAACCCAATCCGTCGATGTAACAGCTCTGCCTCTGTAGGAGTCCTTTAATGTGTTTATTGGATCAATTCTAACTGAGGATGATGAAGACTCTGAAGGCACCACCTCTACTTCAGAATCAGAAGAGTTAATTGATGCGACAGTAATAGGATCATATTCCCTGGATGCCTCATTTTCTCTTTCTGCTATCAGTCCTTTTTCCACCAGTTTTAACTCGTTAAGTGATTTTTTCTGCGACCTTTGAGTATTCCGGAATGATGCAGAGTCATCTGCTATATTTATTATATCAAATGGCTTCCCAAATGTCATTGGTTTGGTAGTTCCCGCTACTCTTCTAATCAACTCCTGGTAATTCTTTTTCTCATCTAAGTTAAACACTTCTGACAGTGTGGACCTAATATTTGAGCCATTCATATTTAATAATCTACTTCGTGATCCAGATGTCGGTGGTTTCTGGGGTTGCAGAAACCGTGGTAATGGTGTTTTTTTGTATGTTTTCATAATTCCAGCAGGGGCTTTGAATCTTGTGTAACTTTTGGGTGACAGAGTGTATTTCCTGTCATTTAGGTTTCTACTTAATCTGTAATATGGAACATCGTCTTCTACAGAGTCTTGCTGATCATTTTGGGCCGTGTAGAGCTTATAAGGCTTGGCCGGCCCAGAGACCTGCTTTACATAAATGACGTCATTTTCTTGTTCCTCTTGGTCTGGTTCTTCATCATTCAGATCTATGTACAGGTTTGGGGGTTTGTTTGGTTTTACTGGCTTACTTGCCACCCATGTCACCTGAAATAGCAATATATACTAGCTTACTAGTTGCTTCATTTGCAAGGCAAAGAACAGTGATTTGCATGACAATAAGACATAAAATATTTTTTAACATTCATACACAAGGTAATGCAGTGCACTGGCGTACAATAGTCTCTGCCTTCCCCTTTGGGAGACAGGCGGAAGGTATGTATGTATGTATGTATGTATGTATGTATGTATGTATGTATGTATGTATGTAATGCAGTGACAAATTAATAGGTATTCTCTTTAAAGTTTTTAAGTAAACCAAAAAAATTTATTTAATAGATTCATTCCCCCTTTCTCTAAATAGTAAATACATAGTCTGAAATATGATTTGGTTTGAACAGGGTGAGAATGTAAACACATTTAGTGTTTTTTTTACTTTATTCAGTAGATGAGACAGATTTAATGCTACTCCTTTATTAGCAAGAAAATGTGAAATCATATTAGATTAGAACAATAGTTACTTTAACCCTTAAAGTCATTTTGCATAGAATACTTTAGGTAAACTTTCTATAATTTTTATTTTAGTTTTTTTTTTTAACATGATTAATCTAATGAGACTTTATTTGTGTTGTTTTGTAGGGTTTCATACCCAAAGGGTTCCTAGTGGGACCCTATTCCTAAGCCTTTGCTGTCCATTTCTTTGTCAGGCTGTATATCATGAACCATAATTTTGAAATTTTCAGAGTGTGTAGGGTGATTTTATTTAGCTGCTTTCCTCCACTTAGCAGATTTGCCAGCTTTGGAGGACCAAAATAGTATGTACTAGTGATCTATTTGTTTATTTTTAGTGCTGATTACTTCTGATATCCTCTACGTTAAATTTAAATGAAGCATTAAGTTATAATCTTCATTGATTTTTTATTAGAATTGTTAATGATAAAAGTTTGGATTTCACTAGTAAAAACTAGCACAATCCAAACTTTTCCACAACTTTTTGTTTTTGACTGCATGTCATCTAGTTCAGGATGATTTCGTAAAAGTGCTACAAAATAGTAAAAAATGCTGCTTGGTGAACAATATGTATTTTTGGTTTTATTTTATATTACTTAACAAAATAAGTATCATAGTGACAAAAAAAAAGCTGTCCCAAAACAAGAAAAATGCTTACAAGTACATTTTAGAATTCATCCACTTGCTATTTTTAGTTTTTGTCCATAAATTCTTATAAATTTTACTCCTGCAGCAATGAGAATTGGCTGGATGAAAATTGTCTAATTGAGTAACCACCAAAGATCTTTTACAACAAACACATTATAAAATTGTATAGGTTTAAAAACTTGTGATACGAAACTGTGAGTGATACAAAATGAGTCTTTCAGTTGAAAAACTAAATATTTTGCAGATTAAATGATTCAGTATTAGTCCACTAAGGGCCGCAACTTGACCAAACAAGCGTGATTAAAGATTTTGTTCTAACCACCTCAGTCTACTGGACCAAAGACCAAAATTCGAGGTGGAAGTTGGCAAAATCACCCTTTTTCTATTGCTGCTATAACACCAAATGATTATATCCATGGAGAAACAGGTTAAATATTGTATGTGTAGTGCGGAACCCTTCGTGTGTAAGTCAAATTCGTATTAGATCAGTTGCTTTAATGTTACAACTTTAAGGGTAATTTTAAATAATATTAAATATATAAAATTGTAGATTTTAATTTTGTCTATCAGATAAAGAAGTAAGAGAAGGATAAACAGGATAAACCAAATAAAATCATGTCAATCTGTTACTCTACTTAACAAAAGACAATTAGAAACTAATTTCTTAATACGGTATTATTGCAGAGCATGGTGGTGCACAGGCAAAGTTCAAAAACTGGCCAACATACATTACCAATATCAATATCCACACTTACCTCGTCATCATCATCATCATCTAAAACCTCATGGAGTATAGGCCGCTTAGGAACATTAATACGGGGCTTTGGATGGTTCCTTGCAGGAGTCAATGGAGCATTCTCAGATAAGTCGACCAGCTTAACCGCCCTGGTCTTCATACGGTTGTTCGAACGAGACATTTCAATTGGTGTTGAGGTGCTTGGGTGGCCTTTCTCTACCTGTATTGGCACATAGCGAACATTTTTGCTCTCTTCCCTGTCCCAAATATCTAAAAACAAATAGCATGGTTATAAACGGTAGAATAAGTTTTTCAACCAATATTTTTTGTAAACTAGAAATTACAATACCATTGGAAGACACTGGACTGGGGAAACTACTTCTTTTCAGCTGTTTAAGCCTTTTGAGTGCCGGTGCCTCGTCACAGAAAAGATCGTCATCCGTTCTGAAAGGGAAAACTATATCAACACTGTTTCTAACGTGCAAATCACTGCCACTGCTAGTTAACTTACTTCCAAAAACTCGACGCGACTTTTAAAGGTATTTTGTACATGTTTTCTTCTATATTACAATTTACAGGAATGATTATGGACGTTTATAAACGTCTGGTAAAAAAGGTCTTTGCCGCCATATCCGAAACGTTGTAAACAAGTGTCATAGGTACCTGTCTCGTTTGAAGCTCGATTTAATGGCCGGATCGTCTTCATCACACCAACCGAGAAGGTTGCGCACATAAGCCACAATGGACTTCATTTTTCTGTGATTAAGTTTCCATCACCTTTTGTAGGTTGTATTTTCTGTTTAAAATGCAAAGCGACGTCCTACAAAAACGAAATGCACAACGATACCGATTCGTTTCGTTGACGCTAATTACATTTCGTCGAAAACCGACATTTACCGATATTGATTACCGGTTTTTTCTGACCGTGTTTAAAACAGTGTCTGGAACAGTTCATTTAGCATTTTTATTTTTTATTTTTTTTATGGCTTTCACATCTCGCTCATGTTTGAGATGTATTTCGCCAATAACGAAGTAGACATTAGTCACGAAGGGAGAATGTTCGGTGTGATAATTTTAACAAAGCGAAGCAATCTTAGCAATTTTCTTGGCAAAAATAAAAAATGTCATGGAATCAAGCCCCTTCGGAATTTAAACCAGTAAAAAAATAAAATATCAAAACAAATCTAAAAAGCAAATGTTACATCTGTCTCTTTTGCACGTTCGAAGTGCAAAAGAAACAGATGTATTGTCGCTAAGCAACTAAGTTGCTCGGGCGCGCATAGCCGTATGGTATGTATCTTATAATACACATCGTTAAGAAAAGGATTAAGGAGGCGTTTTTAGAACAAATAGAACAACAGACTTTAAAAATCGAAGTTCAAAGCTACGTCACTTCACCTCTCTATCTCTCGAAGTAGTCATGAACTACGAGTGAAAGAGATGCGGTATCTGAAGTTTTGAATTTCTCGAGTTGTGGTGTGGTAACCTGTCCTGTCAGAAATGGAATCCGATTTCTGCAAAACGTCCTTCCTTGGTAGGTTTTAAAGGGGTGATAGACGTGCGAGTAAGTACGCCGTACTTGTGGCTCGGCGAACTTACTCGCCCGTGTGTCACCCTAAGTACGCGAACTTAAAGGTATACACGGGCGAAATAGGTCGGCGAGCTTTAATATAATCGCCCGTCTATCTGGGACTTTAGACATACCCTACCCTTATAATCTGTGGTGGGTAGGTGTCATATTCACGTGTTGAAATTGTTGATAAAAGTTTTTGAAAATTTAAATAATATATGGGAAATTGATGTAGGGTCGACGAGAATAAGATATATACCATATTATCAAACTCCCGTCACGGGAACCCCTTGTAATCCTTATATTATATTATATTAGGTTATCAAGATGTTGCAGCCTGTGATGCATGTTTTGAAGCAGAAAAGTATTATTTTAGCTTCAGGTTCGCCCAGGCGAAAGGAACTAATTGATAATATAGTAAGCAACTTATATTAATGATAAAGTTATTATAAACAACTCATTTAATTATTATTTTAGACATATGATATACCTTTAATTTTAGGGCTTAAAGGTAGACTTATGTCCATCATTATTTGAAGAAAATCTTGATCCTAAGGATTTTGAGAACTTCTCAGCATTTGTAGAGGAAACCGCTTTACAAAAGGTTTTGGAGGTGGAGCAGAGAATGAGGAGTCAGGGTAAAGCCCCAGACATAGTCATCGGAGCTGACACCATGGTGACCCTGGATGGAGAGATGTTTGGAAAGCCTACATCAGAAGCTGACGCGTTTCAAATGTTAACAAGGTTTGTTTTTTAAGGTACTTAGACAGCAGATTGTGACAGATCAATACATTTTATGCAACATCTTTTGTACTCACTTTCCAGCAATAAACGATTTGATTTGATTTGATTAGAAAACTTTAAACTGATATCGAAAGCATGTTACCCAATGAGTAAAATGACATTAATAACTTTGCCTGGCTACACTTAACCCTTTGAACGTCAAGAACCACTAAAGTGGTTGTGTACTGTCATGCCTACCACGCCATCGACCTATGTAGTGGTCACAGATACAGTGCAAAATTGACCCGAGTATTTGTGATGTAAGGTTGACATTCACTGTGGTTTGCAGCTATCATTGGCGTGTGAAGAACGTTTGTAACAAGTCAAAGGTGTTCAAAAGGTTAACAAATACAGCCTGTATGTAGAAAATTGTAATGTATTGGTTCCAGGTTGTCTGGGAGAGGGCACACAGTTTACACCGGAGTGGTCGTGAAGGCGTTAGACAAAGTTGTGAAATTCACTGAAAAAACTAATGTGATATTTGGCAAGATGACTGAGGACCAGATAAAGGGATACATTGCTACTGGAGAACCGATGTAAGCTGGCAATATTTTAATTTGTTCGTGACTGGAGTTAACGTTTTTAAATGCAACTGTTGGCAAATTACTTCAACATATTTTTGTGTCAATGACATCCAACTCTCAGTGAATTGTTGTATGCCTCATATGTTTTGTGTCTGCATTATGGTGACATAACTTCTGGGGCACTTGTAATTTTACAACCTCTGAAGAAAACAATAACTTCTTTTATATTTGTTGTTTATTGCTTGTACAAGAGGGACAGTGCTCAAGGTAAAGTGCCTGTGTTTGATGTGGACCTCTAGTTCCTGCTAAGAAACAGCTATTAACAAATTAACGAATAACACCAAAAAGCAAGCTTTATAAAACCATCTGTTGTTGCTAACCAACTTTAAATCGTTATAAATCCTGAATGATCATTCAAATTTGAAAAATGATTACAGAAACCTAAAGATGATTTTGAAATACCTATTTAATGATACCCCACTTGTCATAGTTCATCAACTTATATATTTTTCTTTTTTATGAATTGGTGTCTAGAGTTGCCTCCATATTGAATTTTAAATTCTGTCATACCTTTAGTGACACTAATGAGATTAAGACAACTCGATTGACATAAGAATCATAAAAAACGGTCCACGCGTTTAGTTTCTAGAATGCCACAAAGGAACAAACATACATATATAGGCTGATAAACATAATACCCTCCTCCTTCGGCAGTCAGGTAAAAATAGCCCTCTGGCATGTTCACTGGGCTCTTAAAGTGCCCAGTAGCCTGTGCTCTTGTTTATCTTCGTAAAAGTTACACGAAAAAACTTAAAATTATATTTATATCACAATCATTATATTGCACCCACTCGTATATTTTAAAAGGGAACATTATGATAGAGATCATTCCATTATTGTCTGACCATTGATGTATATTCGGACAGGGACAAGGCGGGCGGCTATGGCATCCAGGGCGTGGGCGGCACGTTTGTGGAGCGCGTCGAAGGAGACTACTTCACGGTTGTGGGGCTCCCGCTGTACCGGCTGGGGACTGTGCTCTATGACATGCATAAAGAATCATAGACAATATGTGGCGTTATCTATGAAAAGGGACCTTATTGTCGATGGCGCTTACGCCGCACTGCGTCACGCGACGTTGTATTTTTATCAGAGCATCGTTAATAATGGCGGAAGCGCCATCGACAATAAGGTCCCATTTCATAGATAACGCCACATATATCCTTTACTGAAAAAAGTTGTAGTGTCAAGTAGGTAAACGGGAAGATCTAATTCAAGACCAAAATCTGACCTCAACATTCGCTGTGATTACTGCATTTTGGTTTAAGTGTAGGTATTCTTATCAATAAAACTTATCCTAATATTACTGGTTACATTACACGAAATCTCATTCATGTTTTTATGAAATAATGTTAAAATAAGTAAATAATCAAGATGGGAACTGTCAGATTTTGGTCTTGAATTAGATTTTCGAGTAACTAGGTATAGTCTAGCAAATTCAGTTGTAACTTTTAAAACTTGTGTTCAACACAACTGTAATGTAATGTTTTGTTGATACTACTGTGATGACAAACCTTATTTTAAAATAGTACAAAATAATGTATAGTGTTGTTTTAGTTTTTATGACAGATACCTTAATGGGATTTGAATCAACGTCTTTTGTTTTATTATTGTATGTACGTGAGTTTATGTGTGTTATAAGAAAAATCAATAAAATCAGTTTTTACATGTTGATTTTTATTAATATCCAAGGCCAAGAATGTAGGTATATAAACACTTTACTGTATTTATCAGCTATCAGCATCATTCAAACATTTTTTTTAAACATACGCACTCTGCGGGTTCCCGTATTGCGGTCAGCCGTCCGGTAGATCGCAAGAAACAAAATGTATTAGCAGCCGCGCCATGACGCAAGAGAGAGAGAGATCTGATACCACAATCACAAGATTGCTATAAATAAATAAATCAATAAATATCAGGGGACAATGTCACACCAATTGACCTAGTCCCAAACTAAGCTCTAGGCTTGTACTATGGGTACGTAATAGACAACGATATAAATACTTTTTTCTACTCGCGTACTATAAACCGCTAATATTGATATCGTTAATGGTGTCAGAATACCACCTATAGCGTAACCGAAGAGTAAAAACAATTCTATAATTAGCGTTGCCATGGTAATAACAGTGCTATAATTTATTATAGCATTGTTATTACCATGGTAACGGTCATTCCGGATATCAGTCTTGGCGTTTAGTTAACACTTGACATCCTAATAATTTGTATATAAACCGTTAAAAACATTTTAACACCAATTAAAATTACGTATATTAAAAATAAAATTAATTTTGAGACTAAATATGTGTTTAAAATAACATTTTTATTCAATTACTAAAAATAGATGGTTAATATCCATCGATTTGTTATTTGGTTACCATGGTTACGTTCAATATGGATACCAACAAAATGGCGTTTCGTTTGGTATTCCAACTTGTTTATGATAAATTGATAGAACAGTTTTTAGTAACTATTAAAATACGCGTGAAATTTGTTAACATTTATCAATAAAATTCACAAACTATTAATGCGCATCGGAATAGTGAAAATTTCTTTGATGATAAGTAATTTGTTAGCAGAAAAATCGAGTAAAGTATACGAGAAAATTTTGCGATTGTTTATTTTTATCATTATCATTTTAAGCTTGTAGAAAAAGTTATGTATGCAACGGTTCACAATTAGCTCTTAAGGTACTCGTGCCTGTATTTAGAGCGCTCGCAAGCTCGCGCTCTAACCTCGGCTCTCGTACCTTAAGAGGCTTCATTATGAACCAGTTACATAAATAACTATTATAGAGAAATATAAACTTAAATGCATAGATAACATCCATGAGTCAGAAAAAATATTTGCGCTCATCACACAACTTTCTGCCCTTACCGGGATTTGCACCCAGGACCGCTAGCTTCGTAGGCAGGGTCACTACCAACCAGCCCAGCGCGTCGTCAATGCAATTTAGAGTTGTGCCCGCTCGGTCTTTAACGGGAGCGCTCCGATCTCGGTCAATCGGTCAAAGGATCTTTTAGTTCCTTTAGGTCCTTTAGCTCCGGAGCAAATTTGATATCTGAGCAGGACATGCTTTAAAATAGAGGTACCTACTATTTGTCTCGTTCACATCGAGTGCCGTGCCGTGCGCTCTTAACTCGTTCGCTCTGTCTCTTTGAACTAGTTCCTTTCGGTCCGTGACGGGAATTCATTCCTTTTCCTGACCGACACAAGCCTAATGCAATTTTAAGACTGCAAGTGCGTTGCCAACACTGGTCGAATGCCTCTATGCTAGTAATTCCATCCGTTGTACATTCCCACACCGGAACACAACAATGCGAACATTACTGCTTGGGAAGTTAAAAGATAAAACGGTGGTAGCGATCAAAACGGACCTTGCTGCACAAGGTCCTTGCACCACTAGAAATAATGGCACCAATGTTGGACACTAGCTTAGTGCACCAATAATGGACACTCAGCTCTTAATTTAAAGCTTATAAGGTCATAAATTGATTGCTCAAAAACAAATGAGTACTTAACCCCATATCTTCTGTGATCAAGTTAAGAATCAAGTGGCTATTACTGGTGCAATCACCCTAATGTACATAGGCCCTTAAAACAGAGCGCCTTACAACTCGTGTAGCAGTTCTTTACAGTTGCTACTAATTGCGCGAAGACTCGTGGCAGGAAACTGGAAACAGCATCGTCCAGTTCAATTGGGATAGACCAAAAAAAATAACTCATGGTTTTTACATTCTAATTTGAAAGAATGGGTAATTTTAAGAGACCAATTTCATTAATTTTGTATTTGACCCAAAAGTTTTGATTGAATATCTTTATTTATTTAGCAGACATTTTATGGATGACATGATTATTTTTAATTTGGGCTGGCATTTTCTAATAAATTACAACAATTAAATGATATCTAATGATAAAAAGTGATCGTAATACTACGGTCTTGCATGCAGGTATCTAGTTAATTATCGAAACAAAATAAAGTATAGGCTTACACAGTTGCACTATGGAGTATGGATTAAATAACGTTACACATACTCAACTCATAATGTATTTATGTATAGAGAACAAAATACTAAAATACAACGAAAACGTTGCGTTGGTAAGTTTACAATAGGTGCTCGTAATGTTACACGTCTTACTTTGTACTATGACAGGATGTCCCTACGCCGGCTCGTTGAACTATCTTCAATGAGGAAGTCCTAACTGCGTCGCTTGTCTCTGACTCAGGTACCGAGCAAGAAATAGCTAGAGTGGTCATAGACCTAGAAAATTCAATTGCTGGGTTCACTTCCAGCCATTATTGTTGCAGACTAGGTGGCTTAAGTAGTTCATAAGTTTCTGTCAAAAAATATTTTTTTGTTTTCTGTAAAATAAGAATGAAGTGTCCATCATTGGTCCTTGTCCATTACTGGTTCTATTACCCTAAGTACCTACACTACAGCCAAGATCCCGTTGCCACCTTCCGACTCCATCATCAGATCAGCTCGATAGTACCAAGCACTAGTGTCAAGCTAGCTGTCATCGGGTTTACACTTGTATTCTAAATTTCAGCCCATTCCATTGGCGGTAACTTTACTGGTTCAAAATAGACTTCCTAAATTCCAGAACCTACAAGTGAAGATAAATATAAGCTTGTAGGTAATAAGTACTATTACTAAACTTGTAGGTAATAAAAAATAGGAGTCTATTTGTTGCTATTTCTAAAATAAACGAAGAAACGTATACTCGTACCTAAATACCTACGTATAAAGGATATACCATTTATACTTTCTGCGTTTCTTTTTAATGACGAATATTATAATGAGCTTATTCTCAATAAATGTCTTAACGGCTGCGACCGTGAGAGCGCTAGGCACTACTTAAGTGCAACAACCACCGTTAATGCACTGCCAGGAACGTCCTCAATGGATGCAAGCACAATGCACTCTCGAGTTACAATGAGAACTTTCAAGGAAGCCGGTGAATCACTGAGAAGTTACGTGTTTATAATAAGGATTGAAACAAAAGCGTGGTTTCCGTGGAACCCTAAATTAGTGGTGACCACCACCAACTAACAGATTACCTGCAGTCCCAAGTCTAGTACGGACGCCACTAGTGGTCGCGTTTAGTGGCTGCGACTAGTGGCCATAATATGCGGCCGCCCTTAGGCCTGGGTCTCTACTTTGAAATCAGTAATTCGAACTTCGGATCGCCCCGTCACTTTCTTGCGAATTAGTGACGCGTCGAGAGCAAAAGGGATAGCAATATCTAGACGAAGTTCGAAGTACGGATTTCAAAGTAGAGCCCCTGGTCTCTGTAATTAGTTGTGTTGTTTTCTTATTGTACATTGTTGCATCACAATGCCTCCTTCGACATAAATAAACTAGAGTACAGGGGGGTCAGGAAGTGTTTAGCATATGCTAGATTAATGAAACACTCTCGGATTTCTCGGTTCCTAGTTCCCGCTCATTATGTCGAACAAGATACGGTAGCGTGTAACGCATGAGTACCGGAAGATGGCGTTACGAGCGCGCAGTGATGTGGCGAGTCGATGAGTCGAGTCGAGTCGATACTTGGTTAAGAATAATAGTATTGGAAAACAATTTGTTCATTGAAAAAAGGGCTTTATGTGCATCGTAAGAACTAAAACTGGAAAACTCTTATAAAATGGTTATAAAATCATTAAAATTTATTGTGTATTAAGTATTTTGGTTGTCCTTAACATAAAACAAGTATCTACAAAAGGTCCGCCCCAAAGAAAAGGGCGATTTCTCTCTCACACATATAGCTTTTAGGCGCAATCTCGGAAAATTAAAGAAAAAAAAAACAGGAAGTAGGCACGAAGCTCTTTTACACGTAAAAAATCTACGATCACTGCTGAGAAGAAGTGGCACTACCTATACAGTATTAAATATCTAGTTCAACATGATAATCCCATATTATATCTGAACACTTGTTTATTTTTAATAAAACTTACCTACAGACGCATTCTTAATTAATAAAGAAAACAACCTCTTTTCATCGATTTACCGATTAGGCCCACGCGGCACATCCCGCCTCTAGCCTCATTATTTTTTTTCGACATGTCTATGAGAGCCGGTGATGCCACTTGTTCAGATTCCAGCAAAAACGCCATTGTGCTGTGGGAACTAGAGATTTAACACCTGTCTGTCCCATACGGTGCGGGTTCTCTCGACACGCAAAATTGCGGTTTTGCTTTAGAAAAAACATTAATAATGGGCATAGCACAGATTTGTTTTGTGGTTTGGTATAATGTAATCGATTTGATTAGTTGTGACAGTGTCGATATTAATTTATTTTTATGTCTGCGTTTTTGATTTCGATTGACATTCAACCAATCTATCAACTGCATTTAGCAATATTGTATTGAAATAATCTGGTTTTGCTGCTTTATTTACGTGCGCAATCGTTTTATATACCTACCTAAGTTATTTTTATCTGTGTCGCCTAAAAACCGTAGTTACTTACACAAGTTTTACTTATCTTAAAAAACGCTTCCGAGTCTGTTCCGATAAAAAAACAAATCTTTGAAATTCGAATATGAAAAAATGGCGGGTGTGGGAATCGTGGACAGATGCGCGTGGCGCTCTTAAATCCCACCGGATCTGAGGCATGTGGTCTATTATATCCTGTAGTCTATTAAATCAGGGAAGCTAGCTACAGACGGATCAATTCGGCTGAGAATGACGTGAAGATCGTGAGAACGATTGAAAAATTTGCACACGGAGCAAGAGTTGTTCTTTGAATCTGCTTATATATTATGCTGCTATACTATATCAGCACTCCGAGTTATATACATATATGGAACACGATACAAGTTTCCCAGTAGATACCTAAATCAAAACATTGTTTACTCAATTAATTAAATATTTTTAGTTGAGTAAAATGTTCTACAAAAAAAAACATATATTAACTATGCCACCATCATCATTATCATTTGCCACATATTTACTATAATACACATAGGTAATATAATTACATAATAAAAAAAAAAACACTTTTTGAATCCGCACTCCGGCTGGTCTTTGCATCGGATCGGCAACTGTGTTTCAGCTCAGTCCATGTTAAACGCAAATCTATTTACAGTAGGTAATGTAAATGCACATCCGTTGCACTGTTTACCCTTTCAGTACCCTTCGGCGCGAACTTGACATTGTCTATTCCCGCGCCGGAAACTGCGTCTGCGCAGGAAGCGCAACAATGTTTCGGGGAACCGTTTGTACCTCGTTTGTAATTTGTGGTAGGTTTATTTTTGGAACGTTAAGTACTGGCAGTTTGTGCGGCTGTTTGTATAACCCCTGAAAAAGGATTGAATGGAATCCGAGATAAATAAATATTGCATTCAATGCGCAAAGTTGCCTAAATTTTGGATTTTAAATGGAACTAAGTATAAAAACATCCCAGAAGCCGAGGTTATATACTTTTTTAAGAAAATCGTGAAGTTACATACATACAAACACAAGTTCATAAATAAAGATGGGTCAAACAGAGTTTTTTTTAAGCTTGTAAATAAGAACAACCATCAGTTGGATATCAAGACAGCTTGGCGATTCTCTGGCTCTCTGCTTAATTTTTAATTCATTGTTATTTTATAGTCATGGTTTTGAATAGGAACCATTTTTCAGACATATTTCTTAGCACATGCGATTACACTGGTGTACCTAAGAATTAAAAGGGCAAAATATTACGACGTAAAGTTGCTTTTGTTCTGTTATCGTAATATTGTCAACGTTTTGAAAGCTCGTTATTTACTTGACAGTAATGGCGGCTGAGCTAAAAACAATACCACAATATTGCTGAACGTCATAAGGCCCTAGCCAAGATGCAAACGCTACAAACGTTTTTCTTTTCTATCGCTCATAATGTCGCTGTTTAAATACAAAAGCGGAATTTAAATGCAACACAAACACATTTTGATTTGTGTCGCTTTTGTGCCTCTATTTAAGCAATGATGTATGTATTCTCGTGCGTTGAGATAAACCACGTGATCAACTGTCATCCCGTTCATTTTGAATGGAAGAAAAGAAAAACGGTAGTAACTTGGCTAGGGCTACGGTACCATGAACAGAATATAGAACAGTGTTAAATAGCACTCCTTAAACAGTATTAATGTTGGTCAGTTCAGTTATAATCTTTATACAATACAACAAACCTTCGACCATGCTCATTAATCCTCAATCTTCATGGAATCGTGGGTGTTATTAATTTATTGCCCGCTTGGGTGGTCTCGGAAAACAAGTGGTGTAAACTCTCATCTCTTAACTACTTAAAGCAATGTTTGAAAACAGATTACCGCGGTTCAAAACAACTTTGTTCTTTTCAGGGAATTACAGATAAAACAATACATACTTACATACCTTGACACCTTCATTCCCGGAGTGGAGTGGGCAGAGCTACAGAATTACCAACACATTTTGCTAAAATGAGATGGCTAAGATGTTTACCTGTGTATGTTAGTAGCGACAGTTTGCAAACCCATCGCCTAACAATACTGATAAAACTAAAGACTTATCTTATTATTTAAGTTATCTACAAGTTACAGATGCCTTTATATTCTAACTCGATTTTAAATTTAAGAACTCGTTGACATTCTTGGCTTGCGCCATGACGGAACAAAAAAACATTTCAGTGTCAATAAGCAAGGTGTTGAATTTAAGAACAAAATTAGGTGGAGTCTTCTAATTGCAACTAGGTATCTGGTTATTGCAACTGACATAAATAACTCCCTCTAGGATCACTGTTTTTAACAACGAAGAAATACAGCCACCTTATCCACCTTATTTTTCCAGCATCACATCTTAGAACTCAATTTATTTGCTGTATTGGTCTTTACATTTATTATTTGACGGCGTGTTAGCCTAGTTGGAACTGTTGGAAGTGACCCTGCCTACGAAGCGGCACCGGGTTCGATTCCCGGTATCTGTAAATACTTGTGTCATGAGCGCGAGTTGTCTATGTATTTCTCGTTTTATGTTTATTGTCATCTAGCTCGTATAAAACAAGCCTTAGCTGAGTTTGGGACTAATTGAATTTGTTTGAGATAGTCACCTGACATTTATTCATTTATTTATTTCTTAGCATGGCATGGCATCGCTGACAATGATTCCACAAAGGCAAGAACGAAATCAATGTTAACATTATATCAATCAAAATAAATACGAATGTAATAAATCACATTATTAACTCCTTTGTTAATTCCAACAGTCTTTTAAAATTCAAATGAATCCATCGTTAATTTACGAACCGCGTATCAAATCGATTAGAACGCGCCGCCCGCCCACGCCGACGTGGGCGGATTTCATAAGGCCGTATTAGGCCATATGGTCGCAGGCCTTATAGGGCCAAGGGCCGGCCCTTTGACGTCAATGTCGGCTGGCTGTCAAGAGCCACCTACACTACACCTCGATCTATGATAAGGCTAATAAAAATCAAGCAAAATGTAATTTAACATAGTTCATTTTACTAATGAGTACACGCATTTTGTAAGTAGATAAACAGTTGTTCAACCTATTCGATAAGTGCAATGATCATATTCGTAATGAAACGTAATACTATGTTATGGATAAGATGTTAACTTATAGTTAAGAAACTTGAGTAAACCCCTCTAGCATGTAGTTGTCTACAAAACGAATATAGAATTTAATTTAAATTTCAAATAAAGAATGGCGCACGGTCTATACAGACGTAGGTAACGTGTTACAACTACTTACCAGTTCTTATATCAAAAAAGAATAGTACTTTCTACTCGATGTACATTCACCAGCAGTAATATATTAATAACGAGAATGTTGGCGAGAAAAGGGATGATAGGCAATCGAGTGTAGTGCTATAAGTTTTTTTTTGTTCTTCATATATTTGCCACTATTGTATTTTAGTGTGTAAATTTTTTGTATAGCATCAATCTGATTTTCTCGGTGCAATGGAATAATGTTGTAAATGTCAATAAATAAATAAATAAATCTTTTTAAACAAGTCTCACAAAAGCATTCGTTGAAAACACAACTGTTTGAATAATGTCGTCAACATAATGTTAATTTTCATGCCGCGCAATTTGGCGCCATAAATCCGCCATTTTGATTTCCAATAATTTTAATAATACTAGTGGTTAACACGAATCTAACCACGTATAATTTATTAAAATCGATTTAGCCGTTTAGTACTTACTCATAGAGTCGGACATACGCACAGGTCAAACACATAACCCTCCTTTTGGGCTTTGCCGCAGTCGGGTAATAAAAATGAATCACTTATTTTGCTAAGCGCAAAACTCGAGTACGGCTGAACGAATTTGGCTGATTTCTTTTTTGTTGTGTTCGTTATTGTCAGGATGAGGTTTATATGTTAGAAAAAATTTGAAAAATCCAACGGGTAGTTCGGAAAATTACTAGCGGGCAGCTCTGCTAGTTATAAATAAATATTATCCAACAATACGCTTAAAACTAACCGTCACACTCATGGCTATGTCGTGTTGAAACGTACTATTATGCACAATTCGTAGTATAATGGCTTATAACAGTTCGTCAGCCTTTCCCTTCGACCTCGGCGGTGGGCGGCGCCCACGGCTGGCCCGATTTCGGTGAAATAGACGGCAGTTCACGGAGATGCGCGCAGCATATAATCAGAGATTAAATCTAACGTTTTAGAAAATAAAGTACTTTTGTTATTTATGTTGCTGCATCGCTATAAAGTTCATGTAGAAACGTACCGTCTACTGGGTAAAACCGTTCTGCTTTGGCAGTGTTCGCCTTGTTGTGTTCCGGTGTGGGAATAAGGCAACCGATGAAATTATTAGCATAGAGGCATTCCGTCTTAGTCCTCAGATTGGACATAGGCCTGCTTCAGGGGCTCCCCACTATTAGTGGTCTGGTTCCATTAGGATCCAGTGGGTTACCCCCAACCTCTACCTCTCACTTCTGGGTGATTACGAGTACACAATCAAGAGAAAGGGACAACAAACTTTGTTTTTCAAAAATGAAGACCACCCAGAAACTGCTACTTAATCATTTCCAATTAAAGGTACCTACACTAAATAATATTTTAAGCGTGCGCTTTTTAAATTGGTTACGGTCTTTAAATCATTTAAAAACTCATTAAAAAGCTTCACAATATTCGCTAATTGACAAGAGAAATATGCGAATCGTTTTCATAATTTATTTGTCAACTTACAAGTGACCTTTAACCACGCTCAAAAACCAAAATAATAAAATACCGTTGACAACTCACAATAAAATTTCATTACACTTAAAATCATGTCGCTGTTATAATAAAATTTTAAATTGTTTACCATGTTTTGGAATTAAAACCTTTTTATATCAAAGCATTGAAATATCGGGTTGCGTAAGCGCCTCCTTAAGGGCTCCAAGGCCGGTTCGGGGGCGGGCCTTGATTTGGAAATGCCACGACAACAAGCTTTAGCACCATACAAGTGGGTTGAATTGATTGACCGATTAGTTTGTGACGCGGTAACATGTTATGGTTCTATAATTTACTGTTTTGTTTGTGGTTTCGGTAGCTTCCCACTCATGTAAGGGTTTTATTGCCTGATTCATAGTCCAATCTAAAATCGAAGGTCTGTGTGTAGTCAACAACTGAATTAGATACCCACTTCTGTACTTTATCGCTATAATAGATTTGACTATGTTGTTTGACATTGCTTACGTGGATGTAAACTGACAAGGTACAAAAGGTGTACCTTTGATGTTGACTGTACCTATCAAATATATTACATTTCATATTTTTTTAAGTTCTTAAGAACTTAGCTTAAGCTCACAAGTTTGTGATCCGCGTCAATGCCTTAAAAATCTGGACTTCAACTTACTACTTACGCTTAGTCGTTGAAAAGCTTGTCTATGGTAAAGAGGGCGAATGAGCAAGTGGGCTTGGAGGCCCTTGGACATACACAATCTCAAGATCTTACCAATGCTTTGATAATAAGGCTAAGATGTAATGCTGGTTGTCTTATCTCTACTCCAAAACACAAGAGTGTGAACACAGCAGCAAGATAGCAGATGTAAGATAATGGCAGCGATCTGGACTCTGTTCAAAGTCCTACTTTCCTTAAAACTTTCGTAGTTTGGGAGCCATTTTTTTTTATCACTGTCTACCTACCTACACTCTTGTCGGCTGGAGAAATGTGGAAATGTATTGCACCCGTTTGCATATATTATCTATGTGGTGTTCTATCATCTATGTAGTGTTCCGAGGAATTGTTCGGGATATTGCCAGCAGCTCGGTTCTTTCGCTGTACTACGCGCAAACCACTATCTATGCATCGCAACTATTTCTATAGTTGGCAGTGAGCCCTTTTTGCGAAACTTTTTATCATGCATGACATTTCTTTGGAACATTATTGCAGTAGTACTCGTAATGCAGTAAATTCGGAAACCTTCAAGAGATGAGCCTACTCGTTTCTCGAGGGCCGACAACTCTTGGAGATAATGGTGTAGCGACTTCTTTCAGACCGATCCGTTGGTCCACTTGCTTCCAACTAGAGTAAAAAAAACGAACTTAATGTGCCTATATAGGTACGACGTCACGGGCCAAATGCTCATTCATTATACCTATAATAAGTGATTGACAATCCTCTCTTGTTATAGAGCACGTTGCGGTAGATCAACTACCTACTGCCAATTGTAAGAATAGGTAGATACGATACGAGTAGTATCACGAGTCGTGACAAACATGGCGTCAGGTGGATAGTTAATAGTGTGACCAGCGCGGGCGCTTATAATTCGGATGATAAGCTTTCGGTGCTTTCCGGTTGGAGTCTTGAACTTTTTCTAATAATGTTCGTCGTTTATTTTGAAATTAATAATTACAAATATCAGGGGACAATATCACACCAATTGCCCTAGTCCCAAACTAAGCTAAAGCTTGTATTATGGATACTAGCCAACGATGAACTTGCTTATATCTTATATTATGTATCTTATATCATCACACAAATATTTTCCCATACCGGTTCTTGAACTCGGAACTGCTAGCTTCGTTGGCAGGGTCAGTACTAACTAGTCCAACGTGTCGTTATTTTTTTTTTTATAGAGCCTTAAATACTCAATTATTAACACAACTAGGAACTACTAATATAAAACAGGAACAGACCTTAAGCTCTAAACGCAAATCCTTATCAAGCAGTATCTGGTTACGTCCGTAAAGGCTGCGCCCACGCACCCGACGCCGCTCCCACGCTCCCGCCGTAACACGAGCGGCAAGCGAGCGGGGTGGCTGGAATATGACCACGGGTCAACATTGACGTCGTCAATGTATTGAAACTTGGGTGAGTGAGAGTCGTGAGAGATCTAGAGGCTGTGCAAAGTCGAATATTTCTCACTTTGGTAAAAAAATGATATTTGTCACATGCGATCCTACTAATATTATAAAACCAAAAATTTGTATGTTTTTTTGTTACTCCTTCACGCTGCAAAGACTGGATGGATTTCAATGAAATATGGAACAGAGATAGCTTATACCCTGGATTAGTTTCATCCTGGGAAATTTAAAAGTTCCCGAGGGAATAACGATCATCAAAATCTACGTAGACGAAGTTACGGGAAAAAGGTCTCTTATAAAGTTGCTTCTAACGCATTGTTTGTCCTAATTATCGTTTGCTCTAAACTATTAATAGCTGACTCAGACAACTTTTAAGTTTTCCAAAAACTCCTGCGGTTAAGTTGGGTTAGGGTTGTTATAAAAATCAGTTGGGAATGTCTTTAGCCAACACGAAAATTCAGACAATGCAAAAACAATGCATTAGGACAAACGATTAGGGATTCCAATCTAAACCCGTCACATACCTATTTATAACATCAAATTGAACTAACATCACCATAACATGATTATGTGTTATTTTCTTTGACCGAAGTAAACAAATCTGTTCGGGTTTGGAATATTGAAAATGAGCTTAGAATACTTACTAGTTTCATAGCATTTGAATTAAAGGTACCTACCTACCGTGCCAAAAATGCTCCTGCTCTAGCAAATTCGAGTCGAGTATCTTGTAAAGTCCCCTCTAAAAAAAGGGAACATTGAATAATCCGGATAGCTCTTTGATTGCGAAAGGTTGTTAAGAGTAGGTACTCTAGTAAGTGGGATCTGAGACCCATAGACTGTATTCTCGATACTACAATCCCAAGATTGCAATCCTAAGACTGTAAATGGGCAATTCCATGGCAGAGAGTAACGCAAGTTACCATTTTCTAGCCTTCGGCTTATTTTTTTGGTTATATTGCTAAATGGAAGAATTATTTTATCTCCATATACGTGTTTAAATTCATATCTACAAAAATATTAGCATTAAAAGTAAAAAAAAAACACGCATTGAAATGGTAACTTTCGTTACATTATCGTGGAATTACCCAAATGCGTTGCAATGCAAACCCTGAGGACCAAGATAGAATGCCATGCTAGTAATTTTGCATCGGCTGTCTGTCTAAGGAACACAACTAGGGAATGCAAATAACCGGTTATAACCCGTTTTAACCGGTTATTATCATACAAACACGGTTAATAACCGGTTAAATTGCATGCCCTAAACACAGCGGACAAACATGGAATAGTTATGTGTCATCTCTTGTCATATTTAAGTCCTACTCATAAAGTACCTATAGTACGTGAAAATAAAATGTTACGCCTTACAGGTATTGTCCTAGATAGACCCAGGCCATTTGTTTCTTTACGTTTAAAAACTAGGTCTTGGCTATTCAGAACAATAGATTTTTTCTTATTTTTGTGAATGACCGCCATCTAACGTCGGGACGGTGCTAAATATTACTAATCTAGATCGATCTAGGAGATAGTGAGGTCGTTGTTTTAATTGCATGAGAATATGTCATTGATAATGGTTTTTTGTTTAAATTTATTTACATTTGCGAGTTTATCATAAATCTTGTGACATAATGTCTTAACGTGTGGTCATTGTTAATTAAATAATCCGTAAGTATTGTGACATGTTTTTTTTAAATACTGTACTAAATAATAATACTAAATGATCACACCTTAGTGGGTATAGATAGACAATAATCTACATATATAAAAGGCAAACCTGACTGACTTATATATCAACACACAGCCAAAACTACTGTACCTAGAAACTTGAAATTTGGTACAGGGGTTCCTTTCAAAGGTTTCCTTTCATGATGTAAGTGAGCACTAAGAAAGGATTTTCCGAAAATTGACCCCCAACGGGAAGAAATGGGGGAGAAGCCGGAAACTAATTCTACGCGTACGAAGTCGCGGGCGTCCTCTAGTGGACTCATAAACCTGCAACAATTTGTTCTTAAGTTGATGCAGTTGCAGTTGTCCGTGTTCTAAGTCAATATTGCGTTTGACCTGTTATCGTAATATCAACGTTTTGATTGAGTTAAAAAAAATACCATGACACGTCAAAAACAATATTGTTTACCATAGTAGAATAGAGGCCCAGGACAGTAAGCAAGCTATTTATTAGTTATATTTAAGTTTCTGTTGTAAGTTACTGTAAAATCATCAGTTCATTATCACTTTTTACCAAAAACGCAACAACAAAGCGAAAGTAGGTACTTTCTTCTCAATAACAAGCTCACTCAGGCCTTAGCCTTAACCACTTAACGTTAACCACGTCAAACTTTATAGCCAAGTACTCCGAATAGGGTCTACCTAGTATGATAACCTGAAAGCTTGGCGTTGAAGATGTTACAGGTAAAGCAGTTGAAAGATGATGAGAGGCTTGTAGTACTGTTAGGCGATGGGCTTGCAACCTGTCACTAATACGCTGGTAAACATCTTAGCCTAAATTGTGCAAAATGTGTTTACTGAATTATCAACCAGTTTTTAGAGTTGTAGGTACCTAATTCTGTAGCTCTGCCTACCCCACTCTGGGATTATAGGCGTGAAGGTAAGAAGTACACGCTTCGGGAGCTCTATTCCACTCGGTAAAACTATATTGCCTTTGTATAAGGTCCATACAAGAAACGAGATTTAACTTAACAATTCGTTGAAAATTTCAAAAAGTTAGTACTTAATACAATTACCGCTAAAACACCAAATAATATTTTAAAAAAAACGGTACAAGATACAAGTACAAAATACAAGTGGTACGGAACCCTTCGTTAGCGAGTCCGACTCGCACTTGACCAGTTTTTTGTAGCTTACTCACACGTAGGTAACTGTCCAGCTAAAGCGATTTCTGTTGTTTTAACTATATTTGTTCAGTGCCTAAGACGCCACATGGGGTCAGTAACTTGTGGGAATAAGGCTGTGTGGCACGGGATGCGTTAACCAAGTTAGCGTTTTTACGGAAGCGGCGCATTCCCACGCATGCGTGATGGGCACAATGCGACAGTACGAGTGGCACACTTTAGTTGTACGTAATGATTCTTTGGATTTTTTTTATTAATTTAGCATGATTTACTTAATTTGAAAACAAGTTTCTGTTAATAATTTTGAGACGTTGCCGACTGTACTTTTTTTGCAACCAAACGAATGTCTCCAAATTCGGTGGGTCTGCGATAAATACAGCAGAGATCTTTCACCAGAAGATATTAGCTCTTATACACCATATGAGTAATATTGAGTTGTCATTGGGTTTATATGACTTAATATTTAGGTAGGAAGGTATTCCAAATTTCGCCCCATTCCAACAACAGGAACGTGCCTAACGCACTCGCAATCGCAATCGACTTCAAAGCGGAACAATTGTTTTCATTTTGTATGCAGACAAGCCTTCGATTTTCAAAAAGAAAACAATTGCGATTGCGAGTGCGTTAGGCAATAGCCCCTCTGTTCACCGATTAGATTTTTCGATCAGTTCACTGAATTATTGATTAAATTTTTAATTTTTAAATCTGAACCAAATGTGTCATATTTTTGAATCGATTTTCGAATTTTAACCATTGGTTCAGTTAAAAACAATACAGTTACATGTCAAAAGCAATATGGTTTAACCGAGTGGAATTGAGCTCCAGTATCAATAAAATTGCTTAGTTTATATGTAGTTAAGTGGGGTATGAACTAATCAACTTTGCAATGTACACCGAATTGTCGTTTGTCACCTGTCAGTGTCAGATGTGAAATAGGCTGCCGGTCTGCGCGTGCGCATGCGAGCAGGTTTGTCACTGCACTATTAAATTGTTACATTACAAATTACACATTTCCTTTGTCATGTAACAGTTATGTCATCGAAGGGAATGTGGTTCAAGTTGCAATTATGATTCCGATACGTACAACCGGTTAATAATGTTGGCTTCGGATCCTATTTAGATAATTTATTCATTACTTTGATTTTTGCTTTTGATTATAATAATATAGGAGCATGTTTATGCTATGGAGAAAGCAAACGTGGGACCACTAAAGATGTGCAATCTCAAAACTGCAATCCTAGGTCCGTAACTGCAAACCCTGAGGACTGTGACAGAATGCTTGTTAGCCTTTTCACCGGTTGCCTAATACCTACACTGGAACTCAACAACGTGAACTCGGCTGTTTGGCGGTTGGTTGAAGGTGGTGGTGTGGTAGCATTCCGGACGGACCCTGAATAAGGTCCTACCGCCTTCTCGACTTGATTCCGCTCTAGACTTGATTACTGGACGTCTTCATTTTGGAAAGGAAGACTTGCTTCCATCGGTTCCTGTTAGTGGTCATTTGTAATACGTCACAGAGCTTACTATATTTGTAGATGTTATGTTTAATAAAAACAATTTAAAGCCAATATAATTCGTCATCATCAGCCCACTTCCATCCACTGCTGGACATTGGCCTCTCCCATGGCACGACACGAGTTGTGTTGTTGGGTGGAGAGATGACATACGAAAAGTCGCTGGAACCTGGAAGCGGTTGAAAACAAAAATCTCAAGACCGAGCTTAATTGCAGTATAATTACCTAATGTCAAATAATATCACTACATAGTATAAAACAAAGTTGCTTTCCGCTGTCTGTCTGTCTGTCCCTATGTATGCTTAGATCTTTAAAACTACGCAACGGATTTTGATGCGGTTTTTTTTAATTGTTAGAGTGATTGAACAGGAAGGTTTTTATGTATAATAAATGCTGGTTTTTGAACGGGTGCTACAGAAAACTCAAATAAACCGAAGCGAAGCGAGGGCGGGTCGCTAGTGATTAATAAACCCAAGAAAAATCTAAAATCGTTAAAAGAAAATACTTTGGTCTTGAAGAAATAATTGAAGAGCCAGAGACTGTTGACAGCAACAAAAAATTGTGACTTCACCGTTACACGGTACATACTTACCTCGAAATCTCTTCTAGAATTTCCTCCGCCCTTTTCACTAAAAACAATACAAAACCCGTCCCAATCTTCGATCGTTATCTGATGACGATCTAAGTGGCTTTATCAATCAATATCTAGGCCGGAAATTACACAGTTTCGGTTGCACACTTTTTGCTGAACCAAAACTTGTATTGTTAGGCAAGCCTTCCGTTAATCAGGCTTAATTAGTTCAATAAATTCAAGGCCAAGAGACAAGATTATGGGTCCATTTTGTATGGAAATCGCGAGGTTTGGTGCTGAATTTAGTACAAAATAATAGAGCGAAGTTAATTTACAATAGACCCGTTATTGGATCTTCAAAGTCAACGTTTTTAGTCATATTTGGCCTGTTTTTTTCCCTCTTTTCTATCAATACTGAAGAATAATAGAGACAGGAAACCGATCAAGGTTTTATCGGGGTTTATGGGGCAACGAAGTTTTTTTGCCTATTATTGCTAAATTAAGGCCGATTAGAAAAGTTTCGCATCGTCCGCTAAGGTGCAGTGTATTGATATGCTCGGTGTCAGAGTAAAACGATCGGTAAAATAAAAAACTTTTTTTTTATTGGTAGAAAGTATGTCAGTCCAACTGAAGTCTGCTTTTGGTTATAAATATTGCAGGATGCCGATCACTATCATGACTAAGTAGACTTGATTGGTTCCTGAGATACAGGCGGCCATGGTAACCTATCGATGTTTCGAAAAACTTTTGTCCGCTGTTTCTTTTGTCCGAAATTTTCATTTGTCTGAAAAACTTCTATCTATTAACTTTTCAAAATGTTTAGGGCCTGTTTCACAATCGTCAAGTAACGCGTATCTGACACATACATTTAGCCCTTTCCTTTTCTTACACTTGACCATAGACAATAAGGAGAGAGCTAACATTAACTGGCACATAAATTTACTTGTCGATTGTGAAACAGGCCCTTAAAGAGATATACCTACAGAACCTGTAGGTTAGGTTAGGTTAGTTTTATAACAATCCAGGAAAGTTGAACGGTTTCAGAGAAAAATGATTTTCGGACAAATGAAAATCAGCGGGCAAAAGTTTTTCGAACTTAAGATACTTAAGTATCCTTTTTGAAAGTAATAACAGCTTCGGAGCCCTACACTGAGCATGGTCCGATATGCTCTTGCCCAGTTTCATAAAAAATCGCTAACGTTAGTGCATACATGCGTTATGTTATCTTGTCTTGATTAATTAACTGCGAATGCGGCAGTTTTTCTACAAATAAATTAATACCCAGTATCTAACGGACCGCAAAAATCCCAATTAAGTTTTATCTAAACAATATTAAAAGCAATTGTATGTTTGTCCGTGTTCCCAGAGCGCACAATGGTCCGGATTAGTCGGTCGGGGTAATGATGCAAGCAAGGTCACCGCACAATGGTGCGACCAGCACCAGAAAACAGTCACAAGTCAAAATATTAACCAACGCAAATTCATACCAAATCTAGACGTTTTAGGGTTGAAATTGAAAGGTGAAATGTGTTAGATTTAAGTCAGTTTTTTGCAAACTGCTATCTGTACTGACACTAATGCTAAATTCGCACTAATCAAGCGGAATTTGTTAAACTGTTTGTTTCAGACGTTAAGGACGAATACGTTAGCGTATATTGAGTCCGTAAAAAATACGTTTAGTTTAGTTTACAATGTTCGTAATGTTTTATTGATGATATAAACACACACACTACACAAACACATACACATAAATGTGCCAACGGTTACTGGGACCCAATTCTCGTGAGTTCGAGATGATTTTTCGTGCGAGATATGTCAAAAAAAATTACACAGTTGACAGTGCATATCGCATGAAAAATCATCTCGAACTCACGAGAATTGGGTCCCTGATCTACACTAAATAATATTAAAAAGAGGTAAAGTTTGTGACGTTGTAGAGGGTAATCTCTGGATCTACTGAACTGATTTTGAAAATTATTTTACCAATAGAAAGCCACGTTATTTGTGAGTGTCCATAGGCTATATAATAACCCAAAAAAAAGTTTATTGCCCGACGAAGTGATGGGCACGGGAACAGCTAGTATCTAATAATATAGAAGGCTAAACTATAGCAAGATGGAACTTCATAGATAAAGATGGTAGGGCTATTGACAGCAATACGGGCCATATTCTTCTTGGTAAAACCATATTGCCTTTGACATGTTTTCGTATTGTCAACATTACGACTGCTCTTATTTACTTGACGGTACCTAATGGCGGCCGAGTTAAGAAAAGCAATATGGTTTCACCGACACGCATAAAGGCCCTGCTTTCGACCTAATGTTTAGAATTGCAGTGGCTCATAATAAAGTATCATCAATATCATCATATCAGCCGAAAGATGTCTACTGTTGGACATAGGTCTTCCCCAAGGGTGCGAGTAGAACAGAGCTGATCATCAAGGAGAATACAATATAATCAATACTTAGTCCCAAGGGTGCTGGTTTTTTAGTGGTATAGGTTATAGTCAACGACAAACATACACATCGAAACATACAGCAAAATACCTACCTAAAGTACCTAAGTAAGATCACTAGACTAATCGTACCATCATTTTTGTAGTGAGCGCGAGTATTTGGAATTAATTTATCTATCCATATAAGTATGTTCCCGTTTCCGAGCGTCCACTACATACCTAGGGCTAATTAATTAGTTGGTGAAGAAGTAACAGTGCTCAAGGAGTTCAAGGGTTATTTTGCCCATAGTTTTCTTAAGTATTATTGTTGTTTAAATAAAATCTGCGTCATAACTGTACTGCATTGGAATGCAACTAAAAAAGCCGCATAGTTGGTGCTCGACGTGGGAGCCTTATTCGGCGGCGGATGCGGCCTTGCGAGGTCGACCGGCGGCCGCGCTGCACACAGCTGCGCGGACGCAGAGAATTCATAATCACCACAGGTACTAATTTCCATATGTTATATGTATTTTATTTCATAAGTATCACATGTAACTTACAAACCATTTACATGCTGATAAATAGATTCACTGGACCGAAATTTTAAGTGATTAATTTCTTGTACATTGTCATACACGGTGGCGCCTGTAACTAAAGCAAAAAATTAAAATGTACATTCTTCTCCTCAAACTACGCAACGTTTGTTTGGCGACTTTGAATAAAAACTTGTGGTTTGAATTTTATTACATTATCAAGTTAATTCGAACACGCAATGTACTATGAAATTGGTTATGTAGACTGACAGGCGATGTCAATTAGACGGAGTTTTAAGTACATTGAAAATACTATTTACTTTGTTTGAAAAATGAACAATCTAAAAACTTTATGATTTTAAAAAGTTGCTAAACGAAAGTTGTCTAGTTTGAGGAGTACAATCTACGTTTTAATTTTTTGCTTTAGTTACAGGCCCCACCCTGTATATGTAATTGATAGAGAGGCAAAACTTACTACAACAAGTTGGCCTGCCAAGGTGAAACCTGGTAGGTTTTTTAAAATCAATAAAAATCATCAAAATACGTCAACAACATATGCCTGCGTTGCTCTCTATTAATACGATCCGACAGGCTTGAAAAACTTGCCAGTTTAGCATGTCCGACTTAAATAAGGGCCCCATTCGGAAGTGGTTTTAAATCGATTTCCAGCGATACATAACCTAACCATCAAAAAGTTGGAAAACCTCCGACACTGACATTTCAAAGTTCAATACTTCAAAAACGGCTGAACCGATTTCAATATAAACCACCGCTAGAAAACCTGCTTTCAAATAAAAAAAACCGCATCCAAATCGGTTCATCCGTTTAAGAGCTACGGTGCCACAGACAGTACACACACACACACACACACACACACACACACACACACACACACACACACTTACACGTCAAACTTATAACACCCCTCTTTTTTGCGTCGGGGGTTAAAAATTGAGGCAGAATCGAGTCGTGTTAAGTCGTAATAAAAAACGGTATAAATCACATACAGGGTATACTACACGTATACCCTTTTTCACTTGATCCTGATACAAAGAAAAACACAAAGACAAAGACATTTATTGCCAGAATATAGAAGGTATACAGATCTTCGTGAAACAAGATGTGCTTATGCTCTACCTTAATTAGACATGCAATGTTTTTCACCAAGAAATTCCCTAACGGAGTAAAATCATCTTTCGAATAGGCACCAATGAGAAAATATATAACCTTTTTCAATAGGACGCACTTTGCCTATTTGAGAAAGCACCTGACACAATAATATTAAATGTCAACGTTCATGATGTTTCATGTTCGCGTCGGTGTGACTGCGCCCGGACCGGTCGCGCCTGCGCTTGCGCCCCATCGGGTGCTAACTGTTGTGGCGTGCGCGGGCGCCTCCGTTGCGTAACGCGGGAACAACTGGCCATGTGTGGACTGTTACAAACATAATTATCAATGTGTTAAGATTTTAAATAAACAATTAAGCCTGCTTTACATAGTTTTGAGCAGGCGCAGATACCGTCTACCGGACTAACACATAATACTCAATACTCAATATTTTATTGCAATTCATAATATGTACAGGTTTGAATACAGTAAATTTATGGGCATTATGAACCCTGTCGGACACAGCAACGAAGACAACGAGACCATGTTTTCAATTTACAGTTATTGTACTAGACTTCTATTCTTCTTGGTAAAACCACATTGCTTTTGACGTGATTTCGTATTGTCAACGTTAGATAGTTCTTATTTACTTGACAGTAATGGCGGCCGTGTTAACAATACTGTAACTCGTCAAAATCAATATTGTTTTAGTGGGATAGAGGCTTTGGAGGATTGTTTATGGATGGAATAATTCGAGAGCGCGGTTACAACCAAAACCTAGCTACAACATAGAGTCATTTGTATGCAGGAAGTAGATGCAGCGTCATACATTATAATGGGCCAATTTTGACATTTGTTCAATTTTTTTTTGACATATGTCATAGATAAAAAAAAATACGATGTATGGTCTAAAGTTGAGACTCTAAAGTCTCTAAACGCATGGTCAAAACACACAACAAAAAAATCATCGAAACATAAATAGAACAAATTAGTTCCTTTTAATGGTCTATAATGATTTTTTAAGACTTTAGCTCAATTTGTGTGGTAGTTTATTAAAATACGGCGTTAGAGCGATATAGTGCTAAAATTTGCGGATGATTTAACTGATGCTGAAGAGCACCCGTCATCGATCCGTAGCCAACCGTACGATATGGGTTTTTATTTCGACGTCAATGCATGCGATAAATTTCTCTACCTGCCCGATTATCGCTCAGTACAGATCGAATCCTCCGATCGATTCGAGAGATCGATGCATTGAATGCATTCTTATGTTAATTCGTTTGCGATCTACGATCGGAACGCAGGGTTTAATGGATTGCTGTAATTTATTGATTGTTTTCTTTATTTATCTCTGTAGCTTATAACGGGATGCGTAGAAATAGTCGTAGAAAAGCTGAAGTATTTGAGGATTTTATCTTTTGACAGTTCGGGTAAGAATAGGGTGGAAATAGCTATGTCGTTCTGATAATTAATATTCTAAGTGCGATTGGAGTTCGTGTCGGAGTTGACAAAAGAACTCTTTTATTAGCTCAAACGATTTTCACGAAACTGATTTTATATACAACCTCTTTTTACTATTATTATTATTACCCACGACGGTATGTGCGTTTGGGATAAGAGGATGTTTGTTTGTTTGTGCAAACCGATGTTGCCATTTATCTCCAAAACGATTAGTACGATTTTGATGCGGTTTTGCGTTGTGGTATGCGGCAGCCCCGGACGGATATTCTTGGGTTTTTTATTAAGTTCATAGATAGTTGAATATGTTATTGCCACATCTATATCTTCGAGAACCAAATAGGTATGTAGGGAAGTGCTATGAAAACTGATACTCTATTGTTTATTATTATGACAGACTCCGCGAGAGATCAAATCTCTTTATAAATGCTTTTTACGTTTATTATCTCTCGTTACATAAATTCTTTAAGTCGGGGGTATTTAATAGTACATTACTTAACAAGGGCTGTAAAAGAAAGAAAGCCCGAAATCGCAGGTATTTGAGACCCGAGCCGTAGGCGAGGGTTGTAAATATGCGATAGAGGGCTTTCTTTTTTACTGCCCGTGATAAGTACACAATTTTACGTCATCACCTGGCCACAATGCCAGTTTTACCGTGCGCGCAGCGTGCGATAAAACTCACATTATGGCCAGGTGTTACGTAAATTATTTTATCCTTTTTCAATTACGTTTTAACCGTAGAGGGTTGGTTAAAAAAAGTAAGTTTGCTTTTTATTATGTCTGTACCTACACTATGCTATACTAATGTTTTGTATATACCATAGTAAGTATCTATGGCCAAGTGAGTGCGTACCAGGGACTACAGTACTTCCAGTTTCTAATACCTTCGGCTGGTTATCGCTATCACACTTACACTAACAGTAAGTTGTTAGTGCAAGTGTGATAGCGATAACCATTAATTTACTGACAGTATATTTCTCACGAAAAACGAAGATTGTCGATCGCTGGTCGATGTAACGTATGTCTTATCGCAGGCGGTTACCGCGACACTATTACCTAGAGCATATAATAACATCAATGAAGTCGATCTTGACAATAAGGGCTGACAAAACAATTAGCTGAGTAGGTACCTCAGCCGCGGGTCTCTATTGAATCGCATATTTTTTTTACGCATAAAATCGTTTGACCTAAAACGGTTTTTACAATAGAAAACGTTTTATTTTAATTGTTTTAAAAATCGAACCTAACCTAACCTAACCTAATCTATAATAGACGTTTATTAAATTTTGAATTTTCAGCCTAAAGGGAGTTTATGCGAAAAAAAAATATGCGTAAAGATACGTTATGCGTAAAAAGTTTATGCGTTTCAAAGGGATCCCCCTCAGCCGCACCTGCGACCCCTGCGAGGGCCGAGGTTCCCACGGCCGGTCACAGGCCCGTTGGCACGACCGCGGCCGTCCGCGTGGGGTTCGGTCCCACCGGTGTCACTTTACGACACTTGTCGTAGAACGGCACCTAGATGTGCCTACATGTGAAATACCTACCTAGTGTCATTGTGGGTATTGTAATCTGCACTGTTTTACAAAGGGGAAAACAGGCTTAGTTTTATATAATAGACTGACCAGACTCTGTTTGACTTTTAAAGAAGAAGAAGAAGTAGAAAAACTTTTATTCACATCAATAACACAAATGCAAAAAAATAACATAAAAAAAGGAAAAGAGACGACATGTAGATAGTAATGATTGTTGCGAAAACGCTCCCAACTCAGCATGTGCTGGCTGTGAACCCAATAGGCTTCACGCATTCACGCTGGTCTTCCGTTTTAACTCATATTGCTTTCGAAACCAGATTGTTTTGTCTTTGATAGTCTTTGCTGTCAAGTTAGAAGCTACATCGTTTACAATAGTTAATGTCGAATTAAGGGCTAGTAATATCTGCCAGCCAGCATGTCGTTTCGGAGCCGTTACCACGACAAACACATGAAAAAATATCTGTAATAACCTAACCAACAAAAAGTTGGAAAACCCCCGACATTGACATTTCAAAGTTCAATACTTCAAAAATGGCTGAACCGATTTCGATATAAAATGTCTAAGAACCACCGCTAGAAAACCTGCTTTAAAATAAAAAAAACCGCATCCAAATCGGTTCATCCGTTTAAGAGCTACGGTGCCACAGACAGACACACACACACACACACACACACCCACACACACGTCAAACTTATAACACCCCTCTTTTTTGCGTCGGAGGTTAAAAACCACAAGTGAGTCTTAGCCTAGTTAATTTTCTATAAAGTTTTTTTTTGTTTGAAGAAACTATTGACTACGTAACTCTAAAAACTAACTACCCAATCTTCTGCATCCCCTTTACCTTCTATTTTTACCATCAGACAGTCGTAGAGATTACCTTTCACTCGACACCCAGCCTTATTACCTGGATAATTTGATACTGTGTGAAGATGAGACGTCGTGTATCAGTGGCGCGTCACAGCCTCTTTGGCGCGAGGTATGCGCGTGCGCAGCCCTTGTTCCCACACTACTGTTATCTACTGCGCATATTAGGCGAGTTCGTTTGGTAAAACCGGCGTATCCTAAACTCTGGGCCTATACTTAACATTATCTAAATATTATTTTCTGTTTATGTTGTTTTGTGTCTAATTTACTTTACATCGTCTAACAAAAAGCAAGCTTACAAAAACTCAACGTTGCTAACCAATTTTAAATCGTTGCAAATCCTAATCGGTTATTCAAAATGAAAAACGATGAAAGAAACCTAAATACTAAATACTAATACTAGGTATTTTTAAATACCTATTCATTAATACCCTACTTGTCATAGTTCGTCTACTTTTTTTTTCTCCTTTACAATATGGTGTCTGGTTGTTGCGAATTTTGATTACTGTCAGTCATATCTTTAGTGACACTCACAAGATAAAGTTCATCATAGTCTCGAAGTCTCGATCGAACAAACTCCTCATGGCTGCTTAACAGAAACAGTCTAACCGCCAAGGGCGCCTAGCGGAGTCCATTTTGTATGTAACTCAGCAAGTCTGGCGCTGAACGTGAAAGTTAAACCACACTGGTTGTTCCCACAGGTGCGCAGGCGCGCTGCGGTCGGCGCTAGCGCTCCCACGAGCTCTCTTGATTGGCCGTCATTTCACACCCACGTAATGCGTATTTGACTACCTATTTACTACTAAACTTCACTTAGGGCCTGTTTCACAATCGTCAAGTAAAGCGTATCTGACACATAAATTTAGCCCTTTCCTTTTCTTGCACTTGAACATAGACAAGGAGAGAGCTAACTTTAACTGGCACATAAATTTACTTGTCGATTGTGAAACAGGCCCTTATTCTTTTAAATTGTAAGGAGGTTCAAGGTCACTTAACCTCCTGTCCTGAGACCCCAGGTTCCCGTTTAAGGACATAATTAAACATAAAACGCACCCTACAGTTGATTCGACAAGGTAGCAATTACTGTTCTACTAATAAAATAGTTCTTACGAGAGGTAGGAAATTTAAAGAGCTTTGTTTCGAAATGCTTTGCGGCATCGAATCATGGGGAGCAGATTTTCTAGAGTAACGGTAGCTTCCCTGGATGTAAAACGATTATCAGATAAGGCACTTGTCCCACCGCCGGCGAGTAAGCGATGAACTATCGGCGATTTTCTCGCCCAAGAAACGAACAAAAGATAATCGCTCCGATGTAAAGAAAAGAGAGAGATATATTTATAGTTCATCGCTGGCTGTTCACACTACCGGCGAGGACTCTCTCTACTAGTTTAGCGAAACAAAAGATATAGATCCCGTGTCAATAAAAGAGACACATATATTAATAGTTGATCGCTGGCTGTACTCGCTTCCCGCTCATCGCCCGCGGTGGGACAAGTGCCTAAGGGTTGCGAAGTCGTAAGAAACCGGTGGAGGCGAGTAGCACAGGATCGATCGATCGATCGATCATTGAGAAGTATTGGGAAGTCATATGGCCAGCAGTTGACCCGTGCCAGCTGGTATGAAGAGACATTACTTATGCCCGGTTCCAATATTCAAGAAACGAATCGTTTTCCTTACGTCTCGTTAAAATTTTACATTTACTACGTACAAAATGTGTCAAATTTTAACGAGACGTAAGGAAAACCATTCGTTTCTTGAATATTGGAACCGGGAATTAGTGACTCTTAAAATTGTTGACCACCACTTTTCCCTGTATTTTAGCTCTGGATGAATTATTATTAAGCATATTTTTAAGCTTTAAAACTGTGGTTCCCGTCAGCCATTTCCAGATCATTGTCACTTTTGCAAACGCCGTCCAATAGTATTTTATTTACTGGATCAAATACTCAATGCTGTTAATTTTTTTTGGGGATTGTGCGTAAAGACGGCCTTATAAGTAGCTTCATACTTTTGTACCTATTAGTGCAGCAGTTCAAATATGACGTTAAAGTGACAAGGCACTTAAATATCTTCATTAAATAAACCTACTGATTGAATCTTCAACTCCATAAGAACTGGAGTAATGAGTAATCAAAGGCTATTACGTGTTAGTAATTAGCACGTCTCGTTAACGACTCTAGCAAAGCTGCGAAGGTTACCGTATTTGCCATGCACGTTTAGAAATATAGAATAGGAACAATATGTTATAAATGGTATATGAATTATGAGTATCCTGCTATTAACATTTATCTTATACCTACTTACAGCTATTAATGACGGCGTTTGTTATGTTCAAAGTGAAGTTTAGCAATTGTTATAGGGCTGATTTATTAAATTCTCGTAACTAAGGTTGCCAGGTGTCCTGCTTTAGCCGGACGTGTGCGGCTTTTTACTGTCGTGTCCGGTCAAATATATACAAGTCCGGCCTTTGTTGTTAGGCATTTGGTCAACGCGCCGCCCTTCTAAAAGATACCGAACGAAAGCGCGTGAGCGGCTCACTCGGACTGAGGCCCTACTTTGTAAATCGAAGTTCGAAGTTAGGCACATCAGCTCCATCCCTTTCTCTGCAGTCTCGAATGACTAGTGACAGGGATAGAGCCCACCTAACTTCGAACTTCGATTTTTTAATTAGGGCCTCAGAGATGACTCGCGATGTCAAAGGAGCCGCAGGCGGCACAAGGTGGGCTCAATGTGACTCATAATAACAGTAATTAAGAATAGAGTAAGTCTCAAATTTATAATAGTAACAATACATAAATAAAACTTTAGCTTTGTCCGGCGAAGTATGGATCTGTGTCCGGCGTTTCCATTTTTAGCCTTGGCAACCCAACTCGTAACAGTATCTGGCAAATAAATGCCCTTTACTCTGTGTGATAAGAGTGATAACCTAAACTAACAGTTATTTTTATCTGGGGATCAGATAAGTCAGGCCTTAATCAGATAACGCCAAAACATGCAGTTATATCAGTTGTAAAATGTTTGTATACGTCGGATTTATTATTTTTATGACCATGTATAAAAGTTAAATGAACTCGTTACTTTCGCGCTTACATACAGAGGGCTTATTGTTTAACGCACTCGCAATCGCAACCGGCTTCAAAGTGGAGCAATTGTTTTCATTTTGTATGCAGACAAGCCTTCGATTTTCAAAATGAAAGCGATCGTGATTGCGAGTGCGTTAGACAATAAGCCCTCTGGTCAGAAAGGGACAGATGTTTTATCTACCCTTATCCACATCGATAAACACGATTATAAATAAATAGGTCCACTGATACGTCAAAGCTCGACAAAACAGAGGGGCTATTGTCTAACGCACTCGCAATGGCAACCGGCTTCAAAGTGGAGCAATTGTTTTCATTTTGTATGTAGACAAGCCTTCGATTTTCAAAATGAAAACGATCGTGATTGCGAGTGCGTTAGACAATAAGCCCTCAGTTTTGATTGGCTGCTTAACAAAACCACGTGGTTTCCTTTGCTTCAATTGAGCTAAGTAGATAAACAAAATGGCCAATACCAACTGTTATGTAATTACCAGATACCAAATATTTTTATTGCTTAAACTTGTTTTTTGCCATCCTCGTGCGTTGTCCTCACCCAGACATTACAAGTTTAGCCGCAAGAGATCCCTTAAAGGGATAAGTTCGCCTTTGTGTACATAGTTCATATTCCTATAAGTGTTTATTTGTAAAACGATTTCTTTTTGTGCAATAAAGAGTTTACTTACTTACTTACTTACTATAATATAACACTAGTATAACTTCGAGGAAAGTGAATCCGACTCCGTCCACCTGTGGTGTCGGTCAACAACTGTGGGAACCCGGGGCTTCGACCGCACTCGCTCGGGTTTCAGCTTTGGCATTCCTCCCCGGGGATCCCTTGCCCGACTGCGGTGAAGAAATGGATTATGATTTTGCCCTGACCAGAATGCTGGTGACTTTGTACGCGAAGTGTGTTTGTTTGCGATATTCACAATAAAAAACCGGGCTGAGAGTAGGGTTCCGAAGCCGTTACTACAAACACAGAAAACTATCTCGACAACAACAAGTATTTTTCTGTTTTTGATCTATCCAATGATTCCCCACTCGATGTTATATAGTGTTAAATATTTTGCTTATGTATTGTAATCATATTGTTAACAAAGTGGAATAGTGGGTGGTGGAGTATACTTCATACATTTCTCTTCTCTATACTTTTCAGGTCGTGCGGTATCTAGGTTGCTTGTCTGTCAGTCAGTGTAGGGAACAGTGGCATAATATAACTTATACTCGTAAGTATGATACATAATACATGAGGGCCTTTATTATACTGGGTAAAACCATTATTGCCCTTGGAATGTCATCGTATGGTTTTTAACTCGGCCGCCATTACCATCAAGTAAATAAGAGCAATCGTAATGTTGAAAACACAATATGTCAAAGGCAATATGGTTTTATTGAGCAGAATAGAGGCCCTGTTTAGTAACAGCATAAAATAAAATAACTTTTGCCTTGAAGATACACCCGTTTTAGCTTTCGGGACACAGACGATAAAAGTAAATACAAATCTTGAACAAAAAGATCCAGGCAAGGAGCGCTTGTTTATACCTTATCCACGCGTTTCGTCTATCTCCTTCATTGTAATACTAATAATGAAGAGATGAAGAGGGAAGCAATAGCAGAAACCAAACTCCGCTCATATAAAGTCCCAGTCGTCCTCTAGTCCTGTTATCCAACAAGTAAAGATGAATACCTATTAAATTATTACATGAATACCGATACGGGACGTGTGTGGCGGCGCGTGACGTCCGGCTTGGTTTATTGGCCTCTACACACATTTGCCAACAATCTCCGATTGGAGTCCACTTCGTATGTAGATTAGGAAGAGTGGCGTGGAATGGGCTTGTGCATATTTCTCAAACACCTGTGGGTGGTAGGACATAAAGTTTTTTTTTTCGTCTGGACCGCTACCACTTTCTTACTTGCTATTCTGCCCTCAAGCAGGAGGGGTCAGTGTTCACACACGAGGGTTTGTTATAGGTGTATGACAACCCATGAAATTACTAGCAATATTTGCAATATTTGCCCTCAAGGTTCTTCTAGCAGCTTTTCGATGCGATCTAATATAATGACTGCTGTCCATTGGCATCTGAGCTTACGTATCGTCGGGTGACCTGTGTGCTCGTTTGCCTTTTCCATAGCTACCACAAAACACATAAATGCTATTTAAGAAAACAAACCTGAGAAAGTAACTTCTTGGTTTTTACTACTTATACAGATAAAATGACTGGCTGCAGCATTAGTTCCTATAATTAAAAGGAATGAGGAATAGAATTCACAGAACGTTTACTACGAAGCTCTTAATTTGAACCTTTTAATAGCCATTCTCTCATGCATTTTTCAAGACTAAATCGAGAAGAAAGGATAGAAACAGGGCCTCAGGGTTCATATTCGGGTGTCGGAATCCTTAATAACGTTTGTATATAAAACATCGTTTGCCGGAATTATTGTTTGTCATAAACTGGTTTTCAGCTCAGTCAGATAACTTTTTAAGTTAGGGTTGTATTATAACAACACATAAAATAATCAAAATTTAGGCGGAAATGGCTTTAGTATAAACAAAAATTCGAGCAAACGATGCATAAGGGCGATAAGGAATTCCAATATAGACCCTTCATATTCGGCACTGTCTAAACACCAACCAATAGGTTTCGATCCATTTCTATATTATTATTATTGTAATACTCATGCTTTACCAAGAATGGAAAATCAATCAAGAGACAAAACAACGCAATATGGAAATTGTGGATACTCTTATGGTTCACTCGTAAGACAAAGTGAATAGAGGCCCAGATATCAACGTTCTCTACCGTGTGATCGTCGATTGTTATTGATGTTGTTACACGAACGTCGCAGGCGCAACCGACAGCCAGCGCCTTAGAAAGGCTTTTCACACGAAGCGCCATAACGCGTTCTGTGCATGTCTGGTAGGATTCAATACGATATGGGCTCCATATGGAGCAGTTAGTTAATTTGTTATTAGTATTCATGGATTTTTAAATACGATGATTTAGATTCAAGAACCAGTAGCCGTGTTTAATGACTTCCTAAATGACGTTTTATGCATAGAAATTAACTTTCGAGCTATCTACGAAGACTTCCTTTGCTGCACGCTGCCTGGTATTCTTGGTATCTGTTTGTAGTAAGTACAATTTTTTACGATTTTTCATTGGTTTGTCTAGATATAAAATTGATGGTGAAAGATTTTTAAATTAGAGTCACTTAAACCCATTTAAGTTTTCGGTGCTTTATTTTATGATGGATAACTATTAACCGTCAATTACCGTTAAATATGAGATGTCAGCTGAAGTCACGCGTAAATGGCTTAAAATAGAACTGTCTATAACACAGCCCTTGTTAGTCAAAAGGTCGCAAATGCAACTTATCGTCCTAGCTAGATTCGACCTTCTTAAGCTGGCTATATGGTAGTTGTTACATTTAGAGATTCTAATAGCAGATACGCCCTCAATGTTGTGAGGCTTTTCGTTACAAGGGCGTAAAATAAAGACTTATGTCCGTATGTTTGCTATGAAACGTGACCGTGGGGGAAGGGGAAAATCAGTACAATTATTGTTTTCGGTACTTCCGATAGGGTGACGAGGATTTTAGTGGAAAGTAGATTATCCTGCAATATTTTGGGAATCTTCTTGAATCTGATTCTAGCAATAAGTAGTTAAAACTAAAAAAATCTTTTGTGACGCACGTTAATTGATGTTTTTTCGAAATTTACTTTCCTTACACGAGCTTTCCTTTACTTTTTTAAAGCGATTTTCAACATTTGCTTCTCTGTGGGCCAAATCTTGAGTACCCGAAACTGACGTGCATGCATGATTCGATGTATGAATGTGGAAGAAGCGAAAGAGATTTTTCAGGATCGTAGCAGGTGGAAAGAAGTGTTCTCTGCCTTCCCCTTTGGGAAACAGGCGTAATTTAATGTATGTATGTATGCTTCTCTGTATGGAGGGATATCCCTCTGAGCGGCGTTTTTTCCTTCCTGTGTACATTATGGTAGCAGTAGGGCACCGGCGTGTGCGCACCGGCCAGGTGTCGCCTGGCGCGCGCAGCTATTTCAGGCGCAATCAACGCGCGCGCATCCGATTTCAAACGCGCCGGCACATTTCAATATCGAATGTTTATTGCGTTTGTCTTTTATTTCTCTGTTTTACAGTTTTGCTGGAATGTTGGGTTTTATGAAGGAGGCTTGGGAAACGTTCCAGTAAGAGCTATTACTATTTAACAGTGGGAGAATGAGGTTGAGATTGTGTCACTATTATTATTATGATATTATGACAGCTGAAGTTTATTTGATTGCCGCTGCTGCGTGTATTTCTAAGTATTTGTTTGTTGCCGCTGGCCGTCTGTGTTGAAGACATCGCCATCGGGAGTCCGATGGCTGCGACCTTTAGATCATCGGTCTAGCTTACATGAAGACTAAGTATTAAGTACAGTCGCCAGCAATAATAAATTACATGCACTTATAAAGTCGTATCAGATATTTTTGAGCGAAATGTTAAATTATACGTATTTTATTGCTGGTGACTGTACACAGAAAAAATATCGTTATCTTTAAAAATTCAAAAGATATTCATTCATTCATTATTTCGAATACAACTTTAAGTATTAAGGCTTAACTGTGCGTTTCTTGGCTGATATGTATGATGAAGGATGAAGAAAAAATAGATTTCTAAACGGTATTTCCACCTTTTTTTTGCTAACAAAATATGAGCACAGACCTATAAAATGTGTCTACCGTAATCAGTAATACGACATTAAAATCAACCTTTTATAAAATTCGTGATCTATAACCAGTGAATTACGAGTCAAGCTCCTTTTGGGTATTCAAGGACTTTTTTGCGGGTAGGCATAATTTTTATCGCGCTATTTCGAGGGTTTTACGACAAAGTCGTTAAGACTGCGCTCGCGCATAATAAAAGATTTATCCGAGGCCTTGACACTGCGAGGCTCAGAATGCGAAATGTAGTGTAGTGTGAATATCAATTTAAAACATTCGATTTGTGTGAGGAGAATTTATATTGATGCAGTGGCTTAGACGGCACGCTTAGAAAAATACAATTTGTATTACGAAATGTTATATTTTTAATCCTGGACAAAAATAAAGGTCTTGTAAGTAATTATAACGTGTGTATGTGCGTGTCTTTGTATCTGTGTATGTGTGTGTCTTTGTATCGGTGTGTGTGTGTGTGTATATACTTAACTGGGTGTGCCTCCGAATTCCTAACAACGTTTGTCCTAACACATCGTAGGTCCGAATTTCCATTTGCCCTAAACTGGTTTTCAGATGAGTCAGGCAACTTTTTAATTTTTTCAATTATATCTGCGGTTCGGTTAGTTTAGGGTTGTATTACGACAACACTAAAACGTTTTAAAATTTAAGCGGAAATTGCTTTAGGATAAACGAAAATTCGGACAAACGATATATTAGGACAAATGATGATTAGGGATTCCATAGGGGAACCGTGTCTGCGTAACTGTGTTTCTCTAGGCAACGTAGCTCTCAAAGCGCAGAGATATTTTTTTTAAAGAATGCTAGTTAAATCAGGATGGTTCTTAGGTAAATAGGTTTCATGAAAATCGGTTGAGCCGTTAAAGAGATATCAGCTATTAGCTCTGCAATTAGCGTCGCCATTATACCAGGAATGTGCGCATCTTGCTTTTTTATCGTAATGTTTATGATAGCTCTTATTAACTTAACAGGAAGAACTAGAATAATCTTTTTAAAATGTTTCTTAAACATGCTTGCATTGTTTTCTAAGAACTAACACATTATTTGTGATATCGTTTATACTCTGATTATTCTAAGATTATACTTGTGACAGACGTATTTCGTATTTTCAATAACTTATTAATCTTATTTATACCCACAAGCGATGTGTTTAAAAATAGGCGATTAATTATTTAAATTCTTGAACGGCGTCGCTAGGTTTTTACGTACCGATGTAATTAATTAACTAGTATTTATGTAAAGTTAAAGAAATAAGTGTAGTCTGATAAGCGAAAGAGATCTGTCAGGATCGTAGCAGGTGGAAAGAAGTGGTCTCTGCCTACCCCTCTGGGAAACTGGCGTGACTTAATGTATGTGTAATAAATAAGTGATTATATGAGCTGTCACAGACCTCACCTTAGAATAATCAGAGTATAGTCAATGTTAAATGTATAGGTTCTTAAATCTCCTAGTACGGGAAGGCGCACGACCCGGTTTTCATTACGTACGGTGCTCTAATAAACCTCCCGGTGTTATTATGAATCCGGACTCTGCTTTTATTCACTCGACGCCGTACAGTGTAAACACTGCAAATCGAGAGGTAAACTCAGATGGATTTTGCCCAAACAAAGTTAATTTTGTTAGTTTGCTCTAAATCGAAGTAGTTCATCGCTTGTGCTTATTCTTTTATTCGTCACAGAATTGTTAATTTGTGTTTTTTTTGTAGAATTAATTTCCCATTTTTTTTATGACGGGTAAATGGCTAAACTATAGAAGAACAGATGACTAAATAAATAAATTATGCCTCCATGTTCTCAAAAACACTACTAACAATTACAATCTCTCAAAATACCTTGGTAAAACTAGTGGCAGGTTTTACGAGACTCGATAATCTTTGCTGGAATCCCGATTCCTAAATTGAAATCATCCTTTATTGCCATTAAAGAGCGGCAAACAATTTAAACTGCAGTAAACTTTACTCAATCGCAATAAACATAACTGGTGCAGCTACGCAAATGCATGAAATGCATTCGAAACACGGAAAGGCTATTTCAGAATACCAGTTACTTATTACGAATGAAGGATGTTGTGTTCCACACGACGACTACATCCTTGCTCCCGATTGTATTTATGAGATTCAAATGAGCACTTTCCACATCGATTTTAGTATACGGGGTATTGAGAAAGGAAATATGGGTAGCTAATTCAGTAACAGGAACTGAACTACATACCAGACATTAAGAAATAGAAGCAGAAGTTTACTTCATAAAGTGTGCAATGCAAAAGTGCGTTACGATTTTATGAATCTAACAATTTTGTCGCTGCAAAATAATGGTGTGACAGTTACATTACAGAGTTTAGCCGTATTTAGTAATGTGCAATGGTTAGGGCCTTGTACATAATTTCAGCTGTCCCATCAGCAGTAGTACCTATGTATCAACCTAGGAGCAGTATTCGCTGTTATGTGCTGGTTTGAAGAGTAAGACAGTCGGAAAAGACTAGCGTTTAGGCGAATGCCGAGGTGGAATGCACCAGTGCTTGTACAAGTTTTTCGAATAGAAAGCTGATACTGAATATCAAATGCGTTTCATTAGTAGTACATATGACTAAAATCCAAAAAGCTAAACGGCTTTTAAGTCCGTGATGGGAAATACTGTTTCAATTCCAAAGTTAGATAAGGAAAATTGTTGCCTTCTGAAGAACGCGAATCAATAGCTTGGAATACTTTTCCCTGGCTATGCTTGTCACTTTGTGATAATTAATCTGAGATAGATCGCGTTGATACTAGGCTTGTAGCAAGCTGTGCATTGTCTGCCGTGGGTCGCAAATCGGTAATTAATTGTCGCTAAGCTAAGCTATTTGACGTTTCGTAGCGAATCAGCTAAATGATGGCTTAACAAGGTATAAGCCTAATAAACGCTGCGTATTCGGAACGAAACAATAAACTCTTATCACCATAACTAACTGCCTTTTAAAGAAAATTTCAACACCAATTAGAGTAGGTCTCGCGCGCCATGACGTCAATCGTTTTTCTATTGTTACACGTCTTTTGTTTCATGCCACAATATCACCCGTGGAGTTAATAAGCTTTTTAAATTAGTATATTTATCACTGTACCGTACCAAAGGGCTTTCCAACGCCTACGATGTGACGGCACTGATCATGGGTTGTGTATACACTGCTGGTTTTACACATTGTTGTTCTAAAGACTTGTTAACAGTAGCAGCAATGAAAGGTGAAACGTGTTAAGGTTACTCCCACGCATGTCTTTGATTTTGAAGATGGCGCCAACGTCGCCTACGCTGAAATTAAGACTATTGCACGAAACCGTTGTGGTTTGTTTTTAAAAGTACTCTGGTTAAAGGTTTCGCAGCGTTCAATGTAGTCATTTATACTTTCTTTAATGAATACTTATTGTAAATGCATGGCTTTTTATTTGTTAAAACCCTAGTAGTCTGCAACGTTGTTTGTAAAAAGCGCGTATAAATTTAAAATATTCTTGATGATTATACACTAGTCCTATACAAAATTTCCCCTATTTGTTTCAAAGGTTGTTAAGAAGAGATCGATATTTTCGAGGAAACTCTTCACTTGTAACCTTATAAAAATATTTTCTATCGGTTTTTCTACAGCCAATACAGGCAAGCAGGTACGAATTGAAAATAAAAGAAAAAAGAAAGATAGAGAGATACGTTTATTTAACATTAGTGCACATGCAAAAACATGAAAGTAAAAACAAGTAAAAAACAAATCACTTTACAATATAACTAACATCAAATATCTCACTGACGAATCTATCAGAAAAGAGAAGCGTGTTGCAATTTAGGATTTTATTAAAAGTCAGCATTGTTCGCCATCTTGATTCAGCGATATTATCTGTTGTCGTGCGCAGCCGCAGACTCTGATGGATCTCTGGTTAATTAATGGGAATCCTATTGTACTGCGTACTTAGTTCCTTATTGCTATAGCTTTTTATGATCGAGATTTAAGATGAGTGGGCCTTATGATACGAGTGCCCACTGTAAAATCTCCTTCCTCACAAGACAAGTTGTTCTACGAAAGTTACAGTAGCAATGTTTAAAAACATGTGATACCTAGATATCAATTGAACGTTACGTCAATTTTATACATTTATTTTTCCGTAGAATTCCACTTGCTTGCTCTACAGATTTTCTTTCCAGGGCTTTGGACCTTTTATTAACTGAAGAAATTTTGTCGTGTAATTTTTTCGCAGCTTCATATAATTTTTTCGCAGTTCTTAAAATAGCCATCTTTTCGTTGAACTTCTTGTCAGTGTCTGATTAGATTTAAAAAGCCGCCGTTGAATTGGTGCACTTGACAAATAAGTAGGTACCTACCTACCTACCTAGAAAATAAATGTACTTCTAGCAAAAAGATGTGATTAAAGCTAATATAACATGTTGACTGTGACAGAGCTAGGGTGAAGACACATTTATCAGCACCGATTCGCATTTCGTCTATAGAAAATGGCGGTTTTGTATGAAGATGCGTACGCATGCGAAAGCAGAACTGATGCGTACGCATCTTCATACAAAACAGCCATTTTCTATAGACGAAATGCGAATCGGTGCTGATAAATGTGTCTTCACCCCTAATCTGTTCCCATGTTTTGTAAGTTAACACATGTAACAGCGGGCTCTCAGCCTATGCATGATAGACATTCTTGATATAATCATTTAATGTTATTCAGGTAGACAATGATGATTTTATTGGTTTCCGTAGTAAAAAATAAAGTGGCTAGAAGGACACGTCCTTATTTTTGATCTGCGCAAGAGACGGTGATCGATGACGCAGGTAGTTCGTAAGTTACAAGGAAACTACAAATTTTCCACAGGGATCAATAATCAAACAATAAAATGAGGATAGATTTGAGGGTAAATAATGCAAAAATAAGTAAATCGGACTCGGTTCGAATTGAATAGGTTCTAGGCTGCTAACTTTGAAAGTAGGTAGTTGTTTTGACCATTTTTAGACCTGCGCGGTCACGGAAAGAGTCTAGTCTCATTTAAACGGGTCTCTGCCGTTTGGGCGAAGTATTTATGGTTGATTGTATTATTTCCCAATATTGTACTGCAAAAAGATTTTTACGTTTCCATTTTACTGTATTCCCAAGTCTAACCTAACCTAACCGAAGTCAATAGCGGTATAAGCATCCTGTATAAAAAAAAAACAATTAACTTTCTGGGAAATAAAGAAAAACCGGCCAAGTGCAAGTCGGACTCGTGCACGAAGGGTTCCGTACCATTATCTATACAATATTAGTCAACTAAATATTCTGTGAATATTTCAAGCGTCTACCTGTTGCCATTATTAACGCCAAAAAAAACACGTTTGTTGTATAGGAGCCCCACTTAAATATTAATTTTATTCTGTTTTTAGTATTTGTTGTTATAACGGTAGCGGCAACAGAAATACATCATCTGTGAAAATTTCACTGTCTAGCTATCACGGTTATTGAGATACAGCCTGGTGACAGACAGACAGACAGACGGACAGTGGAGTCTTAGTAATCGGGTCCCGTTTTTACCCTTTGGGTAGGTACGGAACCTATACTGCATTTTAGCGAAACATCGGAAAAGTTTCAAATAATAGTACAAATTATTACACAACTTAAGATCTTTATAACTCACAGATGTTCAAAGCGGGCTCCATATCGACTCGTTGGCACTGAATCAACTCCCTAAAACAAAACAAGCCCGTCACAGTAGAGCGCGCGGTCACGGCGCGTGCGCGCTCTAACGACGTCACGTTGCCGTACTGCGCACGACGGGGCGTTTACTGCGAAGTTCAAGGGTGCGAGATTGGGTGTGATTGTTGGCAAATTACTGCACGTGCGTAAACGGCATAGGGGTACCATTCTAGATAAGGGCACCTTCGCATAGAGGCTTAGACGCACGGCAGCCGCACTGTATAAGCAGTCGCCTTATTTTTTTCCGGTTGCAGAGCTTTTTTTTACAAGCTTTTATTTGACCTGCTACGTTCGCATATCAGTCGCAATATTACCGTCTTGTAAAAGAGCCCTCATGTAGCAAATTTACTGAATAAATATATATATATTTTTAATTTTTAATCGTTCCAGTTCAAATCTTGCAAGTAAATTTTTCTTTGAACCTAATCCCGTCAGCGCAATGGTATCTAAAGAGCATTCGATAATGGAGTTGGAAGATCACAGGCGAAGACACTGTAATTAACGTTGACCCGCCGTGTTAGCACTCATTGGTCTGCTCTTGATCAGCAGACGATAACATGTAAAAAAAATACAGTCTGCAACAAAAGGTTGTCACAAAAATGATTGGCAATTGGTCTCTGAGTTCTATGGACATTTCTAATCTCAAGACCTAAGATTCAATATCTCTATGATGGTAATTTAACTATCGGTCTTACGCCCATAAAGGAACACTAAAATGCGATCACTGCTACTAAGGCGATAGTGTTGAAAAGTGGCAGCGACCTGGATACACCCTACACACGGTCCTACCATCACCACTATGACTACACTTACCACTTAAAAACACAACTACTTAACTTTACTTAACTTTTGTAACTTCTTCTTAAAGTGCCTCTCCAACTTAGTAAAGGTTGGCTATCAGCTTCTGGAATCTGTCCCTATCTTTTGCGAGCCGGTCAGCTCAGACGCGCTCGTAATTCCAGTTCTCTCCCGGATGTTGTGAAGCCACAACTTCTTTCTTCGCCCAACTCTTCTTTTGCAACTTTGCCTATCATAATTAGTTGCAAAAGATGATATGATTATTACAGACTCCAAACCTCTAAATATGGCGCAATGTCCACGTCCGCCGGTTCCGGTGTCTTGAACACAAACAGAGCCAACCTCTTTGTTTTCCATTCAATTTGGACACCATATCGAATTCTAGGCACTGAAAGTGTCCCGATCGACTTGGCTGTCGAATCACGCGCAGCTTATGGACTCTATTTCCCTCAGTCCAAGGTTACTTGACTAAAAGGAAGCTATTGGTTTCCCGTTCGATTAACGTCCTTCATATGTTTACTATAGAGTTAAAGTTGGTTCTGGCGTCTTGCTCAAGGTTGGAGTCAACATACTTTGGTGCCATAAAAGAGTAATTTGAAGCATTAGCGAGGATTTATTGTTTTTGGAGGTGATTTTACGTGAACGTGATCAACAGCTGTCGACGTGTTCAGCATTATTTAACGGTCTAAATTACGTATTTAGTTACCTTTTAACTTCATTTGCAATATGTATGACACTCTGTTATCATCTCTGGGTTGGATGAACTCAGTTCGACATTATGTAGGCTTTGAAAGTTCTAAGCAATGAGCTCCTAAAACTGCATCGTAAGGACATTCATAGAATTTAAGACGAGCGAGTAGTTACACAACTCAACACACAACACAATATGTTTCAGACCACTAGCGTAGTGTCCACGTAGAAAGCGATCTTGTTTACCTCTAGAACTTATAATTATATTTCACGCGATAATTAAAGCGCATCCTATATTATAATCCATTTTATTCAAAACCATTCAGCTGTTTAAGTATGATTGTGGGACAAACATTAAGCTTTTGAGGAAAATAAAATGAAGGTTTATGTACGCGTTTATTTATATACGTGTCTATTATTCACTTTTTACAGCTTTCGGTCTTTAACAAATAATTCAAGAATAGTCACGGGCTCACGGCCTTTACTCTTTAGGAAAAGCAAATGACACATTTCTGATCCTGGGAGCCATGTTTCCGCTACCTGAGGGCCCTGCCAAGATTCACTACGCTAACTAGCGTTTCTATTCGTTTCGTTTTTAACCAATCGCGTCACTGGTTGATCACGTGACTTTTCGTATCACGTCATCTACCAGTGACGCGATTGGTTTAAACACGAAACGAATAGAAACGCTAGTTAGCGTAGTGCATCTTGGCAGGGCCCTCTGATATGATAAGGATGTTAATCACGCCAGGGACGAAGGTGGATGCCCCGGGATGTGGTAGTTTAGCTGTTCCTCGCGACTCGGAATGTCGCCGCGCGCGGATATCTTCACTTACTCGAGTTATCTACCTTGATACGCGACGCCTGTGCGTTCGCATGGACTCTGGTTGCTAATTGCGTAGGTAATGAAATTAAAGGAGCTATTTGTGTTTTCAAACTTCAAAGATACCCAACACTTACTGGTAGTCCGTTGTCTATCGGTCTAAAATGTGTATCATACTACTGGCTATGGACACATATAAAGATAGAAAATACATATAGCGATGAAGCTAGAGCCCTAGAGGTGCCAAATATTAATATTTTACGCGTCAAGCTTGGAGGCACTAGGAAGTTATGACAGTCAATAAAATGTATCACATTTTTTTTTCACAATACTTTTTATTAAACGAGTGTTGTCCAGGGGCGTCCGTTAGGAAGCATTTTTAAAATCAGAAGCATTTTGTCTGTTCCACATTGAATGAGCACATTGATGCAAACCGCATTAAAATTCGTTGCGTATCTACCTAGTTTGAAAGATCTAAGAGTACTTACAGAGGCACAGACGGCGGGAAGCGACTTTGTTTTACTATAAAGATGTATTGATATTACGTTACAAGCTTATAATGATGCTGTACGTATCATAATAACATATCGGACATCAAGAAGATCCTATCGTAACTTTAGACTTGTTGACAGACGTGTAATCTTCCACCGAACGATTAATTTCTTTGTTTACTCCTTGACTCACGGCGCTATTTCACGCCGCACCGATATATTCAGACGTGATTCATAAAACATGGGGCTGTTGATAACATGTGGCTATTTGGTAACAGTAAGTGAACTCGTAAAAGGCTGACCGTGATTCACGTGTATGGCGGAAATTGAGGAAAATTTTATGACTTGATAGTGTTAGAGGCTAAGCTAGGTGGAACACGAGGTAAGCTTCCCGTAAAACTTCAAGATGATTATAGATTTTTTACCAAATTAGCTTTTTCCCGCCACTTCGTCTAGCCGTTAGGATTAATTCTAAAACAAAGAAACATCCATGAATACAAACTATCACATTTATATTAGATACTAGGTACTGCCTGTAACTTCGTCTGCATTGACTTTCCCTTGGGGACTGGTTTTATTTAATTTAATTCAGGGTATAAGCTATCTCCATTCCAAGTTTTCCTTAAATCCATTCATCCGTATCAGCCTAGCGATACAACAACACAAGCAACAAAACACAACACTAACTTACATAGAGGTACGAACTTACACACAAGCTTAGACCTAAGTAAGTACGCATTTCTAATTATTAGTGTGATTTGTGTCGCAATTCGGTAATTTGTTTGCGTAAATATCCCGGTCGAAGGTCCCGGGTTGGGTTTCTGGCAAGGGCAAATATTGTGCATGATAGGATGGTCCTATCCTCATATTGGCCTGCACCGATCATACAAGCCTTAAGCGAGGTTTACCGCCTGTTTCACAATCGACAAGTAAAGCATATTTGACACATAAATTTAGCCCTTTCTCTTTCTTGCACTTGAAAATAGACAAGCGATAACTGCTGTCTAATTCTTAACTTTAAAGTTAGAAAAAAACAATAAAATTACGCTTATTGCTCTAGAACTGAAGTTAAAGCAAGAGACCAATCAACTTCTACAATTTTTATTGCCTGTCTAAATCGCCCCTTAAGTGCGAATTTGGGACATAGGTATTTTTTATATGTTGTAAATATTATTAAAAATTTGGTGTCCACGAATATTTCTTGGAAAGAAATAAATGAAAAAAATAAAAACGCAAACGTAATATCCAAGATTTTCAAAACAACATTGTTTGACAGCTACGCGATTTAAGCAATAATTCACAATCCTCTTAGCATGCTAAGTACTATTCTATTTTGAGCAATATACTACCTATTTGGCATTGAAATCGCTGAAGCTTGAAATTGACATTGAAACAGTCACATGCTCGTCGTTTGCATGCAGAAAAATCCCCGCCATAATGACCAGCAACATTATACTTACAGAAAAATAAGCTGTGCGCTGAAACCACAAATGAAGTATGATAGTGTATAGATAGAACAATATCTTGCTCGACAGGAATTGAATATTCGAGTTCTTGAGTTTTGTTAACGTTACGTTATAATTATTTAAACTGGGGTTTTTTTTTATACACTCTAACCTAATTATTTTTGCATTAATAGCTTCTGCATGTTGCCTCTTTATAAGTAAATAAGTTTATAGTGTTTATGTATGTATATAAACTCTTTATTAAATAAGGTTGACTTTTAAATTTTAATGTACTTTGTATTGTGTTGATTTTTACTATTTTTATTATTATCATTTAATTCTATTTCTGACGACCTCAATGTAACTGCATATAATTTTATATGTAATGTAATTTATACTGTGTTATATTGAGTAATAAAATCTGAATCTGAATCTGAATTGCACATAAACAATTACAAAAAAAATATTGCGTCACTATAGATAATGTGTTTACCTATAATTAAATAGTTGCGAAACTAACTCTATTTTAATGTAATATAATTTACAATCAAAATTATATTTTAACAACTGTAGGAGCACCATAAATAAAATAAACAAATATATTATCTAAGTAAACCATAATTTAATCGAATTTCATTTAATCGATTGTAACATTTCATAGTATTTCACTTTATCATTCGCTACTTTCTGCTGAAACAATATTATTTTCAGGGTATCTTAAACATAAATTACGTAGGTGGGGTTAGGTTAGACTTGTGACTACAAAAATAACTCATGCGGCGACAAATGCCTTTAATTGAAATGAAAATTCTGCGTAATGATTCGTACGCTGAAAGGTGTTTCGATAAAATATAGGTAGCCGTATATCTACTATGAATATAATACGCAAATGACTAAAAGAAAAACAGATGGCTAAATTATGTTAAGCCATCAGGGGATTTATTCTACTCGGTAGTACAATATTGCTTTTGACATGTATTGCATATATTGTTGTTATTTATTGTATGTATTGTTCTCAACTCGGCCGCCATCACTGTCAAGTAAATTAGAGTTTTCATCACGTTGACAATACGATAACATGTCAAAAACAATATTGTTACCGAGTAGAATTGAACCGCAGGTCACATTCTATCATTTTGCAAACGGAATGATACATTTTAAGTAAATTTCTCATCAGCTTTTCCATGTCCTTAGCCTTAAAAGTAGAGTTGCATACTTTAGTATCTTGTCACATTAACGCATTTATATACTATTGTAGTGCAGCAGTTCTAACATGACGTTACAGTGACAAAGTACTTAAGTCTGCAGCTACTTATAATGGCGACCGTATGTCAAACGTCATTTTAATAGGGTTCCGTAGTGTTTCTTCGATTTAAGTCCATGATGCTACATTCTGTCGTATTACAGCATCGCAGCTGAAGCACGTAAGACGCGCCGGAAACGGCCATCTTGAAACTTGAACTTGTCGGAATCGATCCGGAAATACGTCATGAAATGGCGCGTGCGCCGTCTGAAAAATGAGAAGCGAATGGGCCGTTTAAAATGGATTCCAAATACGTTTTTCTTCCATGCGTCAAATTAAGAAACTCTATGCCTTGTATTTATAAACGCTATGATAAAATTGTTTTAGTTTTTTTGTCTATTAATTAATGCCGTATTTCTACACAATGCTAATTGAAATTGAACGATCACATTTAAATATTTAATTTTATTAACTTATTTTACCATCTTGGTACTAGATTCTCCAAGTGTAATGCAGGTCCGGACAAAGCAGCTTATGCTTATACAAATCAAGATCCACGTAGAAGTCTTTTTCGCTACTCTATGTTTTTCGTCTTCCTTTCTGTTTTAAATTTCACGTCAATTTCCTTTAGGTGTTGAAACGTGAAAAAGGAACTAACAAACAAATATACTTATAGGAAGTCAAGATTACTACGGCCATTTAAAAACAAGATTTTGTCGCGGTGCGAAAGCGAAAACAGCAGATGCTCACTTGCTCACACAGCGGCTTTACGGCTCTACTGCTTCTTCTCCGCAATTATGATCTTGTCCGAAGCGCTAGTAGACTCACTCCATATTATCGACGTGTAAAACTGCCTTCATGTGGCCAATTTACTGAATAAAAATTTTAAATTTTGAGTTTTGAACTGCGCAAAAGAGTTGCATGAGGGTTATTATAAAATAGCTATGCAGTTCAGTTTATACTGAGAGAAAAGGACAGAGCTATAGCTATAGCTCTGTCCTGTACGCTCGTCGTAAAATGAACTGCATAGCTATGTCATAATAACCCCCTTTATTACGGGGCAGCCCGAACAGCACGCTCAGTCCTATTGCAGAGAGTTTTCAGGGCATCTTCCAGGAGCATTGGAACAAACTCTACAGGCCTCTTGCCAAAAAGAGCTTTTTTATATTTATTGTGTCATGTGAGTAAATATATATGTTGGAAAGGGACGGCCAGGGTGAATGTTCCACGATCAGATCGGGGACGTATTAAGAAAGGGCCAGGTCAAGGTAGGTCCCTTAAACTGACGCACGTGTATGAAGAGACTTATGAGTGTGGAGGAAGCGAGGGAAGTTTGTCTGGATCGTAGCAAGTGGAAGGAAGTGGTCTCTGCCGACCCCTACGGGAAAGAGACGTGAATGTATGTATTTGAAAATGCATCAAGCATTCTCTATGAAGAAATGCACTCGCGAAAAAATTTCGTGTAACATACAAGTGATACAAGGGTACCTTGTAAATGTGTTACCTGCAAGTGCATCTGTTATCGGTGCGCGCCAGTTCCCGGTTCGCGGCCTTGTGGCGCGCGCGCTGCGCGTGAGTCAGACTTCAGAGGCGCCCGCGCGTGCGCACGGGTCTAGCTTAATTATTACTCATAATACAACACAATAGCGCAAAATTACCTATTTAGACTGCGTTGTCAATAGACAAGTTTATAAAGTTGAACAGTATTCATGTAAAAGGAAAACATCAGTCCTCCTTTATGTTATTCAGTCTTAAAAATGTTTTATTAGTTGAACTATGAACCTATTTTAGCTAAAATTTAGTTAAAAAAAAGTTAAATAAATCATCCAGCTCTATTTTTCAAAAATCCGTTCATCGGGTTTTCTCTTGATAATAGAATATAATAGTTTTTATTTGGTTTTGGGCAACACAGCGTGGTCTTGATTTGTTACAGTTGACTTTGTAGTCGCTCCTGGTATAGGCTGCCCCAAAACCGAGCACGACATCTTTCGGCAGTACAAAACCGCGGTACGCCCACTACAAGCGAACTACATAGGTACCTACACGTAGCAAAGTGACTGCAGTTGGAATGCCGTAAAACCCAATAGGCCAATAAACCAGGAGACGTAGCAATGATGCCAGCGCTGCTAACGTTTTTTTTTCTATCTACTGGACATACCTAAGCCGTCGACGCGATCAATCATCGGCTTACGTCAATCCTCCATAGTCAATTTTCGAAAATCGATAACTTAGCCTTATGCCTCTTAACTGGACCCCGTACCTGTGCTAGTACCTATACCTCTTCACGTATTTCTCAGAGAGATTTTTGTACACATTGTAAAGCAATCACGCGCCCGCGCACCATGGTACCGGCGCGTACTAACCTGCGCTGTCGCCAGATTATTTCAGGCGAAACAAAAGAGCACTGCTACTTGTGCAAAAAAGGTAATTGTCGCTATTTTGTCAGCTCTACGTATATCGGCCTGAATTAACACCAAACGCTACAAAATACAATCATAAATAAAATACATTTCAGCCCAAAAAACTGAGCGCTGCTGCTTGCGCAAAAAAGGTATTGTCACTATTGTCAGCTCTACGGTATATCGGCTGACTTAACAGCAAACGCTAATAAACAAATAAATACATTAATATTAGGGTATAATCTCACCTAAATTCACCTATTCACCAAACTAAGCTCTAGGTTTGTACTATTTGTACTAGACAACGATGTAAATACTTATATAGAGCAATAAATACTTATATGCATAGAAAACATCCAAGACTCAGAAACAAATACTCGTACTCATCACACAAATATTTGCTCATACCGAGATTTGAACCCGGACTTCTAACTTCGAAATCATGGTTACTACTGATTTAGGCTAAAAACGCACAAAAACATCTTAAACAAAATAAAGTCTTTGTAACTAACTCGTGTAAACTCAGTAGCTTATCAAGCTAATAACAATTAGCTAAAATAAAACATTCGGTCACGTGCAACTCGGATTAGCAACAGGCTGAAGGGATCTTCGACGAACAGCTCACTACTGTACTTTAATTGTCACTTTCCACTTAAGCTATTAGAAAGAAGAAGCTCACTTCATAAAACCTAGTATATTTTTTATTTTAACTTCTGAATGAAAGTAAGGCCATCCACTTGGAGCAGAACCTTGCTGGTTCTGAACTCCTGGTGATTCGAGTACTGAACACCTTCATCTGAATGATGCAGATAGTAGATTCAATCACTTCTGGTTACTTAATTTTTATCTAGGGAACGTAATTGCTTTGTCTATCTGCTTTAAACTGATGACGATGTGTACTGTTTTTTTATTAGGGTTCCGTACCAAAATGGTACAAAAGGAACCCTTATGGTGAGACTTCGTTGTCTGTCTGTATGTCACAGCAGGTTTTCTCAGCAACTACAAATGCTATCAACTTGAAATTTGGCATAGTCATACAACTTGCTTGCCCGCATCTGATTATAGTAAATAAAATATGAAAATAATTTCATAAATAATTAAATCTATGGTGTCTAGAATGGGGGGTTGAAAAATAAAAGTGGTTTGATTATAACAAATGGGGTATCATATGAAAGGGCTTAATCTGCACATTTCAAAACTATTTTTATTTTTATTTTTTGCTATGTACTTTTTGATTTATAGCCAAAAATGTACAAAAAATTGACCAAAGGGGGGGGCCCTTATCTCCGAAGTTTATCAAAATCAATTCGAATCAAAAAATCTGAAAAAAACCTAAAGTATAGATAATTACTTATATTTTATGGGAAAAATTAAATGAAGTGATCGTTATTTACAGTTTTTGAGAAATAACAAAAAAACTTTGAAAATCTGTATTAATATTTGAGCTAGTCAAAATGGACCTTATTGGGTAGAAAATAAAGTTTATCACAAAATGAGTATTTTCTTTTGCGGTTACCATGCATATTATTTTAAATACGGAACCCTCGGTGCACGAGTCCGACTCGCACTTGACCGGTTTTTTAGTTTTATAATTATACAACTTCACCACACTGCTAAACAGTTTGTAGGCGAGACTATGCATCTGATTTTTATTACATGCCTAAGCTACATAATGATCAACTCATTCCATTTATCACAGCCGACTAACGAGCGGAATCGCACATCCTTTGATACGCTATAAATACCCGTAGTTAGCACAACTCGTACATTCTTGTTCTTTTATAGAATCAATGTTATCTCGCGGAATATCTCCCAACAATGAACAAAGGTTCTTCCGGGATACATTTCACGCACCATGGCGCAGCGGCAATATGATCAAAACAACTTTAAAAACTCTAGAATAGAAAACGGTAAAGCTATTTTTTAGTTAATCCTATTTAAACAGACTTACTTTTAGATACAAATAACAACAAAATAATAAGTACGTACTATAATCGTGATTACGATGACAACTGGCATCGAAGCGGTTTGAAGGATCATTCGTATTATAATAAAAACACCAAGCATAAACATTTATTGCTACAAGACAAAACGAAAACCATCAAATATAATTTAAAACAGTTTATTGTTTAAGATACGGCACGAGCTTACGAAACGAGGACCCTGCCCCTAAATTCGAAAAAAACCAGAAGTTACTATACTCCTGTCTCTCTCCTTCAAATTTCATATTGTTAAAGAGTGGGAAGGATAGCACTAGTAAAGTGAGGAATTTTGTGCCTCACTGTGAAAGGCCCGGAAAGTTAATTGCGCACGCGCCGTAGCGCAACGCTTTGTACGGAACCAGTGGCTTATGACTCCTTACAATACACGGGGATTTGTTATTATTCGGCTGCGGTTGGTTGCTTTTGCAAGAACAATTGGTCACCGAAGGACAATGACCTGGCTAAACTTCAGGGTCAAGATTGGGAATAAGACGTCAGACTACAAAAAGTAAAATCTTAATGGCCGTGATGGTGTTTGACGCATTAATGATGTAGATAAAATGTTCGATATAAAAAGCAGGGGTCCTAAGAACGAACCCTGTGGTACACCGCAAGACTTTGTTAAAGTAGACGGGGATGCCTTACAAGATAAGTTTGCGGTAAAGTATTATTCTAAGTATCTTATGACACGAAAGTTTTCGCCGAAAACCAATAAAACTAAATCAAATTGATACCTGAGTGAAATGATTAGTCATACTTAGATTTAAATCCAGGTTGAATAATTTCTACATACAACAATAGCTCCTACAGCTAGTTATTGCAATGTGCAATCATTGTTTTATATTTATTTAAAAGTAATTAAAAGTCGCGTGTTTTCGCTCACGTGAGCACGCGCTTGAGTTACTGTTTTAATTTAACATTTGCTTAGGAAAAGGAAATCCCCAAAGCAGAATTGCATTTGCGACGGTATAATTAAGACCCTATATTTATTACTAACTCATTTCCCGATTGTACTGTAATAGCTCTATGTTCGGTGGCTTAAATCTAATTTCCTCCTTGTTTAATCGATTGTTATCGTATTAAGTTACTGTTGGTTTTCTTTATTGAGAAAACATGAACTGACTAATTGTTTTTTCATCGATTTTAACAGTATATAAGATAAAAGGTAACGTTGAACAAAGAACAAGTTGTAATTTATGACAATCAGCAATTAAATGGTAGAACCTAAAACGGAATATGCAATTTATCAATTGCATAAGTAAACTATTGACTGAACGAGTTTTACGTCACTTCTTTTCATCGTTGCTACAGTCGTTAACATCCTAAGAATCAAGGTATCTAGGGGAAATCACTTTTGGAGTTTAACCGTGATCTCATCGTAAAATTTCAAGATATGCCATTCATTACTTTCCTCATTACCATTTTGGTGGAGGCGTTCGTATTTCAGAAGCTTTGTTTATCTACTACTACCCACATCTTGACGTAACGTATACCGTTAAGTTTTACAACCTCGAATCAAATGTCTTAATCGAGCCCACTCAATAATCGAGATCCCACGTCGATGTTTTAATTAATTCCAAAGACGATCGAGAACGTCGTCAGTTAATAGCTAAAGGAATACCTGACGCGGCTAATGATGACTTTAAAAGTAATTAATGATGGATTGATGTTGCTCTACCAATTACATTCTTATTATTTTAACTGTTTCATTTGAACAAACCTGTCGATCAATAACTACTTTGACAGCTTCTTGGGTTGGAGGCTGGTTATATTGTCTACCGAGCAAAAATAAGAAAGCTTTAAAAAAAAAGTATACCTAGTTATTACATAATTATCATCACCAACTCAGTATTAGAACTGATGACAAATTCTCTGAAGTATTAAAGGTTGCTCGAAAAACGAATTATAGTAGTCGATAAATAGGTACACTTTTTTTTCACTAACATGAACTCTTAAATACCCAACATAAAATTATCTTACACGCCATGAGATACAACGGATTGATAAAGAAATTTATAGTACGAGAATTATACCAATAACAAAACAAATCCGCCGCGAACCAAAACAAACGCTTTCAGCGTCGCACGCGCAGGCCGCGCAGAAGCCTTCTTCATTCCGCGCCGAGACTCCGCGCGCGACGCACGTATCGACACGCGTCAGAAATACCGCGCGATTTCCGCGCAAGTGCAGTGCAACCCGAGGATTTATTATGTGCTTTTGTTCTGTGACAGTCCCTGATCAGGGCTAAGTGTGTTATTTTGTGCCTGGATTTGCTGTAAGGTAAGTGTATAAAAGATTTACAGCCTATTGTTATAAAACCGGTGTAAATTTTGATTGGCAGACCACACGCGTTTTTATTTCCTTTACCTTTTATTTATATTTTTATTAGCTTCAAGAGTAGAATGTGAGTCCTAAAATTTTTATGTATTGTTCAAGTGTCTTTAATTGCTTATTGAAACACTTGGTATACGAGTCTTAACTATAAATAGGTCATACTTGAAACAGCTTCGTCGGAGTTACAAAAAATGCTCGTCCCGTCCAGTTTGTTGACGCACGGCTGGAGATAATTAGTTCTTCTCAATAAATGTTACATATTTTTACTAGAACTCGACCATGATTGTTTTATACTTAGGTACCTTGGCTGTTTACAACTAGCAGAATATTTATGAAGCCTATTAGTGAGCACTAATGGTGGTATAGTAAAACTATTCAAGATATTCAAGATTATAATCTGCAATTATGTATAAATATTTTAAAAAATCCTATTTAGCTTTACTATACATATGAGCCATATATAATCCTTATGTAATGACGATGAATCCATAACGAATTTGTAGTTAACGAGGCCGCATACTATGACTCATAATAAAAGTTTTCAAACGTGAACTAAATCTAAAACACCTTTTTGCGTGATTCATGGAAAATACTTTTTCTTCCGCCGCTCCAAACTGGTACATTTCTTTATTAAAATCTATCTTAGCGTCAAGTTTTTTCTCTCGAAAAAATTAAACGCCTTGTGTGTCAAATTCCGTCGCGGTACGCAAAAAAAATGTGACAAAAGCATTGCGGTACTTTTTTAGTAAAGGGTACATTAAAATTGACCTATAATTGCAGTTACGCTTTAACGTTGCTGATTTGTAAGTTTAATAAAAACAACTATGAAAAATCGTTTATTAAAGAAGTTTATTCACCGGTGTAGATTACCGATTCGAAAGATTAAAGTGATCTCCAGGCATTACCTCCGCAGTACTGAAGGCAGAGAGGTTAATAATGATCTAACCTAAGCCTTTTACCAGTCTGTAACCATAGTATTACATCAATTGTATTAACGATCCTATAACATTTGCAACGAGGGATATGTCTTCATAAATTTACAGCTACTTAACATAAGATTAAATTCTTATCGCCAATAAAATGCGTTCTAGTTTCATTGCATTCGCATTGCATAGCAATTCTCAAGCTATTGTCCTGCCCACTTGATTGGATTATGTAGGTGCACAGTTCCTTCATTACTGTGGTTGCAGTTGAGTCTTGAGCAGCTACTCGTAATTTACTTTGATTGAGCTATTAGTTCAATACGTCTTGAGTTCGTGCTGAATATTCAGGTTATTATGGTCCCATTAGAAATACATTGGACAGTTTTAAACGAATTGTTCAGTTTTTTGGAAATAATAGCATTCACTATACTTTGGCATGTTACTTTGGTTTACCTATAAACCAAATAATGATGACCATCATTATTGAAAATTGATTGATTGAGTTGCTACCTACTTACCTACGTGTTGAATCATACATGGTAATTGCCACTTGCTTCAACGGTACTCGGTAAAAATCGCGTCTCGTTGGAACAATGACAGTAATCGGTTCGTCGATCCATTTTCTAAACAATTATTCAACGGCAAAAAGTTTACAGAGTGAGTACGAGTGAAACTGCACTTTGTTTAAAAAACTAACTCGTCTTTATTGAACGCGAGCGTCTTCAAGACTACTAACATTGAATTCTTTAATCTCTTCTATTTGCTTTGTGTCTGCATTTTTTACGATTAACATAACAGTGGTCGGACCATTAGATTTTGATTGCAGCGGCTAACAATTCAGCTCCAGACTCTCATATTGTTATACAAAATGGGCTCAACAAGTGAGTTCCTGGCAGCGAATATGTCAAGATCTTGTTTACTTAGGATTGGTGGCAGCTTGCTTAGGATATTCTTCGAATCCCCCGAAACATGCTTGTTTGCCTACTCTTTTACTTTCTCGCATTTTTGCCTGACAGCTCAAATATTTAGATTACTTAACTAAATGCAAATAGATTTCGAACCAAAGCGATAATGACTAAATTGTTGTTTCACACTTAGTGGATAAAATTTGAAGAAACTGATAAAGCATTATCTTTATTTCTTTGTCATTTGTTGTATGTTTTATCCTTAAATTTTATTGTTATATCTTTTGCTTTAACTACTTTAACATCTGTATCACCTTGATTCAAAAGTTACAAATCTTTACTATCTTAAAAGTTGAAACCATGTTCAGAATAATTGTTCCAAAATTTGGTAATCCATAAGGACAGTATAATTAACATGCCAAATCTAGTGATTTAGTTGAGCTAACCCCTCATTCGGTGGCAATAGCAGCGCCGATTGCGCAAATATGAACAATGCTCGATATTCCCCGTTTTGCTGGAGACAGATTCCCTTGCTCGTGAGAACGCGGCACAATGCGCGCCTCTCTCACGCTCTCCGTGGGTGGTTCTTGCGACATTCAGATCGACATTGTCAGCAGCCTGTTATAGTTAATAGACCACTTTTTGAAAGTCCCGTCAAGAGACTAAATGTTAAATATGAAGATTTTTCTATTTTTTCTAATAAAGATGATGCAGGAGAGGTTGTCTAAATATTGACGTGAAGAGCAAGGGTATCTATTTAATTTAAAAAAAAAACGTAAATCACGTAAAGTTATCATTTCGCGATTAGAATAAAACCATTTCAAAATCTTATCAATCCTGAGTATTCATCCAACATAATTAGTGGGTTTTTAAATCCGCCAATTCTGAATCTATATCGAATTTGCTGACCACTTATGGCATTTTTTTTCCCCAATAATTGTCATCCGGTCACTTAAGATTTTCCAAGAACATCTTGAGACGCCTCACGCCGATGACCGTCAATACCCATTGACCGATGACTCATCGATGTCGTGACTGCTTAAATGTTTAAATTAAAACTTTGATGCAATACATCTTTATGCTATAGTACCTATTACGATACCTCAATTGTTGTAAAAACACTATTCTACTATTGCGCTTTGTGAAGCGATCTTTTAAACGACAAATTATGTTGTGTGAATAACTTTAGGATACATACATAAACTCCCTACTTAGTTCATAGTTCACATAGTCTGAAACTTATCCCCGAATCTAAATCAGCATGCAACAATTTTGATGTTAATCTGGTCCTGGTTTTTTGACGCTCCGTAAATAGTTTGGATTGACAAGCGAAAGTTTGTTGGTAATCCAGAGCTAAACGCGTCCACAATCACGCGACGTGGCGTGCGCAGGCGTGAACACCGGAATGCGAAATACTGTTCGTGATGTATGACCAATGATTTACTCTGCTGCTGTAGAAAGCCTTGAGTAACCACCAGAAACTAGCAAATGTTTTTCTTAATTTAAAACACCTGTTTTAAAGTCAGTGTCTCGAAACGAGGTCGCGTCCTCAGACTGATGTGTTCTTTTAAAATTCTCTTTGATCAGATCTACAAATGTCAGAGTAATTTGAGTAATGGTATTCCCGTTTGTTTATGTCTTGGATATTCCGGTAAAAATATTACCCGCGGCCATTGTTACCGTTTTGTAGTTTATTAATAAACCTGATCGTTAAGGTAGAGTTCCGTGGATTGCGGCCGATGCGACTAACGCGCGCGACAATCGCGCCGCGACCGATGCCGCCATAAGTATAAACGTAGTATAAAATTGTGTAGCGCCGTAGTTAGATTTGCTCAGTCGCAATACATTTACATAGTGCTTTACCCTACCTTCTCGGCCGCATGCGGGAGTCGCATGCCGATGCGAAAGACGCTACCCACGGAAGTCTACTTTTACGAAATCGGAATTTTCATCTTGCTGTGAAATTACTTTTAATAGATTACCGTGCATATTGTCAGTTGGAAACTGTTCATTATTGTAAATATTGGGAACGCATTCCTGAACGTAGCATCGTACTTCGGGCAGTGTAATGCCCGTAAATTAAATACACAATGACTAGTGACATTTTTTATTACGTCAGCATCAAACGCGCTATCGGGAGAATCAGTTCGGGCATTCCTTTCCTGGACAATGCCCTCTCAATTGAATTGTAAAAACTACTTTCCAATGGACTAATCTCAAGGCTAGGAGAATTAACACGTTCTCCTTTTTTATTTAAGATGCACGATTCCTGAGATTCACTCAGGCGGATTAACACGAAAGTGTTGAGTGTTCTTTTATTCAGCAGGTTGACATTTTTGACTAATATGCCCCTCTAGTTTGAACACGCAGACTTTAGAGAAACTTTAGATGAGATGGATTGTAGTGTCATTGTTAACGGTAAAGGATCTAAAACGAAGAGTATTGTGTGGATCAGAAAGCAGTAATTCCAAAGTTAATTACCATGAGAACGTTGTTTATAAATTTAAAAGAGTTGTTAAAACCGATAAGAATGAGACAACACTGAAGAAACCTTGAGAAATTCTTTTACTTTCTTGTCGATTGTATTCATTGTAGAAATTTTGAAGTGGTTCGGTTGGATGTCCTTGGGGATTTTGTAACCGGATGCTGGCAATCAAGGCTGAAAAAACTGGTTGATAAGGATATTACAGTTGGAGTTGGCTGAGATATGGCGCAGGCCTGCAAACATGGCAACTGGGTTAAACCTTGTCCGTTTGTTCTGATACGGGATATTTGGTTTGATAACGGTATTGGGGGAACGCGTGTATAAATTAGTTTAATCTGTTTGACAAGTAATCCAGTTTTATTTTTGATCGAAAACTCTTTTACAGTTTTGTTTGGGCTGTTCAGGTTGGGGCAATTGGAGCATTATTGTATGTACTAGATCTAGTTATCTAAATAAAAATATTCATTGTTTTTTTAGATATTTATTTAATTTTCTGTACATTAGGTTTTTAATAATAAATATTCAAATATAAAAGTACAATAACAATACTGATACAAAAAAATATTGTAAAAAAAACCTAACCTGCCAGCAGCGGGGCAGGGCTCAATCTAAGGGTGGTTAGGGCTGTGCAGAGAGAGGAACCTCCTGATAATGCGTGCCGTGCCGACGCAGTACCCTTCTGCATCTGGCTTTTATTATTATTATAATAACTCCGGTTTGTTATAACTCTTGCTTGGGCTAAGCGACATGAAGGCGCCAAGAAGGTCATAGTCGCATATTATATATATGGTTTGGTAAAAGTCATGCATTTTAACTTTCATCCCACACAACTATCGAGTCCCTGTCACGCTAAATAAACATGTGTTTTTATCGACATGGAATATAAATTGATTGCGGCATTTATTACATGCCTCTTTTTCTGATGATATTATCAACTGAAGAAAACTATTAAAATAATTAATTTAAAGTAAACATTATATACATGATCTTCAAAAAATTGTATTTCTGGATACCGAACTTAAAGTATTACAAAATACAAAATACTCTCTAAAAACGTCACTGCATGCGACCTTAAATGATGGACAAGAGGAAGACGTTTCCCAAATAACAATGGCATTGCCACTTGCTCTTCCAATTAAAGTCCTTCTGAACTAAAGCCGGACACTTGTAATAAATCCTGGAGGGTCGCTGCGTGTGCGCAGATGTCGGCAATTGAAACAAATGAACGCGGCGCCACGGTCCGGTGCCGACATACTCAACTCCTTGTACCGATGTCTTTGGGAAATTCCATATGAGAGGATAAAGTTGATGTAAGTGATGCAAAGCGACTTCGAAATCGATTCTGAATCTTATCGTTGTGGGTTTGTGGCCCTTAATTCGAAACTTCCAATGGACTTCTATAAGTAAAATCTTACAGACAGTAAAAAACATAGGGTTTAAAGATCGAAATTTGTAGTAATAGTGACGCAGTCTTTGTGACTTATTTGATTAATCAATATTATGCAAGAACACGCCGATAATGTTTGTTTGCTAAACCTGAATGAGTTGTACTCAATAGTAAACACCGTATCGTTATCAAATAACGTATAGCAGTGTTAATAGTAAGTTCTATTTAGATAACCTTAAAATCAACATTAACTAACAAACTTTAATTTTGCCTAGAGAAATAAGAAAAGTGCACAATTACAACTGATCCTAAAGACAATGTATGTCATGAAGAAATAACTAGAAATAGTGAAGCCAATGAAACAAAAGACACGTTATTCTAGAAACTAGAAGCAGTAGTTAATACTAAGAAGAGCAGACGGGTGATGAAAATTACGCAGACCGTACTAAAGCATTTGAAAATTTAGGCATACCTTTGAACACCGTAGTTTCGTTTTACTATTGACTGGTCAGCAAAGTAATGATTTATATTCATGTTATTTGTAGTTTAGGCTTACACAGAACGATGCTGTATCTTATCTACAGCGTACTGTTACTTTTATCGTTTGAAGCTGACCCTTTCCAAACTTTCATGCGCTTGCGGCTTATCGTTATCAGGGTTGTTTGTTGGTTTGTTACAACATAATACGAGGAAACATTTGAACAATGTGTTTCTATTAAATATGTCAGTTTTCATTTAACAATTTCCTATTGTGCTTTACATAAGTTTATAGATGTTAGACGTGTTGGTTTTCTGTTTACGGACATTGTAATATTGTTTTTGCTTTGATATGAATTTTCGATATGGAGACTGTAAGAACTGTTGAAGCAAGTCTATCCATGGATAGTGGATGCAAAACGATATTTTAAGAACTCAAAGCAAAACCAAAGAGCAAACGTACAACAGCTAATATTTAAAGTACTCGTAGTTACTGAAACGCCCCAAGTCAAATATCATATCATGTCTCACGATCTTTCAAGTTTCGGTTCTGTAAATATTTTAATATCTAATATTTACTACGTCTAATAAAATATAACTTCTATTTACAACATCTTTTCAATACTTAACCTAGACCTAAGTGGTTATAAACATGAAATTTGCGTGTCTTTGCTCACAAAAGTTCTTATTCAGAATAAAACTAGTTTTGCCAACTTTTTGCACAGTAAACTGTAGATCACGAAGACGAGATGGATAATCGCCAATCAACTAACAGTTTAATTGTCTTAACAAGTCTTACTATAGCTTAATGTGTTAGCTGCCAAGTACTTGATTTTGAGTCCATTTCGGTGAGGAGTGAAAAAGTTGGGCGCTGAATTTGTTAAGAATTGGCGCCGGTTAAAGTTGGCCGTAAAAGACGTAATTGTCGTAGTTATTTAATTAAAGACGCCATTGGTCAGTGACGTTGATGGTTAGATAGATGGATAAAAAAGACTTCTGCTGCAAGCGGATATAATAGTAATTGATTTGTCCCCGTCACGTAATGAATGAGGGAAAGATAACGAGCTACATCAAGTTTGGACAAAAACTCAATCGAAAACGTTATTTTAAAGATCTTGTTGCCTTGTTAGCAGTCTGGAATTCCTGTTAACAATAGTAGTCAGTTACTCTTCTCGTTTAGTATAGATATGCAGTTTTTTAGAATCTAGAGAATATATAAGTAGGTACTCGGCCAGTTCAGAACAAAACAATTGAGAATTTGCAGTGGCGGGAAGACGGTACGACAAGGACAAAATCAGAGTTATTAAACAAGGGAAGCAGTCAGTTGGCAGATCACATCCTCAATGACCAGAGCAAAGATGACCTGGTTAGACCATCGGCAAAGATATTAATGAGGCAAGCGCAGGACTGCAGCTTTGTGTGTTGTGAGAAGGAGGCTTACCTATAGTGGATGGATGTATCAAATTACCAAATCAAACTATCTACATTGGTAAAGTCAAAACAGTGTCGCGCAAGTGTCGGGAACAATCGAATTAAACACTAACCGCCCATGTCATCGCCGTACTGGAAACAATGGTCGTCCGAATACAAGCTACAATTACACGAGTACTCCCTAAATCGGTGTAATTTGGGCGATTAACTTTCTACGCTCACGATCTTCGTGGCCGCTAATTGTCACCATTGTTTCGATTACGAGATGAGGAATGGTTCTCAGTGGTTTTATTCTTGTACACAGGTAGCTAGATTGACCTGGAACCGCTCTAGTATTGCACAGGTATCCGCATCTAATAGAATACGAGAATAGAAAGAGGTTCCATGTTCTGTACTGTCTAAGCCTTTGGTTTAGACAACGTGAGCCAAGTTCGTAGACAGAATTAAATAAATCTAATACAATACCTGCGTACTACGCAACAGTTATCATAATAATAATTAATTAATGCTTTCAGACCTTAAAAGGAGTAGAGTCAATAATAATATAAAATATAAGTACATGCTTCATGGTCACCTCACGTACGGAAAGAAATCTGTGATAGTAAATCAATGTGACGTAATAGCCTGCGCCTGCGTCTAATAAGGTACGCAACAGCGATACAAGAATGCAATTATTACATTTACACTGCTTGGCAATGACCTGAAACATTTACCAAATGAATATTATAAAGAAGGAATGATTCGGAGATACACACACGTACTTATGTCTTTATTACTTTAAAGTCAATACGTTAAATTAAAAATGTATCTTTAGGTGTTATTTGATCAGCAGGAAAATAATGATAATTAAAATGTTTAGTATTAAAATGCCAGTTTACTTTTAAATGGTTATTATTTTATTAAGTACTAGTTTACAGCAATAATAATATTATTAAAATAAATACAGTTGTAATATTTATCACATGCGGTTTATTATAAATAAATAACAATAGTACCTAACGTATGTATTAGGTATATTTGATTATAATGTATGGTCTTGTTTCCTGGTCACAAAGTTATGCCCTTGTAAGAAGACGCCCGACTTGGCACTTGTTTTATTTATATCAATGTACAAGAGGACGCCCGCGACTTCGTACTCGTAGAATTAGTTTCCCGCTACTCCCCCCCATTTCTTCCCGTTGGGGGTCGATTTTCGGAAAATCCTATGTACCAAATTTCAAGTTTCTAGGTACAGTAGTTTCGGCTGTGCGTTGATATGTCAGTCAGTCAGTTTAGCCTTTTATATATATAGATTAAAGTTTTGTACGTACAATTTAATACAATACAAAAACTCTGTATTAAACCCAAATACAGCGAACTAAAGTATATATACAAAACAAATAGGATGGACATAGAATAATTATTATACATAGCTACTATAATCGACAAATTGAGATGTAATGTAATGTGGCCCTAGGAAAGATTCATTCAACGTTCATGATCATTATCAAAAATTTAAGTACCTATTGACGTAAACTGCCGAACGTTCGCGTTGAGCTTTTATGTTAATTTCATACAATTCGATAGTTTTTCGATAATCGTTTACCTTAGCGATAAGAGCTTTACCTTTGCCTCACATTAAAAGAAAATGAAAATATAATATTAAATAAAATATAGTTTTTTCATGCCTTTAGTCATTACCCGGCAGTAACATAGTCCATTATGTATCCAGTTTATGTCCTAGTATGTCTATTACGGCCATTTTAGTGACAGTTGCGTGTGCGCAGACGCAAGAACACTTGGTCGCAATCGCATAGCGTGGGAGCGCTCGCTTCCCGCCCGCGACGGTTTTGCTCGCATTGTTATGTGATTATGTTTTCTCAACTTACATGAATCAGGGTAAATTGAGACTAAGTTATTTGTAGGTTGTTTTATTGTTAGATTTTTCTAAAGAATATAATGGTTAAAAAATTGGCCAAGTGCGAGTCGAACTCGCGCACCGAGGGTTCCATGCAAAGGTATATAAATAATCGTCCTTCACCGGAATCAAGTCTCTAAGAATTTTCCCGCTTTTCTCAAGGAGGTTTTAAGTTGTCCCCAAAATCAGTAATAATCGACAAAAAAACTTTTTTTGTGGTATAATTCTACAAATTGACGTTTCTCGGTCTTTTTTCCTTTACTTGTGCTATAAGATAAGATTTCTTTTTGCCAGATTTTTTCCCTTACGTGTGGAAAAATATAATTTACGTCCGGAAAAACTGTTTGATAAAAGTAAAAGTTAAGAAAATTCACTTTTAAAGGTTGTTTAAGATTAGGGGCTGTTTTTTTAGCTGACTTAATCGTTTTCATGGCTTTGATTTCACCACCAACAAATAAATACACTAAACATCGTTAAATATCAATGTGTTAAAAAACCACTGTTCGTAAAATATCAACGAAAATAAAGTAAATTATTTCGGGGCGTTATCGGGGGGCGTTAACGCCTTAAATGATGCACCTTTTTTCTTATAAGACAGTCAAAAAGGGAAACAAATGTTTTCACTCCTTAAGTAGGTGTGCTATTTGCTCAATGTCCTCATTGCACCGAAAAAGTATTTTCCAAGAATCACACGCGAAACAATCGAATATTAATATTTTATCACGCGCCCTATTTGAAGGCGCTTGACATTTTTACCTAATACAATCTACGCCACGTGTAGCTTTATCGGGTCTATTTTCTATAGCCATCAAGAACCCTGGCACTGAAATATAACAATGGTAACCTCTAAACCTAACTCCATCAATGAAACTAAACGAAAACCCATATTACACCCATCAAAATAAAACTGAAAATTGTATAAAACCAAACGCTGAACAGCGAGATCGAAGATTCGCACGCGTTCGGAATTTGAAATGGCATGCAACGACTTTTATCGAATAGCTATCCACTTCGGTTTCTCTTTCGACTATGAATGACATCTTATGACAAAAAGAAGCAATGGTGTGTGAATTATAGCTAGCGTTGTCTAATAAAGTTTAATATTCTATTCACTGGCGATGATGCGTTTTAGTAATTGTTGGACAGGCGCGATAGTGTGTGGCATTTATAATATCAAGGTGGATTTATAGCCGGGAATTCCATCAAAGGTCATTCAGGCTTGTGGCCTTTTATAGTGGAAACCGCTTAGAATAAATAAATAATAAACAAAGCCTAAGCATAGCTTAGGCCTATTCTTATATCCGGGTAATATATTTGGACTAAATTTGTTCTGAAAATGCGTTTAAGGGGTGTCTACACTTTACAAACAATAATACATACGGCAAAATTATTTTCATCTATTTTTGTGGTCAGATTGTTAGTTTTCCGTAGTTAACAAGGAATTCTTATGGTTTCTCCATGTCTGTCTGTCGGTCTCATACTTTGTAGTACCATGACTCATAGTCATGGTACTACAAAGCTGTAATTTGACATGGTTATACCTACTTATTAATCAATCAACAAAGTTGTAAAACACGATTATTATTTTTGTATACACCTATAACAGGGATGTTTTTTTTAGTCTTCTATTTCATTGTGAATTTCATGTGTCATTGGATAGCTTTTTCATAAGTCCGTTTAGCAAATATTAAATTATAAAAAGGTTTTTTAGCTAGAGTTACGTGTCCTTTACAGCCAAATTTACAATTACGAAAAATCCGGGAAATATATTAAGTATCTGTCACGACTAAGTAGAGTTCATGGATTCTTAAGTTACAGGCGACTAAAACCATAGTATAAATAGACAAGTAGCTCGACTCCGGCCCTTTAGGAGATTCTGATACCTATTGCCGCTCGGGCGTAAGGGTTGTCCAAACTTGTTTTAAAAATTTAGTCACCTACTTGGCCCTACTTTGATCTATAATCATATTAATCATAGTAATTTTCATACTTTACACAAACTTAAAGTACCTAAGTATTAATATTGTTAAGTACTTACCTAAGTACGAGATTTAAATTAATTTACTTACTTACATACTTTTATCAGTTGACACTAAATATTAATTATGTTTAAAGGTATGTGATGCTGATGTGATATGTAAATTCCTTTTCGACCTTTTGATAATGCCGCTTTCGCGCAAGGCGGCTTCCTTTGACTAGGTACTTACCTATTATTGGCGGCACGCGCCGCCGCCGCGCGTCTTTCTTTGAGCATTGGCAGCTCGCGATTCGCGGTATTACACAACATTGAATAAATATCTGAATAATAATGTCACGGGAAAATCTTACACAAATTGACCTAGGTAGTCCCAAACTAGGTTCTAGGCTTGTACTTTGGGTACTACGTAACGATAAACATACTTACCTATGTAGTGACAAATACATACTTAATATTACTATACATATAGGTACACATAAAACACCTAAGACTCTGAAACAAATACCTACTCGCACTCATCACACAAATATTTGCCCTGACCGGGAATCGAACCCAGGACCGCTAGCTTCGTAAACAGTACTTAGTCACTAGTCACTACCATCTACCTAGGCCATCCACGTCGTGACATGTTAACTGACACGTCACACTCAATAACTTAAATTACCTACTTAATACGTATTTATTTCACCTAATTAGTTATCTATAGGTATCTACAGGCAAGCCGGTACGAAATACCTAATTAATTGAGTAGTTATTTACATTAATCACTAGCAGCTTTTATTAAATCTGGATAGTTGTACCTACCTAAGCTAGGTTTAGGGCACAGTTTAGGCGTTTTGAAACGAATGAAAATGTCACGCTGACAATAAAATAGATTTAACAAAAGCTGCAAGTGGGCTATAAGCTATAGGTAAATATAAAAAAATAAACAGCATTCTTCACAACACAAACTCTAAATAGGTATGTAGGTACTCACCTTTCCGACTCAAAAGGTATGTGGAAAAACGATAGCTCCGGATTTCTTACACCATTATTTAAACACCCGTAAACTGAACAATATTTTCTAGTTTTCGACAAAGACATTGTCGCTCGATGTTTTAATTTAACGCGCACTACCTACAAACAACCAAACGTGACCGAACGCAATGACGCCGCGACCCCGTCTAATCACCATACCCGCACCTCTGCTTGTAGTTTCGTGTGCGACGTTCGCCCCGCCCACAGCCGTACGGTCGGCGTAACGCACACGTGCAAGCCGCGCGATGTACCTTTGTTTGAAGACTAGCTACTTCTCTATTTATACTATGCTAAAACGTTTACACCCTCCGAAAATTATCTGACCACTAAATAACTTTTGAATAGAAAATTTGCTTAAGCTTGTGGTTCTTGGAGATAGCTTTTATGTTTGAAGTAACGTCATCGGAACCCTTCACTGAGCAGTATTCGACATACTCTTGTCCAGTTTATTTAAATCTGGTTAGTTCATGAAGAATATGAAGATCCGGTGACAACGAAAAGGGTATTAAATCGCATATAGCTATATGTAAAGGGTATTAAATCGCATTTTGATTTTAATACTGTCTTATTTATTTATTTGGATCGACAAACTATATTGTAACAAGGAGTATGTTACTCATACATTTTGTTATTCATAGTAGGTACCTTTGGAAAGTCCGATTAGACAAAAGGGGAAAATTATTCAAAAACATGTTTATTTTATAATGTGGTTGAATGCCCCAAATTCGTCATTATATCATAATAACTATAATATTAGTTGTCAATTGCGTCATGGCAATAGTTTTCAAATATATAACGTAAAAACTAACTTTTTTTATTTTTTATCATTTCTATTTGTTCTTGTACTTTTCAATGTACTTATTGCTAATAGCCTACAATAGGACTTCAACTGTTTGTTTTTCCTTTGACGTAAAAGGACTAGGGCAACGTTAATCAGTTTAATAAAAAGTTGTGTTAATTCATAATAGCTACAAGTTTATTTTATTACCTGAAAGTGTCGCAAAAGGTTTTATAAATATAACTAGTCGGCCTTAGATATTTCTAAAGACCAGTTTTTTTGGAATTGTCCGATAGTCCAATCGAAACGTAGCGTGTCAGGTATGCAGGTCCCGTTCAGTGAGACTATAGATTCAATGTTCTATATTTACACTTATGTATACTTCGATGATACTGTAATACCGCGAAACTAAAAAAATAAATAAGATGCAAAGTACACCTTAGCATGCAAGTCAATAAGGTACATTTTGCAACTTATAGAATTTGTTACTTACGCGGTATTGTGGTATCACTGACGTATGCGCATGAGTTAGTTTTTTGCGTCTGCGATTCGGACGCCACTTCCGCTCAGAATCGTAATTATCTTTAAGGACTTACGCACAAGGCTTTTACTTAACTACGAGTTTATTAAAATAAAAAAATTGAGCAATAACACAAGAGACATACAATTGCAATTATATACTTAAATAAAAACTGGATTCTGCGCAATCCTAAATCTCAAGTTGCTTTCCTCGCAATCGCAAAATATTTGCAGTTTTCCAATTTACCATTGCCAAGTTTAAGAAATATCTCAATAGAATAAGCTTCATATGGGGCGACGTGGATGCTCCGCAAAAAAAAACTTAGATGTAAACAAAGTAATAATCCGACCTAACTTTGTATATGTATAGACTAAACATGTCAATGGTTCCTAGTACAGATAACTAAAGCAACGATAGCAAAACGTCCGGCGTCAGCTTACACTATCAGTTTACACTTTACAGTGACTATTAGATAATCTGTGGTATCGGGTTCGCTGGACAGTGTGTGGACGGCTTTAGCTGAGAACAATGACCCAACCGACAGGTGTCGCCTTAACTGTCCTGTCATTATCAACGTACGTGCTCTTACTGAAACGAATTTAATATTGCCATGGTTTTGTTATTTCTTTATTCATTGTATTGCGCAATTACTTCTTGGCTTTTTAAACCCTTTCAGTGCCGTAAGGGTTACATTCCCATGGGAACAGAAGAAAATATTAAGTTTGTACTCAATTCAGTCGTTATCGTTGGAATTATGGCATTTGCCAAAATAAATCATTGGTCATGGTGACTCAAATCATTTGCAATTCAAATATTCAATTTCGTCAATTTGGAGAGCACCGTGCCGATCTTGATTAGCCATTAAAATCCGTAACAGAATTGGTCATCTGTCATTTTACGCAATCTAAAGTTACCTATTTACGAACGAACGAACGAATATAAATTTGAAGCGGTAAAACCGATAAGGAAGATCGAATTCTAAAGTCGAATATTTATAATTTTAAATTATTTTCCGCCTATAACAACCAGCCAGTGTTTAGTATTTAGTAATTTAATTTACTTTGGCGCGGGCCCGGATATTGGGTTCACACTTTCCAGCGGCGGATATATTCCGACGTTAGTTGCATACAAATCACCGCAATCATTATCCGCTCGGCGACACGTCAAGGATGCTTCACACGGTGTGCCATAGACACGTGTAGGTCTTAAAATAGAAGTTTAACTTTAAAAATAAGGTATATAGGTAAATCACTTATAAAGGGTGCGGTTTTTGGGATAGTGAATCCAACATAGCAAAACCTTAGAAAAAAAATACGCACATAAATAATGAAAATGTTTATTTTAAAACTGTAACAAGATTTACAAAATAACTTATGCTAACGATAATAACCTCATAGTAGACTGAGAGAAAATAATATAATTCATATTATAAACTAACAACACAACGCAACAACATAACAATACAATAAAACGATATTGTAATATTTATATTTTTGTGCAATAAAGAGTTTACATACATACACACTAAAAACCTGCATACTAAAAACTAAAGTCTTATAATAATTATATAAACTCACGGTGACTGTGAAATTCAATGTATTTGCGATCCTCATACCTAATACGTTTCTATAATGTTTACCGGGGTAAATTGTCCCCAATTACATAATTTCTAATTGGGTGTTGGTTGCTAGGTCAGTTATTTTACTATCATCAGTCAGGTAAACTTATCCTACCAAGAACGGTAGTTTAATTATATGTATTATCTTAAGGGCTAAGATAAGACGAGTGTCGCCCTTAAGTTGATTGGTAACAGGAAAGTACTAGTCGTTGTAAATTGATTTTCGAAGTTTTGTTGTCCCTTTCCCTTGAATGCATTATTGACTTTAAATTAAAAGGGATAGAGTTTCCAAAGTATCATATTATGAATGGCCCACCACTTTGAGTTAATTACCCGTATTTAAACGGATACCACATATAATTAAAAAGCGTTTAGTTTGACAAGTTATCCAGTAAACAATTTTATTTAACGCAGTCAAATAGTTCATAAGTGGATGTTATTCGTAAGGACCTTTTAAATTAGGTACTTTGTAGTCTTTTTATCGATATTTTAAAGTTATAACTTCAGTTAAAAAGCACGATGGAAATACGATCGTTTATTATCGCACATATTAATAATATATTTAGCTGAATAAAACTTTTAAGTGCTCAATAAAAAGTAACCGTATTCGTTGCACATATTTCGAGGTTGTGCAACGTAAAGTTCACATCACACGGCCGTTTACGGCTTCCTCCACGATTAATTAGTACGAATTTAGATACCGCGTCGGTAATGCCAACATGACGGCATTAAAAATGCGGACCATAAATTGTCGGATGTGGCGTTTGGTTTTTTAAACGTTTAACGTTGCTCAATTTTGGATTCGAGGCTTTTGAGATGCTGGGAAGAGCATGAATGTCGTTTATTTACGATTAGTTAGTTGGTTTAGTTGAAGTTTGTTGAAAGCTAAGGACCAGATTTTGTTAATATTTTAAATGTTCAATATTTCGCAGGATAATTGCGTTTTTTGCATTATAATAGCTTGGCAAAAAAGAGTCTAAAATGAGTAAAAGTGGAACTACAATATTTTAAAGTGGTGCACAAACTGCAGCGATTTAGTCAACAATAAATAAATAAACAAGTCAATAATATAATACCAGTTTAACGGATCCTTATTTTTCAGCAGACATATTTCAACTACTTATTTTACCACCTAAAATCTACCTTTTTCGGTACTTAAAGCTGTTAAACATTAAACCCTCTTCTCATCGAGCCTCGAGCAAAACAAATCGCTAACGAAGATCGATAGTATTTACCCGCATACTTACTGTGACCGACGCGTGCGCACAGCATGCACTTTACTTGCATTTCAAAAACAATTCAATTATCACTGTCTACTCCGACAATACGGTTTAAAATCCATTGACATTTCGACGTTTTGCAAAGCGCCATATTTTTGCTTAATTTTGTGTTTTACATCTTTGAGTTAAGGTTCAAGTTTGATTTATTTTTAGTATACACACAGAGTTGAACGTACACCATGTTTGTTATTTCATTTAGTTTGCATTCCGTCGATAATGCACTAGCGTGTTCCCGCGGCGTACCTCGGAAATATGTCGGTGGACATGTTTACGCGATATGCGTTTGATTTGTGTTTCCAGTTTTGTTAGCGGGGAATTAATGCGTTTTGTGGAATTTGACAGCTTGTGTAAATAGTTGGACCGTGAATGGATCGGCTTATTTTTAGACGTTTTCATATTACATATTTCATAGTTTGGTACGGTCAGCCTTATAAGAAGCTGCACACTTTAGTGTTTTGTCACTTTAACGTCATGTTTGAACTGCTGCACTAATCTGTCAAAGGCGTTAAAGCGACAAGGAGCAAAAGTGTGCAGCTTCTTATAAGGCCGACTGTACCGATCACACAGGCAAATTAAAAGTCATGTTACAAATATAAGACATACAATAAAAGTCATCTTCGCGAGAAATGTACAAGGGGCAGACAGTAATAAAATTCCAAAAAATACGAATGCTGTGGTTGTTGCCATGTCACAAAAAGTTGGCGATGCCAACAGCACAGCATGGAGCTTACTGTCAAAATGACCATGTTAACTTTTTTTAATACGTACTAAATACACATTGTCCCGCCGCGTTCCGAATTAGGCCCGCTCCAAACCCTGCCGTCCCACGTAACATCTTTTAACAGATTTGCATACTGGACATCATAATACTACATTATGATTCTAAATTATAACTTCCTATGGTTATTAATTAGTTCGTTTTCCAGTGTGGGAAAAGGATCAAAAACAAATATATTCAACGTTAATTTGAAAAAATGTTGTTAATGACTGGCTAAATGTCAAAATCAAGATATTGGCAACCTCCGGTTACGATTATTACGGGTGATCCTTCCAAATTAAGCATGGCCTTAAAATAAACATGGCTATCTATAAATTTAATTTTATTTCTCACCTCTTTGTACTTTGAAAATGAAAGTGAGAGAAATTCCGTTAAATTTTTAATTGATCGACATTCCTCGATAGGGGCAAGTGGCAAGTAGGTATGAAGCTTATGTGCTTTTTATTGATCCGGTCGATAAGACGATTTCCCATTACGGTCGACGAAGATTCCCATGCCGGTTAAGATAAACAAACTTTTAACTTGTAAATATACGGTTATGGACTTATTACAAACAAAGTATGTGCTTCAAATGGGGTGCGTCAGTCAAGGTAGGGAGTGAAAACAAAGTTAATTTATGCGAAAAAAATGTGATCTAGGTACTTATGGTATATTTTTCCCCGTTTTTTGTGGGGTTAACTATTTATAAACATTGTGTATTGTCTAGGGGACACGGTTTCTGTAGGGGAATGTATCGAAACTAATTATGTGTTGTTTTGCACCGTCATAGGTAAGTATAATTTTTAATTTTTATTTATTTCTTATATTTACTATTTATGAGTTCTTGTAGAAATTTTGAGTTTTGACACATTTTCCTGCTCAACTACGCATGATATATATAGACATATTTTTGTTACATTCATTGTTTTATATAATACTAGGTTAAGTTTTATTTTTCGTTGTATAATATCATATCATAAGAAATGTTTAAAAAACGACTGACTGTTGAGTTTCTTGCGGCGTTTCTTCTCAGCAGTGGTCTCTTGCGAAGCGCTGGTAGATTATTGACGTGTAAAAGTGCCCGTGCGGCCTACTTACTGAATAAACATCTTTTATCTTTTATCTTTTATCTTTATAAACTGATAGATATAAAGGAAAATATAAAGTAATATTTTTTATCATCATCCAAGTCACTTGTTGTTCTTTTTTTTGGAGTGACCAGTGATTGACCTTCACCTCTCTCTATCTAATCTATTCTAAATGACCTATATATGTAGTGTTCCTGCTGGGAAAAAGCCTCCCCCTCATTTCTTCACTCATCTCTTGTTCTGGCTAATCCTTCCGGTCTTAGCTCCTCTTTTTGGTCTGCTTCTACACCGGCTGCCGTTGATCCTGCTCCATCGTTCTGGATGCATACGGCAGACATGTCCAGCCCAGTTCCATTTTAGTCTGGCGGTCATCTCACTCACCTGATGGCAAATGAGTATGAAGTCCAGAATAAAGCTCATTGGTTCAGTAGAAGCCGCATCAGGAACTCACGCCACGGGCAGTTTATTTCTGAAAATAACAGTACAGTCTATTCCAATATCCAAATACGAGTATAATATTAGGCTACAGATGACCGGAGGCCAATGATGCATAGGTGTACAATTAAAATCTTTTGCCGGAAATGTAAATTATGTATCTTGCAATCGGTACTATGAAGCCGAGTTAGTTCAGTAAATCCAAGGCTGCTAATTTCCATATAAAAAGACTCCATGTTGAGTATTAGGCACTGAATAAATTTGGGCGTCTGCGCCACTTTGTATGACAGTTCGCGCGATTATTTTGATTGATTATAGTATTCCATTCATTTGCATTGGATCATACAAATTGTGGGCATAATGATAGTATCGCAAATGCTATGTTAATGCGTGTAATGGAGATAAATGCCGGTTTTAATTTTGATTCTGATTGATTGGTTTCGCCGTTTCCTTACATAAGTTTATCTTTTACGATGTCTATACTTAATGTTTAAAAAAGTCCAGAAGCTTTTCGACAGTTACCTTGTCGACTTAGAAATGATATGATCACACAGTCGTAGTTTGATGTGCCTTTTTCGAGATTTCTCAAAAACTCGCGAGTCGCTTATTATTAGAACTAAAAATATCTTCGATTGAAGTGAAATTAGAACAGAAGCAACCCTTCAGTCTTTCCCGGTACTTGCTAACGACGCGCAGCCTGCTCTCGCGCAGATGCCCGGATGCGCGGGCGGCGCGCCACGCCCCGTGTGCAGAGACCTTTAGCTTTGTTATTTGCTCGTTTACCGTGCATTAACTTATATGCCATGCGTTGATGGCCCATCGTCATTATTTGTATGCGTTTTTGATGCCCATGTGTGTCAAATACGGGATACGTTAAGTGTTTAGTGACATGTGGAAGACGGAGGATGATGTTGATTCTGATTGTGATATAATTGGGTTTTATAATGCTTATTATATTATTGTGATGATGGTATTTTGAGCTGGTAAATATTTAAAAAAAGATCTTATTATGACTGTTTGCTGATTTTGAGAAGTTAGTGTATCTGAAACTGGTAAACGGTCATTTATTCGTTTTGTTACATTAGTCGTATTATATTACAGGTTTATTACTATTTACGTTGTCTTTTAAATATGGATAAATATCTCTATTAAAAATTAAACAATTCAAGGTAGGAACCTTGTTGGAAAAACAATGACGTTAGTTCCATTAGAAATATCATTAAACAATTAGGTTCTGCTGCAGTCGGCTAAATAATTATAACGTTGAAAACCGACCAGTCAAAAGCAATAAGCGCGCCATAAACCCATTAAACCTCACAATGCACAGAAGGCCAGCTATGCGTCTAACGCCTAATAGACACAAAAACTCATCAAGATGTTTCCCATTAATTAAAAAAAGGGCTCATGCGGGCGACAATGGTGGCAGGTACTTCGTTCTTAGAAGTGGAGCCCTCGGCGCCATGGTGTGATGTTTGAAGCGGTTTTTTTAAACGTTGAAATGCCATTGATTAATTTTTGAAATCGAAAATTCCTTTGTAAACTAAGTGTCGTCAAACCAAACTTTATTTATTCTAAAGTCATAGAATAGATCATTATACTCATAGGTAG